>CAWUFW010003812.1:1200000-1712042 GCA_963921515.1 Calotriton arnoldi | reverse complement strand
GTCATGTTTATGCGGTTGCCAGAAACTACTCCCTTCTTGTTCTCAAGGAGTTTCTAGTGGCCTCTGAGCTAGCTGGCACAAGTAATTAAGTTTAATATACTCGATAGGGACATACCGACCTCAGTCCTATGTCAAGCCTATAGGGTATATTATTCCAATGCGCAGAGCCTATTAGGGAAATAGGAACTACACTACAGTGTTGTTGGGAGAGGAGCACTTTCAGCTCTTTCATTCTCTATAATTGAGCACACATCTACACACGGAAGACAACACCAGCCAGACCGACATTAAAATATAAGACATTGACTCAATTTCTGTCTTTCAAGAACTTGCACATAAAGACACACACACAAAAGTCAGCAGGACCGGAGTAGGGGTGGCTTGGCGGCAACACCTGGAGGTTTGTGGGTGAATCGGTGATCACAGTTGATTCTTTTCATAAGCCATTCTTCCCAGAGCCTGTAAGACCTCCTGAGATAGTGTTGGCAGATGCTGCTAGAATCCCTTTAAAGATGGCTGGACTGAGCTGGTTAGAGGTGAGTATTAAGGGAAGAGAGGCTCCTTGGCACTAGAGCTGCTGACTGACATCCCGCTAGACACAGGCATCCCATCAATCTGAAACAACGGGAAGTTCAGACCAATCTTATTGGTTTTTCATCAGAATGGTGCTAGCACCACAATCACGGGCAGTCGCATATGGGCTGCCTTGTTATGCATCCTATTTTTCTGGCCTCAGAGGAGACAGCTTAGGAAAAAAACATATTTTCCCTGTCACCTCCCCATCACCTCTCCTCATCACCAATGCTTTGATAGAATCTCTGCACTAAAATTGCAAGTCAACATTCAAAGGTTTCTGTTTTGCATTACACTTTTTGGCAGGGGTTTTCATCTAAGTTGGGTAACACCAAAATTGGTATTTTTTTGACTGAGTAGCAGGTAGTTTATATCGCTCTTGGTGATTCATAGTCATACCCCCACAACAATAGACATCTGGTGATGGCTTCTGGAAAGGGAAAAGATGCACTAAGATGCAGAGAATGTGCAGGTGAGTTTAGCAGGAATTTAGGAATGTGAGTCACAAAAAGAGCCACTGTAGCAAACCTCCCAGCACCCACCTTTCAAATGGTCACCGATAAACATGTCCATTTTATTATTTAACATGTCCAGTGTAAAGTCATCCCTCCATGAGCAGGGCCGGACTGGCTACCGGGCGTTTTGGTGTGCTGCCAAGCTGGGGGCTGATTTCACTGCGGTGGGGGCTGATTTCGTTGATGGGGACCTGCGTGTGCTTCTAAATAAACAAAGCAAAACAAATGGTTTTAAGCACACGCAGGTCCCCATCAACGAAATCAGCCCCCAGCTTGGCAGCACACCAAAACGCCCGGTAGCCAGTCCGGCCCTGACCATGAGGCTCTCCTGCATCCCAGTTTAGCTTGATCAGGTTAAGAAAATGTATCTTAGATAATTTGTATACGGCCACACAAATATTGGCAAGAAGCATTTTAATGTATTAAAGGCCAGATATACTAAATTTTTCACGTTCGCAAATGGAATGATTCTCTGAATCGGCCCATTTGCTAATGCAAGAAAGCATTTTGGTATGTATGAAACCCAAACTGTGATTTGGTAACACGATACCAAATCCGCAGTTTGGGTTGGCGACCAAATACCAACTCGTATATTGGAATGGGCGTCCCTTCCAAATACCGAATTGGAATATTAATGTTTTGCGACTAAACCCTGGTTGTAAAACATTAATACTTTACCGACTACAAGCATATAGCGGTAACCCATTCGCAAATGGGAAGGGGCCACCTGGGGACCCCTTCCCCTTTATGAATGTAAAAGAAAAAGATTGTTTAAGAGAAGCATTGGTCCATGGTCTGGTGGCTCAGGGGACTAATGTGTCCACTGCAGGGGCCTGTGTTTGACCTCATGATCTTAGGTTCAAATCCCGGCAGGTCCACTCAGCCTCTCATCCATCTGAGGTTGATATAATGAGTACTATTGAGTTGGGTAACAATAGACATCTGTTATTCAGCACCAAGATACCCTTCTGGGTGAACGTGCCTTTACAAATGCATGTTATGTTAAGCAAACAAAAAAAAAACCTTTTTTTCCAAACAGTTCCATTTTCTTTAAGAGAAACAGGCTGCATTTTTAGAAAAAGATTCCTTTATTAAAAAGCAATCATAAACATGGTGGTCTGCTGACCCGAGCAGGCCACCATTCCTGTGATGACGGCGATTCCCAGTGGATCGCAAATTGCAAACTACCTCTTTAACATTCATGAGTAAGGTCGATTTGCGAACCAATATGAATCGCTAATTTAAAAAGAAAACTTTCATACATTTAGGATTACGATTACCAAATAGCGATTCAGAAAAAAACGCTATTTGGAAATCACTATTCAAAAGGTACATACATCGGTTCATCAGATTAATAATTAGTCAGTTAGTCAAAATACTTTATTTCGATCACAAAGATCAACAAAGTAAATATAATAAACACACTTTACAAACTACAAGTAATAATTAGTATAGACATTACCCCAGTAAACATTATTAACATATTCAAATGAATGTTAGTGTTCCTTCTATAATCACGTTTTCCATGTTTGCCAAGTATCACAGACATTTTTATTGGAAATTAATGATATATAATTTGTCAGATTCTGAAAAATGTGGTATTGTCACATTTTGCATTTGATATCTGGTTGTGTTTATGTGTGTTTTACCTCAGGGCTGATGCAAGAGTTTCACTGTTGTACAAAACCTGAATAAGTGCATAGAAGGCAATTTATTGACGTGAGGCCTTAATGGTGCCAGAGAGAACTTTGACCCTGTTATATCCACGGCTCTTGGCAAACTCCTCAGCCCTCACAACAAACAAGCATTGTAATACCCATCAAGCCCAGCATTGCCTGCCAGCCTTTTAACTTTGCCAATGGTTGTTGTTTTTGCGTTTGTCATGGTTTTTGTAAAATATTATTTTTGGGGGAGGTTCTGGGCCTTTTGCAATATAAAAAAAATAACATCGGCTAACAGCAAAAATATGTTTCGTCTTAAAAAAAGCACACATTGCCAAAGTTGTTACTGGCACTGTAGGGAACTACTTTGTGCGTATATGTCCTCTTGATGAAGAGCAGAATGCGGTCACTCATTATCCAATTGCTGCAGTGGGCTGACCCATTACCCCATGCTGTACGCTGCAATGGGCAGAAGAATAACGTAAATGACACAACAGCAGGCCAGTGAATGAAGAGTGCTGGCTGAAAACTTCTATAAGTAGGCAAATTATATATATATATATATATATATTTATATATATCTATATATATATATATATATATTATATATATATATATATATATATATATATATATATATATATATATATATATATATGTGTATTTTTTTTTAAAGTATAATCTAAGAATCTTGATTACCACCAGCTATCAATCTTCCAGCCTGAAGGCTGCAAGTCTGCTTCAAGAGATAATTAAATTATTTAACTGTTTCAGAGTTTCCGGGTGCATTGCTGCTTAATAAATTAAGTACTATCCTCCATCATAGCTGCCAATCAGCCCCATGCCGTGTGTGACACCTTCAGCCATTCTTTTTTTAAAATTTTTATTTAAGAAACAACGAATTGTATTGCCTATGCCCTTTAGCCTCACTTTCACATTGTGTGTATATGCTCAGAGCCTCAGCATGTAAAGTGCTGTTTGGCTCAGTTTGTCATGTGACCCGGGGACACGTGATTGCTATGCTGCCTGTGCTTTACCCCTCCTCGCCCTCCCCCACAGCACATGAATACACTGTGCTTCCCGATGAAAATCATATCATAAAATGTGTGTTCGCTGAATACTTTTAGCTAAATATCAGGACAGAAAACTGCTCTTGCTGAGGAAATGTTTTTCTTGTAGCGCTTGCTCCCAGAGATCTTACCATTGTATTGCATTGTAAATAAAAATATATTATTTCCGAAGAGAAACCACAGACCATAGGGCGATGAAGGGTTGCCTCGCCAGTAGCAGGTTCTGAACTAGTGTAACATTGACAGATGACTCCATGTCACCAAGGAGAAAGTCCTCCTGTTCCAAGGTTGTGTTTAATAGTTTGATGCCTTCTGGCACTTGTAGCCATAATTCACTTCAGTTGACCCAACACCCGAATCAAGGAATTGTAAAAGGGAAGCCCAAGTCTAGAGCACTGTGCCCTTGGTGACATGGAGTCACCTGGTGACTTTAAACTAGTGACTTTAAGGTCACTCACAGATGTCATTAGCAAGTGTTTAAATCACTGGGCCAGACTTCAAACAAGATGGTTTGACAAAATATAAACCAATACCCCTTAATTTGCATGAAGTTTAAAATTAAACTTCAGCAAGCTAATCAGTGGACACTTTACTGCAAAACGCTACTGCTCAAATGAAAAACAATTAATATGTCACTTCACTCAGGACCTGTCAGTGAAAAGCATTCTTTGAATTTCAAAGACTAAAGCAACATCCATGCCTTTAGGGTGTTGACAATCAGAGTCTGTGTTTGTGTTCTCTGTCTGCATTGCTGAATCCTGCCTCATATTTCACCCACAGTCCAGCTTGCTAAGCTGTTTATGTCAAATGTGTCAGCTAACCTTTTGATGATCATATATCCATTCTCTTTTTAGCACAGTCTTATTGATGTGCTTATGTGAACCTGACACGTAAAGAGCTGCTTCCGAGCTGCCATCGGCTTCTAAGTGCTGAGTTACCTCCATCTTCTCCCACACATAGCTACTGAGTGAAAGTGTACTAAATCACACACAAGGGAATATACTAAAATGCCACGCTTGATCTCTGCAGCCTCTGGCATGCCTCAGGTATGCTTTAATCCTGAACGTACACTGTGCAGTGGTGATCCAGGTTAAGACAGAACCCTTGTAGTCAGCCACACTGCGTACCTTTGTCCTCCGGTCCCGAAGGATCTGTCATAAATTCAGAGGAACCGAAACATGTCGACACCATCACGCAAAGGTCTATACATGTCTAATAATTTTAGTATGGTCTGGCCAACACAGCACATAAATCAGGCTAGTGCTCCCAAACGTTTTTAACAAAGGAAAGCGTTTCACACACTTTATTCGAGAAGGTACTTATTCAGTGGCATTACGCTGCCCAGATTCTGCTAAGAAGTCTTCTTGGCAACAGGGGTAGCTAGGGAGTCGCTGCACTGCAAAGGACTTGCTAGGTCACTTGGTTGGCTGAAGCAACAAGAACCGTACATCGAACAGGGCCCCCACACAGAGGGAATGCAACAGTGATGAGAAGCCTGGCTGCAATAAACAGCATTTTTCATGAAAGAGGATACAGTGTTACAGCATATACACACACACACAAAACAAAAATGTTAACCACACTGACATTAACCTCCAGAGTTCAACAAGGACAAACAAGAGGAGCAAGTGATCTATCAGGGTCTAATCAGTTCTAGAAGTCTGTCCTTGCCTGGTGATGGAGCCAACCCTAGCCCACCTCTTTGCTCAATGGCAAGCCCATATGTTGCTGTGGGTGTAAAGTGTATTTGCTGAATTGTGTGAAGCAACCACTCCTCTCATTTGACCTATTGTAGGCTTACTGTGAGCTCTGAATCCACTTAGCTCAAACCTACACTACATTGACAGGAGGGGGTTGGATTGGAATTTGGGAATGCTCACTAACACACGTTTGTGGGTGTTCACAAACCTACAAGCCAAGCCACACAGTGTAACACCCACTTCCCATCCCTTGCATTAGATTCACTACTGCAGATTTCTCTGTAATGGTGGTGGAGAAATCCACAGTAGTATAACCATCTACGCCTGCCAGGAAACCTTTTGTGAATTCATGGGAGGCATAAACGAGATATTTGCAGCCGTAAACATATGTTCATAATTGTGAATAGGGTCCCATGTATTTCTACTCTCCAGTAGGCCACTTACCAAGATTATTTACAGCATTTGTGCTGAGTCCGACCTTCCTGCATTTCTATGGCCTGCAGGACAGTCGAAAAAACACCCCATGTTATTCTAAACCTGTAGGAAATCTACCTTATATTTACTATCATTTATTTACTTCGATTTGACGGCATTGAAGGGTTCGGGCGGCGTGCATGTTTGCCAGAATCCTGTCTGTTTTATATAAACGATAAACCCTGAAATGTGTGTAAACTGCATTTCCTAAAGGGTGGTTGTTGGACAGTGAGCACATCTTATGTATCCGTAATTCTTCAGAAAATGTATGAGCCCCTTTGTTGTTTTCCTCCAGCTGAGCTAAGCATGTTTGTTGGAACTATGACGTGCGACTCACAATAATAAACTCTATTTTCTGTTTAGTGTTTGCAGTAAAACACATTTTTAAAGCATTACATAGCTTAGTGTTCAATAATTTTATTACATAGCTTAAATATGGTCTTTTTTTTGCTTTTCTACATTTTTCCTCTATGCACAGTCAAGTACCCTATGCTCACCTGACTTCAAAATGTGTGGGAGCAATCTGGCTCACGCTTTGAATTTTCCCATTGAACCAGCCCTTGCTCTCAGAAAGCTGGGCAACTGCCCCCCCCGCCACCCATAGTAGTAGTGCAATGGGTGCAGTCTTAGCAGTACACGTGCCTTCTCGAATTGTATAGCACCCGTAAATCTACGATAACCAAATCAGCAGAAACTAATCATTTACCTGTGTATTTATATAATTAACTGTATTTAAGACAAAAATGTATTGCATTTAAGCGAAATGGTCTTTTATCCATTTAGTATGCACTGTGGGTGTTTCGGAGAACCTTGCATTTGATCCCAGCTTTGTCTGGAAGCCAGTAGAGAGCCCTTAGGGCAGGCCTGATGTGGCCTTGGTTGTGGAGCGTTAGGCACAGCCTATAGTTGGGTTCTGTTGCTTTGTAGACCTGAGATGAGCTTCTTAGATGGGCCAAAGAAGATGATGTTGCAGTAGATGAGGCACGCTACAACAAATACTTTTGTCAACTTTGCCAGGTGATTGGTTGGAAGAAGTGCGAGAATAGAGAGCTTTAGGTTGGTGCCTTTGACTACTGGATTGACTTGAAGTCGAACAATATTTCAGAGCCAAGAAGTATTTTTAGGTTCCTGACTTTTGGGGGTTACATAGGCCTAAGGGCCAGTTGAAAGGTTTAAGGCTGAGCTTAGTTCTAGCCACTCTCAGGATCTCAGATTGTTCCCTGTTCACGCACAGGATACTCTTATTAATTTTGAGGATTACTTGATTCAAGTATGAGGTAATGTTGCTTGGATTATGTGGTTTGTGGTCTTTTTTTTTTCCTCATTCGCCATCAATCTCACTTCAAATCACACCCTAGGTGTCTGTACTCACTCTCAAGAAATTGAGGAATATAGGCTGTTGGAAGTGGCGCCCCGCCTACTGGTACCAGAAACACCTTGGGGATCAATGAAGAAACCACTGAGATACCTCTTCTGCCAAGCTCTGAGAGCTAGATGACTTTCGTCGATAGACCGCCATGATACCTGGCAATACACGACTTAGCCCAAAGAGTATTAACGGCATAATCATGGGACTCAGGGGGGAAAAAAAAAAAAGAAAAAAATTTAAATTTTCCACGATTTTACTTCGTCATCTCCGGACCCCATCTAAGTTGCAAAGGATTCCAAAATGCCATCTTCTTGCTATTTCCCTGTCTGGCCAGGTCCAATTTAGAAACTGCCAAGACTGAAGACTGACCAATCCAAAAAGGTAGGAGGACTTGATTCCGTCCATTTTATACAGATTTGCCTCCTGGCTAATAGGATAGAATAGAAAAGCAGCACTCCAGCGAGGCCAGTAACTTTTTCTGCAAGGCCAGATATTATTAGGGGTAGATCTATGTTGATAGTGCAGCCCAAAACACTTGTCAAGAAATCACTGACCTCCCCCCAAAAAGTAGCAAGAGAAGGACATCCAATAAACATGTGTATATCTGAGGCAGAAACCTGGCCGCATTTTTTACAACTGACCGGTGGCCCATCGGAAATTTTTGTCAATTTATAAGGAGTGAAGTAGGCCCTATGGATGGGAAACAGATGGTTCCTTTTAAACGAAGCTGGTTTCACAACTTCATGTAGAGTCTTACATGATTTCTGCCATAGTTTAGCACAGTCTTGTGTGGGTAAAGGGGCCCCCACAGTTCCTCGGCCAGCTTGAATTCGCCATCTACTTCTTCCAACAGAGTTTGGTACCAAAAGGAAACTTCTTTCCTCCCTGGGGGTTTGGTCACAAGCTGGTGTTCTAAAACGCTACCACAACCCACAGCATTTTTTCGTGGATGAGATTGAACCCAGCTTGCCAGCTGATAATGTTTGAACCGGGAGAGTCCTCCCCCAACCCTATCCTGGAGATGTTCCCAGGGAATAAGAGTGCCTCCAAGGAGGAGGTCTCCCCAAACCAACAACCCCGCGTCACTCAAGGGTTTTGCCAGTCTGTCCTTTAGGCACTCTGGAGTTCCGGGGGAATCCCAAAGGGGAGCGAAGCTGGAAAAATAATTGAGCCCCACTGCCCCTCTCACTTTGGCCCAAGTTTTGGCTACCCCCTGGAGAACCTTCAGCTTGACTTTTAAAAAAAAACTTTGGATCCCCGAATTTAAACAAAAAGCCTTCCTCTGACAGTTTGGCACCCCTAAGCATAGCTAAGAACATCCCTCCAGCACCAGTATTCACGGGCATTCTCAGTAGCATACGTGAGTGTGAGAGTTGGAAAGCCCAGGCATACAACTGGAGGTCCGGTAAAGACAGGCCACCCTTTTCTCTTCTCCGCCTCAGCTTTTTCCATGCAATCCTAGATGATTTAGATGCCCAGACGAATGAGTTAATTTCACTCTGAAACTTAACAATCGTGGATTTTTCAAAATAAAGGGGGATGCAGTTAAAAAGAAATGTGATCTTTGGGAGTATCGTCATCTTGATCAGATTAATTCTTCCCAAGATTGACAACGGAAGTAGGGCCCAAGATTTCATTAGCCTTTTACATTCCTTTACCACTATATCTAGGTTGATCTCAGCAATCTTTGTGATATCCTGAACCACATGGACTCCCAAGTATCTCATTTTGGAGCTAGGCTGGTGACACTGCTGTGTCTCTGCCAGATCCCAGGTCATAATTTCCGTTTTTGCGGCATTAATCTCATATCCAGAGACAGAACCAAACTCCCGGGCTAAACTGATGACTGCTGGAAAGGCTGACTGTAAATCAGCGGAAAAGACCAAGATATCATCGGCATACAGGGCTATCTTCCCCTCCCACTCCCCATACTTAAATGGCTGGATATTAGAATCAGCCCTAAGCCGTTGAGCAAATGGCTCAATGTAAAGATCAAATAGAAGCGGGGAGAGTGGGCAGCCCTGTCTAGTCCCTCTTGTGATTCTGAAGGAATCCGTAATATTCCCATTAACCAATAGCCTAGCCGTGGGGTTCTGATAGATCAACTGGACCATATGACAAAATCTTTCCCCCAAATTGAACTTCCTCAAAGCCTCCGACAGGTAGATCCAATTCACTCTGTCGAAGGCCTTGGTAGCGTCCAATGTCATGGCTGCTAATGGGAGGGAATATGTAGAGGCGAGATCAATGGCGCCAATGAGATCATACGTGAGGTCTGAAAGCTGCCGGTTCCTAACAAAGCCCTTCTGATCTAAGTGGAGGCCATCCCCCACCATAAGACCCAATCTCGCTGCCAAAATGGAGGTGAAAATGTTATAGTCTACATTTAAAAGCGAAATGGGTCTATATGACCCACAGCTTGATGGAGGTTTCCCGGGTTTCAATATCAGGATTATTAAAGCGTCGTTCCAGGAAGCTGGGAGCCCTAGACCTGCCTCCAGCACATAATTAAACAACTGCGTTAGGACGGGGATGATCTTATCTTCCAACATCTTATAGATCTCCGCTGGGAGGCCATCAGGGCCCGCCGCTTTCCCGGTCTTACAGCGTTGAATGGCTTCTCTGACCTCAGTTTGGGTAAAAGCTTGGTCCAAGTATTGCTGTTGGTCAGGCCCTAAGGAGGGAAGGGGGATATCCCCCAGCCAATTCTGAACACTAGCGACATCTAGCCTTTTGTCCTCGCAATAAATCTCCTGAAAGTAGGTCTGAAAGGCCTGACTAATTTCCCCATCTGAGCAGAAGGTTTCATTTCCGCTGATGATCTCATTAATATGATTTCTTGCCCGATCAGATTTTGCTTTCCAGACAAGAAGCTTGCCTGCGCCCTCTCCATATTCAAAATGGGCGATTTTACTAGCCTCCCATCTACGGATAAGCCTAGAGTGGAGGATGTTCTCTAACTGCCCTTTTAAACTATCCCATTTGGCTTTCCGTTCTTGCTGGATTTCAGGAGAGCCTTGAAGGGATAATTCAGCCTCTACATCTTTCAGCTTTTCTTCAATAGAAGATACCTCCTCCTTATATCTTTTATTTCTAAAGCTTGCCCTGCTGGTAATTTGGCCACGCAGGAAAGCTTTAAAAGAGTCCCACACATTAGTTATTAATGTTGACCACAGATTTGTTTCAAGAAACCATTCAGTTTCTTGTGATAAAAAGGCCTTTTCTTCCTCCACCAGGAGTAAAGCACGATCAAGCGACCATGTACGAGTGGGCCCTACTGATGGACCATCCAAACGTAGAAAAACCCCTGAATGATCTGAGAGGTGGTTAGCCAGGTATAAAATATCGTTAACTCTGTCTCTCAACGAGTTACTTATCAGCACGTAATCTATTCTAGATTGGTGGCGATATTTATGATTTCTAAACGATACACCCAGCTGCAAGCCCGATCTTTCCCTCCATATATCTAAAAACGCAAATTGTTCCATTGCCTCTAGGAGGAAGTCCCGAGATTTTAAAGGGGCCACGGCTCTACTATTTGGAGTTTTGTCCAGCGCAGGATTCAGAACTATATTAAAATCTCCAGCTAGAATTATTGGCTCAGGAAAATCTAATAAATGAGAAAAGATGGTCTTAAGACTGGAGGGGTCATCTTGATTAGGTCCATAGTAGCCGACCAGAGTATACAGGGCCTCCCTTATCCTGACTTTAACAATAACCCATCTGCCACCTGGGTCAACCAATTGCTGTAAAACATGCGCTTTGGCTGATTTCTTAAAAATTATAAGGACTCCTCTGATGTTAGCTGTCTGGCTCGTGCATACATATGAACCCACCCATCTTTTATTTTGAAGAAGAGTGACTATCTCCTCTTTCAGGAGATGTGTTTCCTGAAGAATCAGAACCTGAGCCGGTGAATCTTGGAGATACTGTATTATCCTGTCCCTTCTCGGTCTGGTTCGCAGGCCATTAATGTTCCAGGACAAAATCTGTATAAGACTCATGTTAGATCATCGGAGTAGCCCAGCATAAAAACAGAAGTTTGAATTCGAGATAACCAGTACCAGCATTCGATCCAGCCCAGCTCCAAAACTCTCGTCCTAAAAGTAACGTCAGTACAACCAACATAAAAAAAACGGAGAATGAGGATTTTTTTTGTTTTTTTTCCTGATACACCCAAACCCAACCCCTACCCAGTGCCCTCCCCAATCCCTCCCCCCACCTCTGGGAACCCATACCCCAATTATCTGGACAGATGGAGTCCAGGCAATTGCATCCCGGAGGAATCCGCCCAGCCACCACCTTAGTAAAGAAAAAAAAAAAAGGGAGAAGAAAAAAAAAAAATTCCCGAAGAGAGAAAAAGAGATAAAGAGGATAAAAAGCAGAGAGGCCCTAACTATACTTCAAAGCAGACGTAGTCAATTAGAAGAAGCATGGGACTTAAATAATTGTGCTCTTCTCCTCACACATCTTCACAGCTTAACCTCTCTCACCTAGAATCTCAAGTTATTTTAATTTCCCTATACGGGAGAGAGATGGGAATACAAATTCTCCAACTACATTCCGCCTATATTGACCCACTTGTAGACCTTCTATAGACCCCCTTTACTGATGCTATTGAGCAGCTCATCTGCTTCCTGCACCGATCTTATATTGTGCATTTTGTTGTTATGCATCACCTTTAAAAAGGCCGGGAATTTCAGTTGAGCTACTGCCCCAAGCTTTTTAAACTCTTCCAGCCTCTTGCCCAGTTCCCATTGTCTCTCCAAAGTACACCTTGAGAGATCCGACCGGATCTCAAACGAGAATTCCTTTGCCTGCACTGATTTCAGTCTCAGTGCTGAATTCAGAATCTTATCCTTTAAGGCGAATGTGAGGAAATTAATGAGAATTTTTCTGGGTCTGGGTCTATTAGGGTTCCTTCGAAAAGGATCCCTATGTACCCTCTGTATATCCCGGCTAAGTTCTTTCCTCAGTGTCTTCAAGCTGTAAAGAGGTCTTAAGTAGAGAAACAATGTAGGACCGGATATCGGATCCTTCGCTACCTTCCGGTACATTCAATAAACGTAAATTGTTTCTACGTGCGTTGTTCTCTGACTTCTCCACTCTATCTCTGAGGTCCCAATGTTCAGACTTTAAAAGTTGAATATCCGACTTTGCCTGATCCAGATCTTCTTTCAATTCGCCCACTGTATTCTCGAGAGTTACGGTCCTGGAATTTATGAGGTCTACTTTTTTTTCCAGGGATTCGCAGAAGTTCCTGATTTTCCCTTGGTTCACTGCGGATACTGCAAATCCTTTCTTTATATCCTCCGATAGTGTAGCGAAGAGACCCTCCAAACCTACAGGTGAGGATAAAGATGACAGCACATATAGGGTATCCCTTTCTCGTTCCTCCCCAGTACTGCTGTTAAACACTGTCGGTGCCTGCGGTTGTGGTTGACTCAAAACGCAGACCGAAGTGTCATCACTCGGAGCACTCCTGCCCCCTGAAGGCTCCCCTGGATCACTTTGTTGGGGGACCAAGTCTGTTGCAGGTTCCAATACTGCCTCCATCATGCTCACAGGAACTGTGTCCGAGGAAGGGGTTAATGCTATAGAAGAGATTAAACTTGCCGAGCGCTGCCCCAGGGGGTCAGGCCGCGGGCCAATGACCAATACTTCTGGCTGACTCCTAAAGTAAGAGCGTAGCGACGGGGTCACTTTAACCACACTGCTAACTGCCCTATTCTTTGGCCTCTTAGGTTTAATGGACTTTCCCTTCACCTGATAGACCTGAAAGGCAGAGTCACTATTTAGAGACTTAGATCCTTCAGCTGGAGTGGCCTCTACTGCACTAGGGGGAAGCCCAACAGTAGTTAAAATTTGCAGTGGATCAGCGTCAGGGGCATTCCTCCCGATGTCTGTTTTGCCGGAGGTAGTTTTAATGCTTATTTTTATATCTGCTTTGGATTTCCTATTGCCCACTGTGGCCCCTTTTTTTAATTTCCTCTGTTCTCTCCTAACTACTGTTTGCGGACTTACAACAGCAGGGGAGGAGACCTCTTGCACGTTTAGGGGGGTCTGGTAGCTACCAGAATGTTGCACTAATGAGGGAACTTACCCCCTCGCCTCTGGCTCACCTCCAATGCCTTGTTCCAAGTCTCCGGCAACCACCTCCCCGCCCTCTCCAACCTTACCGCTGCTGTCACCGTCCTCCTTCTGCTCCTGTACGAGGCCTTCGTTTAAATCCCTCGTACGCCGAAAAAAGCCGCTGATACTGGCTTTGTCGCTCCCCCTGAGGAGGCCTCGCGCGGCCGCCTTGCGCCCGCTCCTAAGCTCCAGGGCTGCTTCCAGCAAGTGAGGAGGCGTAGGAAGACGTACCCCCGCCTCCTCTCTACACATTCCTGGCGTCTCGCGTCTTGCGTCTTCCTCGAGCAGCCAAGAGGGATAATCGTGCCGCTGACAGGAACTACCGGTAAGATTTTCCGACGAGGACGCCGGTAATTAGAAAACGGGCCCTCCGGTCTTAATCAGGTCAGTTACGGTCAGTTCTCTGCCCCCGGGTTTCAGATCATTTGGTGGCTTGTGCGGGAGCTCCGGGAGCTAGCGGCTAACGTGCGGCCGCCATGTTCCCGACACCCATTGTGGTCTTGCCATAAATTAATTTAAATGTTATTATCATACATTGGAAAGTTGAGTTGGTGATGGTTGAGCTGGGCCAGGGGAGACACATAAATATTACGTAACAGGCAAAATACAGATGATCCTCGTGAACCTGCCGATTGAACAGCTGAAATTAACCTAAGCCGGCTTTTGAGCCTATGAAAGGAAAAGATTGAATTCAAGACAGCGCAGTTGTTCTCACCTACAATTCCAGCCGTCCCACCTGTATTGTGAAAATCAATTTGAATTAGCCTGAATGTTCATCATCCAATGAATCAAAATGCCTCTAAGTGCAGACCTTGTTCGAACCTGCAAGGGGACCATATACAATTGAACTGCATTCATTGATCTAATACAATAATATTGTTGTAAAAATATTGTTGGACGCAAACATAATTTAAAAAATATTGTGATGGCAAGAATATTGTGGGAAAGAATATCACAGGTAAGGATATTATTTTTTAAGCCTTTAATATTTTTTTATTTAATATTGTTGTGTATAGTACACATTTTCAGTTATTTTGCAATGTCCTATTAGCCTGTTGTACATTATCAATATGTTATTGTTAATTATTTGTAGTTTTATTTGTAGTAGTGTTAATGTTTTTGTTTGGTAATATATGTAATATCATTATAATGGTAATATATTGAAAAACTAAAATAGTTTCGATTTTAATTTTTTATTTCATTTATGTTTGTTTTATTTATTAGTGGGCTATTAGGTTTATCAGGGAATGGGTGGCAGATGGTTTTCATATATATTTGTATCTTTTTAAAATAGATTGTACACTCAATTTTTAAACTTTTATTGATTAATCAGATTGTTAGTGGCTTTTTAGGGAATATAGAGATATTTTTAAAATATATTTGTATATTAAATTTGAAATGTATTACTTGTTAATTATTTAAATATTGTATTAGTTTGTATATTATGTGGTTCAGAACTCTTTAATTTTTATATAGATATCATTTCATTACTATTTGTAATGTATACCTTTTTGTAAAATAAGAAGTATTTTGAATTATGTTTGTAATTTATATATAGTATTAAATGAATGTATATTTTAAATTTTATGTGTTTTTAAAAAAAATGCTTTTTATATTTTGTTTTTAACTTTTCTTGTGCTGTGTACTTTTTAAGATCTCAGTGATTGAAAAGAAAGTTATATTTGATATGGTATATTTTTTTATATATTATTTGAAACTACTTTTTTATACTTTCTTTGTATATGTACTTAAATAGTTTGGTTGTTGGTTTTTGTTTTAAAATTAGGCATGAGATTAATAAATCTGGACACTGCAAAGTCTCACACGTTCCCTACTGTTGCTTAGGTTGGATTAGGAATAGTAAAAATCTGACCCTCCAAAGTCCAACACTTTCCCTGCCTTTGCTTTGCTTGGCTTGGAGTAAGAATATTAAATCTCACCCTATCAAAGTCAAACACTTTTCATACTGTTGCTCAGATTGTAGTGGAAATAGTAAATTTCCCCCTTCCAAATCCCAACATTTTCCCTATTGTTGCTTAGGTTGAAGGGTGAACAGAAAATTACTAGAAATGTTACTGGTTTTTCTATACATTTGTATGCTGATTCAGACAGTCACACAGCCACTCCGATGACTATTGTTAAAAATAGCATCACTAAGTAATTCAGAAAGAATAGTAATTTAACTTATGCATTAGTTTAGTATATATCTTTAAGTCTCAGAAATGTTTACGAAACACATTCACTGGATGATGTCATCACCGATGCCATCAGTGATGACATCTCAAATGACATCACTGATGACATCATCCACAGAATCTCTGATGCACCCACTCACACCCCAATGTAACCATTAATAGACCCACTCCAACTTCAAAACTACCATTGTCAAAACCATTGACACACCCGTACCAGTACTTACACACCCACTCAATGATTCATAGGTCTACACACATACACTCACTCATCCATACAGCCACTCATACATCCACTCACTAATACAGCCACTGACATATCCACTCATACACCCATACAGCCACTCACACCCTGTCAGTCACTCATAGAGCTACTCACACACCTGCTCACTCACCCATACAGTCAATCAGACAGCCACTTATTCACCGATACACATACACACCCACCCACTCACTTACTCATACAGATATTAACACATACTGACTAACCATACAGTCACTGACACAAGCACACACTCACCCATACAGCCACTATCACAATCCCTCACTCATGCACAGTCACTAATATACTCCAACACTCACCTATACTGCCTTTCACATATACTGTTAATCACCCATATACAGCTGACACATCCATTCCCTCACTGACACAGCGATACACACACTCAGTCACGTATACAGCCCCTCACTTACACACTAATCCATACAGCCACTGACTCACCCACTCACTCATCCATGCAGGCAGTCACACATCCTCTCACCCACCCACACAGACACTCAGACACCCATACAGGTACTCAGACAACCAATCAATCACCAATACAGCTACTCACATACCCACTCTCCAACCCATAGAGCCACTTAGACACCAACTGACAGACTGATACAGACATTCTCACAACCTAGACACTAACCCATACATTCACTGAGACACCTAATCACTTACTTATACAGTCAGTCAAGCACCCACTGCATCATCCATACAGGCACTAATACACCCACTGATTCATCAATACACCTTGGTCTATATATTTAACACTCATAAACATTTTTGAAATACTCACTGTCACTGGATAGGACCGCAACCTCCCCGGGGCTGTAAATAAAATTAAAAGACATGGGGGGGCTCCTGCCTGCCCCCATGCTGCCCAGGGGACTGCCACCTCCCCGGGGCTTTAATATTTGAATGCGATGCGGGGGGGCCTCGTGCCCCCCCGCAGCCCCGGGGACCGCCACCTCCCAGAGCATTTTTTAAAATTAATAATGTGTGGGGGGCTCCTGCCCCCCACACTGCCCCGGGGACCACCACCTCCCTGGGGCATAGATTAAGTAAATGCCGGGGTCCGTTGTGGACCCCCGGCCCTGGGGACTACCACCTCCCCGGGGCTACACAGATGCTGGGCGGGGGGCCACACGGCCCCCCTCCTGGAGCCCTAGATGGCCCTGGGGACCGCCACCCCCCAGGGCTGGCTCCAGCAATGTCTCAGGGTGCCCACCTTCAGGACATTGCAGTTTGATATGGCAGGGTGGGAGCACTGCTCCCACCCTGCCATAGCAAACATCTGCTCCGCTTCATGGAAGCGAGAGCCGAAAAACTGCTCTCGCTTCCATGAAGCGAAGCAGATTTGCTTTGGGCAAAGGGAGCTGCATGTTTGCAGCTCCCTTTGTCCAAAAGCAATGCTGACTACCGCAGGAGGCAGGGAGCCAGCAGGAACCGCGAGGGCATTAGAGCTCCCCCGCGGTCCCCAACGTGAGGCCAAGCCCCGGGGGATGAGGTCCCCGGGGCCAAAAATGACCTGGAAGGGGGGTCACGAGGCCCCCCTCCTCTTTTTAATTTAAAAAATAACAAAATAAGGCTAGGCCCCGGGGGATGGGGTCCCCGGGGCCAAAATTGGCCTCAGGAGGGGGACCACGAGGCCCCCCTACATAAGGCTGTTTGCAGAGTGGTGTAAAAAGGGGGCATGGTGTCACGGTCACGCTGCGAGGTCAGAGTAGACAGACAGGTAGTGCAGGCATGCATAGAGCGTCCCTCCCCTGTATGTATGATGCGAGGTGTGAATCGACCAGGCGCCCACTGCACTACATATCCCAGAAACCCTTGGGCAGTATAGGAGGAACCCGGATCAGGAAGCAGAAGGGACTCCGCCTCTATAAAAACTCTCCTCGTCATGGAGGCGGTGCTTGACAATTTGGCCTTTGATGATTTGTTTTCGAGGGCGGAAGGTATTTCCCGCCGGATTCCAGTCTTCTCAAGTATCGTTCTACGCTCGATCTGAGCAAAACCATAAAGACGCCGATCCGTTGGTGCTGCGCTGAGGACTGCTCAGGTTTTGTGCATCGGGAGAAAGCGCCGGAGCGCTCCTCCCGACCCGAGACATTTTGAAGACGTGCTTCATTATTTAAACCCCCTTCACTGTAGTTTGGCTTCCCTTCACGGAGGTATTTAGTGCCTTTAAATACCCCACGCACTCGCTGTGTTATTGAACAGCGGTTGGGTGCGTCTCCCTTCGGTTCTCACGCTGTGCCTCGAACAGCATATGGAGGGCACACAGTTCTAGAACCCCAAAAGGATCCGGTCTGGATTAACTCTCACGTTAGCACCAGCGTATTCGAGGGTTCATTTACTTTACTGCTGTTCTTGTATTTTGGTTTACTTGTTGGAGGCCGCCGGATCAGGAGGTTGTCTAGAATATGTTCCTGGAAGGGTGGTCTCTCCAGGATTCAAGGAAGTGGTTTGCTCCAAGACAAAGTGTGAGTGTGTATATCAGAGTTATATGTTCTGTTGTGTGTATTGTATCCTAGTACTACCACTCACACCGTTTTCTTTCTCTCATTTGCACACAGTTTAATCTGAGGAAGAGAGACCTATAGACGTCCAGAATCACAGACCAGACCGGGGGTACATAGAATCAACCAGCAATTGTTTGTTATTTTGTCCACTTCCCTTTTCCCCGGAGTGCTCCCTCACATAGCGGTTTTCCTTGCCCTGTAGGTGGTTGCGCTCAGGGGAGTAGGGGGGCTCTTCTACACGTCATCGTCCCTGCTGGCGGAGGTACAGGTTAGTGGTGTTACTTATCTTGCGCTATTGACCTGCCCTGACAGATTGTCAAGCCCAAGATAACTACCCAGCCCGGACGATGGACACAAACGCAGTTTTAACCTCGCTCTTGGAGAGCCTTACGGCTCTACAACAGGAGGTGCACACCTCCCAAACTGAAAACCAGGCACTACGAAAGGAGGTAGGGACATTACGTAGGGAAGTAGCAGGCCTCTCCAGGAAGGGCACACCCAGCGGCCAGGGAACGGGTTCCTATATTAGAGAATGGACTCTCCCACCTCCTGCCTCGACTATACATACTTCTCCTCCTGCCCCGACACAGGGAACAGGGTTCTTTTCCGCTCCTACGTCCACCTCTCTTCCCCCCGAACATACACCCACTGTCCATGTGGTACAAAACACTGGGATTCCTTTAGCACCTCCTGAGCGCTTTTTTGGGGATCCAAGGAAGTTCGAGACATTCTTGAACCAGTGCAGACTGCATTTCTTGTGTAAGCCTGTGGTCTTCCACGAGGAGGCGGCAAAAACCGCCTTTGTGATGTCATACCTGGGGGGTAATGCAGCCAGTTGGACCATACCCTTGATGGAAAGAAACGACCCAGTCTTGCACAATTTTCTGGACTTTTGTACAGAGATGAGAAAATTGTTTGACAGGAAATCACATATGATGACTCTTGATCGGGAGCTGATAACCCTTAGACAAGGAACTCAGGACTTACTGACCTACATAACCACGTTCAACCGCCTGGTAGTAGAAACCAACTGGCCCCAGGAGAAGCGCACCACTCTCTTTTATCAGGGATTACATGGCGAATTGAAGGATGTCCTGTCCCAGGTGGTACAGCTTCCACAGACTTGTGAGGAAATGATTAACCTTACGGTACAACTAGAACACCGCCTACAGGAGAGAAAAGGGGACAGAAACAGGGGAGACAACCGTTTTCAGTTCCCCCGACCTAAGGTCGTAACCGAGGATCATAGTAAAACCCCAGAAGGACCCGAACCTATGCAGATAGGGGGTATTCGAGGCCCTCTTTCCAGGGACAAAAGAGATAAAAGACGGAAACTGAAGCTCTGCCTTTACTGCGGCAAAAGTGGCCATTTCATCAGGGAATGTCCTGCCCGGGCTAGACTACCGGACAGAACTGGCACTCACCGAACGCAGGCGGCGTTAGACCAATGAGAGGAGAGAATAGAGATGACGGAAAACTAAAAAGCCCGGGACAGGAGGAGATCACTAGCTCGGGTAGTAGACAAGAAGAGATCTCTCAGGTATTAGCAAATACCATACAATCAGCGGTGGCACACTTAAACGTAAGTGTCACTCTTTGGATTACCGTGGATACTCCCCTGTGCATATCTGCATTGCTGGATTCTGGAGCCACAGGAAACTTTATCGACCGTACCTACGCTCAGAACATCGGGGTGCCAAGGGAGAAAAAAGGAGCCCCTGAAACCGTGAAGGCAGTAGACGGAACATCTCTGACTTCCGGTCCTGTACGGTACCACACCGTTCCCATCCTGATGCAATTCGGGGACAATCACTTTGAAGATATTCAATTCGACCTTATCGATGCTCCCCATTTTCGCCTCATCTTAGGCATGCCCTGGCTAACCCTTCATGACCCCGTGGTACGGTGGGCAGCACGCACAGTTACCTTGAGTTCCAAGTTTTGTAACGACCATTGTACTAAGCAAGCACTACGCCAAGAAAGAGACAAAGATTCGCAAGCGGGCCTTTTGGCAGCCGGATGTGAGAATGCCCAGTATTGCTGTACCACTATGTTACCAGAAGTCTATGCAAACTACCAAGCGGTGTTCGATAAACAGCGTGCTACCCAATTACCCCCGCACCGGGCGTATGACTGCCGCATTGACCTGGTGCCTGGAGCCGAGATACTATGTAGCAGAGTCTACGCCCTCACCGAACCTGAGACGCAGTATTTGAAGAAATATTTGGAGGACAATCTTGCATCAGGATTCATCCGGCACGCCTCGTCGCCCGCCTCCTCCCCACTTTTCTTCATCCCTAAGAAGGATTGTGACGAACTCAGAACATGCATCGATTACCGAGCGATCAACAGGGTTACTAAAAAGAACCGCTATCCGCTACCCCTTATACCGGTGCTTCTGGATCAGCTCAAGGGTGCCTGTTGTTTCACAAAATTGAATTTACGTGGCGCCTACCACTTAGTACGAGTGAAAAGCGGAGACGAGTGGAAAACGGCATTCCGGACGAAGTTCGGACTTTTTGAATATCAAGTAATGCCGTTCGGGCTCTGTAACGCCCCGGCAGCCTTCCAGTATTTCATGGATGAGGTACTTAGGGGGTTTCTGGAATCCTTCTGTGTGGTTTATATAGATGATATCTTGATCTATTCGTCTAACCTCCAAGATCACGTTCATCATGTGAAGGCGGTATTGGAAAGGCTCAAACAACACTCGTTGTACGCAAAACTTGAGAAATGCCTTTTTCACGCCGAAGAGGTTACCTTCCTGGGGTACGTGATAAATGCTCACGGCTTTCAAATGGACAAAGGCAAAGTGGATGCAATCACCCAGTGGAAGGCCCCTCACCACGTCAAGTCGGTACAAAGTTTCCTGAGCTTCGCTAATTATTATCGGCGGTTCATTAAAGATTTCTCAAATATTATTCATCCCATATCAAGTTTATTACGTAAAAACACCCCTTTCTTCTGGAGCGACGAGGCAGACCTAGCATTTCAGGCCTTGAAGAAGAAGTTTACACAGGCTCCCATTTTGCGACATCCGGATACACAACTCCCCTTCATTGTTGAAACGGATGCCTCCCACTATGCCATCAGGGGAGTGTTGTCCCAGAGACACCCGGAGACAGGACAAATACACCCTGTGGCTTATTTCTCGAAGAAGCTCACCCCCTGTGAGGTGAACTATTCCATCACAGATAAAGAGTTGCTGGCCATAAAAGGGCCTGCGAAGAATGGAGGCATTACCTCCTAGGGGCACATCACACCGTTGAAATCTACACCGACCACCGCAATCTGTTGTTTTTAAAGACCGCCAAGGCCCTTACGCCACGTCAATTGCGATGGACTCTTTTTTTCGGATTTTGATTTTATCATCAAATACCGACCGGGCCCGCAGAACGGAAAGGCGGACGCCTTATCCCGCATCAATGAACCCAAGGAGGGGTTACACCGAGACGACCCAGAGCCACCTTTGATCCTCCCTAAAACGGTCTTCCAATGCAACACACTAGCGCTGATTACCTCACAGGATTTTCTTGAGGATCTAAAAGTGTCCTTGGCGGATGTAGATGCACAATCCTGGATACAGGAAGACCCTGGTCACCGTTCAACCAACACGGATTTATTATATCACTATCATGCTTTGTATGTACCAACTCTCACCTTGCAACTACAAGTGTTGACATGGGCTCATGACTCAAGAATAGGAGGACATTTGGGTGAATACAAAACCATTGCCTGCCTCGAACGGTCCTTTTGGTGGCCTACGATACGGAAAGACGTCAAAGAGTATGTGAAGACTTGTGCGGTGTGTGCACAGGGGAAGTCCAGCCATTCGAAGCCCATAGGGTTGCTCCGACCCATACCTATCCCTCCTCGACCTTGGCATACGGTGTCTATGGACTTCATTGTGGAAATGCCCCCCTGTGAAGGATACACCACTATTCTGGTGGTGGTTGATCATCTAACCAAGATGGGACACTTTATTCCGATGAAAAAACTACCCACCTCTTCTGAACTGGCCGTGGTGTTCCTACAACACGTAGTAAGAGCTCACGGGATACCTAACGTTCTCATCACTGATCGAGCTACGCAGTTCACATCCCGCTTCTGGAAAGCTTTGTGTAAGACCATGGACGTGGAAGCAAGACTCTCCACTAGCTACCATCCACAGACGGATGGTAAAACAGAACGCTTGAACCAAACTCTAGAACAATATTTACGTTGTTATTCTCTGCTGAACACTACTGATTGGTACTCCCTGCTCTGGATGGCGGAGTTTGCTTACAACAATGCAGACCACTCCACATTGGGCTGTTCCCCTTTTTTCTGTCTTTATGGTCATCATCCAAACATGCTCCCTTTTGAATGGCCTGTGGCCTCCGAACTTCCATCCATACAGGAACACCACGCCCATCTAAGAGCAGTGTTGATAGACGCCAAGCGACAGTTAGCCTTGGCGCAAACAGCTCATAAACGTTTCGCAGATAAAAGAAGGACCACAGAACCAGAGTATCAGAGGGGGACAAAGTATGGTTGGCGACTAGGAACCTACACCTTAAGGGGGTGGATAAGTTAAAACCCAGATACGTTGGTCCTTATTGTATCGAGGAAGTGATAAACCCCGTAGCCATGAGGCTGTCCTTGCCCAGGTCTTGGCACATTCATCCTGTATTCCATGTCTCCCTGCTCCGACCCTGTCCCGCTAGCATGAGGTTGCCAATAAGGCCCGTCCCCTTCGATGTAGAGGGGCAAGATGAGTACGAAGTGCAGGAGCTGTTAGACTCACGGATCGTGAGGGGACGAGTGCAGTATCTGGTGGATTGGAAGGGGTTTGGGGTGGAAGACAGGTCCTGGGAGCCTGCACACAATCTCGAATGTCCTCAGTTGTTGGAGCTCTTCCACGCCTCACACCCGGATAAACCGGGCCGACCGCCGAGTCGACGGTCCTCGAGAGGGGGTTCTGTCACGGTCACGCTGCGAGGTCAGAGTAGACAGACAGGTAGTGCAGGCATGCATAGAGCGTCCCTCCCCTGTATGTATGATGTGAGGTGTGAATCGACCAGGCGCCCACTGCACTACATATCCCAGAAACCCTTGGGCAGTATAGGAGGAACCCGGATCAGGAAGCAGAAGGGACTCCGCCTCTATAAAAACTCTCCTCGTCATGGAGGCGGTGCTTGACAATTTGGCCTTTGATGATTTGTTTTCGAGGGCGGAAGGTATTCCCCGCCGGATTCCAGTCTTCTCAAGTATCATTCTACGCTCGATCTGAGCAAAACCATAAAGACGCCGATCCGTTGGTGCTGCGCTGAGGACTGCTCAGGTATTGTGCATCGGGAGAAAGCGCCGGAGCGCTCCTCCCGACCCGAGACATTTTGAAGACGCGCTTCATTATTTAAACCCCCTTCACTGTAGTTTGGTTTCCCTTCACGGAGGTATTTAGCACCTTTAAATACCCCACGCACTCGCTGTGTTATTGAACAGCGGTTGGGTGCGTCTCCCTTCGGTTCTCACGCTGTGCCTCGAACAGCGTATGGAGGGCACACAGTTCTAGAACCCCAAAAGGATCCGGTCTGGATTAACTCTCACGCTAGCACCAGCGTATTCGAGGGTTCATTTACTTTACTGCTGTTCTTGTATTTTGGTTTACTTGTTGGAGGCCGCCGGATCAGGAGGTTGTCTAGAATATGTACCTGGAAGGGTGGTCTCTCCAGGATTCAAGGAAGTGGTTTGCTCCAAGACAAAGTGTGAGTGTGTATATCAGAGTTATATGTTCTGTTGTGTGTATTGTATCCTAGTACTACCACTCACACCATTTTCTTTCTCTCATTTGCACACAGTTTAATCTGAGGAAGAGAGACCTATAGACGTCCAGAATCACAGACCAGACCGGGGGGTACATAGAATCAACCAGCAATTGTTTGTTATTTTGTCCACTTCCCTTTTCCCCGGAGTGCTCCCTCACATAGCGGTTTTCCTTGCCCTGTAGGTGGTTGTGCTCAGGGGAGTAGGGGGGCTCTTCTACACGTCATCGTCCCTGCTGGCGGAGGTACAGGTTAGTGGTGTTACTTATCTTGCGCTATTGACCTGCCCTGACACATGGCCTCTGACCACTCTCAGCAATACCCCTCCTGTTACCTCCAGTAAGTCCCACACAGTGGGATTGCTAAGAGGTCTTTGGAGGCCACACCCCCCTTTCTCCACCACTCTGCAAACGCGCCTCCTGGCACACTATTGGTTGGGGGATGAAGTCCACTTTACTCCTGAGGGACTTTGGGGGCCAAGAAGCCCTCCTGGTACCTCCTGTAAGTCCTACGCAGCGGAATTCCTGAGCGCTGGTTGGAGGCCTAGCCCCCTTTCATTACCACTCTGCAAACACTACTACTAGTTAAAGAAGCATTTGCAATGTAATAGGTTTCACATTTGCGAGAGTTAGAGCTATTTGCATTGTAAATGTAAAAGTTTTTTACTAATGTTTTTTGGAGTGGAGTGGAGTGGAGTGGATGTATGTTGTGCGTAGTGGAATTATGCAGTATGCAGTGCAGTGAAATTATGTGGATAGAAAGTATGTTGTATTTAGTGTATAGGAATTATGTAGAGTGGGATTATGTGCTATGGAGAGTAATTATGTGGTATGGTAGTCTGTTTTGTGGAGTGGTAACCTTAGGTTTAGTCCTCCTCATTTCCATAGAAGCTAAACTATAAACTCAATGAGACAAAAAAAGAAGGAACCACTGAGGAGCACTTCTGGACCTAGTCAGAGGTATAAACAGGGCCACTGGAATTATGTGACTGTCCGGCTGCACCGATTTTCGCATAATTATACATTTTCCGCATTTACCACATAATCCATCATCTGCTGCATAATCTGCAGATTTGAACAAAAAAACCTTGTTTCTAGCTCAAACGGCTCAAACGTTACCAAAAATGCAGTGACAAGTGTTACAGCGTGGTGGAAGGGCATTTGCAAAGCTGGAATGGTCACCTGTTACTTATTGCTAAATATTGGTGTTAAATTGGTACTAATGGTGCGCAAACCACTCTTGCTTCTTTCTGCACCTCTCTTGCCTCTTTCTGCACCTCTCTTGCTTCTTTCTGCATCTCTCTTGCCTCTTTCTGCACCCCTCTTCCCTCTTTCTGCACCCCTCTTCCCTCTTTCTGCACTTCTGTTGCCTGTTTCTGCACCTCTCTTGCCTCTTTCTGCACTTCTCTTGCCTCTTTCTGCACTTCTGTTGTTTCTTCCTGCACTTCTCTTGCCTCTTTCTGCACCCCTCTTGCCTCTTTCTGCACCTCTCTTGCTTCTTTCTGCATCCCTCTTGACTCTTTCTGTGCCCCTCTTCCCTCTTTCTGCACTTCTCTTGCTTTTTTGTGCACCTCTCCTGTTTCTTTTTGCAACTCTCTTGTATCTTTCATCACTTCTCTTGCTTCTTTCTGCACCTCTGTTGCTTCTTTCAGTACTTCTCTTGCCTCTTTCTGCACTTCTCTTGCCTATTTGTGCACCTCCGTTACTTCTTTCTGCACTCTCTTTTCTTTGACTGCACCCCCTTACCTCTTTCTGCACCCCTGTCCCCTCTTTCTGCACCTCTTTTGCCTGTTTCTGCACCTCTCTTGCATCTTTCTGCACCACCTTCCCTCTTTCTCCACCTCTCTTGCCTCTTTCTGTACCTCTCTTACCTCTTTCTGCACCCCTGTCCCCTCTTTCTACACCTCTCTTGCCTGTTTCTGCAATTCCCCTGCCTCTTTCTGATTTCTGTTGCTTCTTTCTGCACTTCTATTGCTTCTTTCTACATTTCTGTTGCTTCTTTCTGCACTTCTCTTACCTCTTTCTGCAACCCTCTTGCCTCTTTCTGCACATCTGTTGCTTCTTTCTGCACTTCTCCTGCTTCTTTCTGCACCTCTCTTGCTTCTTTCTTCACCCCTGTTGCCTCTTTCTGCACTTGTCTTGCCTTTTTCTGCATCTCTCTTGTCTCTTTGTGCACCTCTCTTTTCTCTTTCTGTACCTCTCTTGCCTCTTTCTGCACCCCTGTCCCCTCTTTCTGCACCTCTCTTGCGTCTTTCTGCACCCCTTCCCTCTTTCTGCACCTCTTTTGCCTCTTTTTGCACCTCTCTTACCTCTTTCTGCACCCCTGTCCCCTCTTTCTGCACCCCTCTTGCCTGTTTCTGCACTTCTCTTGCTTCTTTCTGCATTTCTGTTGCATCTTTCTGCATTTCTCTTGCCTCTCTCTACATTTCTTTTGCTTCTTTCTCGCTTATCTTGCCTCTTTCTGCAACCCTCTTGCCTCTTTCTGCACATCTGTTGCTTCTTTCTGCACTTCTCCTGCTTCTTTCTGCACCTCTCTTGCTTCTTTCTGCACCCCTGTTGCCTCTTTCTGCACTCGTCTTGCCTCTTTCTGCACCTCTCTTGTCTCTTTGTGCACCTCTCTAATCTCTTTCTGTACCTCACTTGCCTCTTTCTGCTCCTCTGTTGCTTCTTTCTGCACTTCTCTTGCCTCTTTCTGCATTTATGTTGCTTCTTTCTGCACTTCGCTTTCTTCTTTCTGCATCTCTGTTCCTTCTTTCTGCACTTCTCTTGCCTCTTACTGCACCTCCGTTACTTCTTTCAGCACTTCTCTTGCCTCTTTCTGCACCCCTGTTCCCTCTTTCTGCACCTCTCTTGCCTGTTTCTGCAACTCTCCTGCCTCCTTCTGCAGTTCTCTTGCCTGTTTCTGCACCTCTCTTGCCTCTTTCTGCTCCTCTCTTGCCTCTTTCTGCACTTCTCTAGCCTCTTTCTACACTTCTCTTGCCTCTTTCTGCACCCCTCTTGCCTCTTTCTGCACATTTCTTACTCTTTCTGTACCTCTTCTGTTTTTTCTGCAATTCTCTTGCTTCTTTCTGTACTTCTTTTGCCTGTTTCTATATTCAAATGGGAAGTGCAAACTGTTAAGTTTAAAGGTCTGCGTGCTCTCGCGACTGAGGTATATGTCTACTTGTACATGTATTCTCACGTGTTATGCATCTGAAGATGGTAGCTTAAAAAGCAGGTAGCTTCTCTTATAGGTGGTCAAATCTTCTTAGTTCTGCTCTATCATTCGGTTGCACAGGCAGACATGTCTTATGTATATAGGTGTTATAGAGCCCCTCAAATTTACTATTGAATACCCATGTGCCCTGCATTATGAGCAGAAAGAAATACATACACCTTTTTGTACACAAATTTATAGAGTATGGTGTTTGAAACACAGGTATTCAAGTATTTGTATGGTTATTTTTATGTAAAATGTCACTAAGTAAAAGCACAGACACAGGCATGCATACTTTCACAAACTTGATCAGACTTACAACAGTGATATGGTTAGGATTGCTGTTTTACATTTGGTAGGCCTAACATTTTGAGCAGTCGATGAATAGTGAACCTTCAAGAGAAAAGTGAGGTTTAAGACATCTTGGGAGAAGGATTAGTGATTAGCCTACTTTGTATGAGTCTGTGGAAAGGTACAGTCAAAGTAGGCCTCTTTCTGCACCTCTGTTGCTTCTTTCTGCACTTCTCTTGCTTTTTTCTCCACCTTTCTTCCTCTTTCAGGACTTCTGTTACCTCTTTCTGCACTTCTCTTGCTTCTTTCTGCACCTTTCTTCCTCTTTCTGTACATGTTCTATCTATGTAGGCATAGTTAAAAATTATCATTTAAAAAACCTTTGAAATTCACTGAAAAAACCACAGGTTTCAGGGACGTTATAGTTAGGAATTAGCATTTAAAAAACCTTAGATATTCAAAGAAAAAACCACAGGTTTCAGGGACGTTATAGTTAGGCTGACATTTCACTCGTACAAAACCAGAGAAATTCAGCTGTTATAGTTAGCTGAGCTAACTATAACTCACGCCCCTGCGCCACTGCTGATGACATCACATATTACATCAATCATGACATGGTCAGTGACATCACTCATGACATCTCAAATAACATCACTGATGACATCATCCACTTAATATCTGATGCACCTCCTCACACCCTAATATAACCTTTCATACACCCACTCTAAAATTCAGACTAGCATTTTTCAAAGCATAGTCATACCAATACCAGTTAGTACATACCCACTCACTGATTAATAGGTTTACACACACATCCACTCACTCACCCATACAGTCACTCATACGCACAGTCACTCATCAATACAGCCACTGATATATGCACTCATATACCCATACAGACACTCACATACTGCCACTCACCCATAGACTTACTCACCCACCTAGTCAGTCACCCAAAGAATCAATCACACTGCCATTTACTCACCTATACAGTTATACACATGCCACCTCACTTATTCATACAGATAGTAACACATACTTACTCTCTTCTACAATCACTGACACAAGCACACACTCACCCATATAGCCACTCACACACTCACTCACACATAAAGTCACTTATATACTCCAACACTCACATATACTGCCTTTCACATATGCAGTTACTCACTCATATACCACTGAGACATCCATACACTCACTGACACAGCCATACGCGCACTCACTCAACCATACCGTCCCTCACAGATGCACTCATGAACCTATACATCCAGGGATTCACCCACTCATACATCCATGCAGGGAGTCATACAGCCCCTCAGCCACCCACACAGACACTCAGGCACCCATACAGGTACTCAGATCACCAATCAATAACCCATATAGACACTCATGTTCCTACCCACCAACCCATGCTGCCACTTACCCACCAACTGATAGACTGATACACACATTTACACAGATTATTCACTCACCCAAACATTCACTAAGACACATTTAATCACTCACTCATACAGTCAGTCACGCACCTAACAAATCATCCATACAGACACTCATACACCCACTCATTCTTCGAATACACCTTGGCGTATATATATAACATTCTTAAACTTTTTAGAAACACTCACAGGATGATGTCATGGGTGATGTCATCAGTGATGTCATTTGAGATGTCATCAGTGATGCCACTGACCATGTCATGAGTGATGTAATATGTGACGTCATCAGCAGTGCATTGCGGGGGTGCTAGTTTTAGTTAGCTCAGCTAACTATAACGGCTGAATTTCTCTGGTGTTGTATGAGTGAAATGTCAGCCTAACTATAACGTGCCTGAAACCTGTGGTTTTTTCAGTGAATATATAAATATTCACTGAATAAAACAAAGGTTACAGGGACGTTATAGTTAGGCTCAGATTTCACTTGCTCAAAACCAGTGAAATTCAGCAGTTATAGTTACCTGAGCTCCGTATAACTTACAATCCCCGCAATGCACTGCTTATGACTTCACATATTACATCACCCATGACATGGCTAGTGACATCACTGATTACATATCAAATGACATCACTGATGACATCATCAAGTGAATGTGTTTTTAAGAGTTTATGGGTAGTTAAGCATATATACTAACCTACTACAAAAGTTAAATTAGTATACTAGGTGCACTACTACTGAGTGATACTACTTCTAACATATATTATGTGAGGGGCTGCATGACTGTATTCTTGTGTATATGGTTGTGTAAGTGGCTGTATGGGTGTATAAGTGGGTGTGTGAATAGCTGTGTAGGTGGGTGAGATGCTGTGTGAGTGGCTTATTAGTGAGTGGGTGTGCCAGTGGCTGTATGGTCTGCTGTCATGGCAGATGAAACTAAGGCTAGATTGATTACAAATGACTTAGAAAAGCACCTAGAGACCTTGGGCGCTGAGCCCGACGACTCTTCCAAAACATTTGCCTGCAGCAGCTCACATAAAGACTTTTTTGACCATCTGACCAGTTTCTTTCTTGTCCATGGCCATAAGATCGGACCAAAGCAGGGTAGACTATTAGGCACCAATTTATGGTTTAATAGGGACTGTAGAGTATTAAGAGGGAGACTGTCCATAGCCATTAGAAATAGGGACGCATTAAGTATTCGTGAAGCCAGGAAGAAATACAAACAAGCACAGGTCAAAGCGAAGAGAGAATGGGAAGAAAGGAGGTGGGAAGATCTTGGGGAGGCCACCCGTCACCCAGATAGCAGGAAGTTTTTGACCCTCTTGACCAAGGGCAACTTTGAAAGAACGCCCCCTTTGGCCAACAATATTCCAGCTGTAGAGTGGCATAAACATTTTAGCGACCTCTATTCTCTCATTGGAACATATGATCTAAACCAGTTGTTCCAGGAGATAGGCTACCCAGCGCATACCCTTTCATTTTCTAGAGAGGAAATCCTGTCCTCACTGGATGGCATCCCAGGCGACCTTTTTAGCGGAGATAGGGAAAATTGGGCTAATTATTTTACAATGTTGGCCAACGATACAGCTGGTGGGGGGAGGATTCCCGATTCATGGAAAGGGGATGAAGTAGTACACCCCTTTAAGAAAGGGGACAGGTCGATGCCCTCCAACTATCGCCCGATCAGCTTGATCGATTGTGCCCAAAAGGTCTTCTGCCGTTCCGTCCTGGCCAAAATCCAGAACTGGATGGATGAGAATGACATCCTCTCTCCACTCCAAGCAGGATTCCGGCGGAAGACCGGCACAATGGTTCAAGTATTTCGTTTAGTTATGTTATACTGGAAGGTTGTTGTCTTGGGCAAGGGAAGCTTATACCTAGCCTTCATTGATTTAAAAACTGCATTCGACCTTGTGCCCAGGGACTTGCTATGGCGGGTACTTAGGGATATGGGAATGCCTTTGGAGATCCTGGAAATATTAGTTAGGCTGCATGATGGAAACAATGCCCGGGTGAGGTGGGGAAACCAGGTACAACCTACTGAGCCAATCACGATCCAACGGGGGTCCGCCAGGGATGTGTATTGGCTCCAACCCTTTTCTCCCTGTACATCAAGCAGGTAGCAGACCTTTTGTGCTCCCAATCTGCCGATGCACCATTTCTGGCAAACCAAAAAATTGCTACACTGTTATTCGCCGACGATACCCTACTAATTTCCAAAACTTCCATGGGTCTCCAAAAGCTTTTAAACCACTTCAAGGCATTTTGTGATGAGAGGGGCTTGGTCATTAACACCACAAAAACCAAGCTAATGATGTTCAACCCGCACAAATCTTTCAAGGGAAACATACTCCTGGACAATGTCCAGCTTGAGAGGGTTAGCTCCTTCGATTACTTGGGTATTAAATTATCGGAGGAAATGGCTTGGAAGAGACATTTAAAGAAGGTCTCCTTGAAATTCACCCAGCTTACCGGGGCTTTGAGGAGGGAGCATTGCTTGTCGTACACCAAGCCCGTAGCCCCTGCCCTTAAACTGTACAACTGTAAGGCTGTGACTAGCGCCCTTTATGGGGCGGAGCTGTGGGGCATAGCACCCTCCAATGAGCTTATAGCTGTGGAAAACAAGTTCCTTAGGAGCTTGATATCCCTCCCCCTAAGTATACCCCTTCTCTCTCTTAAGCTTGATCTGGGTGTCAAGTCCATCAACGATCTAGCGAGGCTCCGCCCACTGTTGTTTTGGCATAGATTGGCCTCCACTCCTGATTTGGCACACTATGTAGCTGCTTTTTGCGAGGTCTCCTACTTGGACACCGCTAATAAAATTGGCTGGATTAAACAGGTAAACGCCCTACTGTCTAGTATTGGCGTGCCAACTCAGGCTATCGGCCATCCACCTTCATACTCAAGAAGTCAAGTAAAACATCTGTATTGGGCTTGGGTCGAAGAGAACAACCTTCGGAAAAGTCAACCTGGCAGCCTAACAGATGCTTTCACTGATCTGAAATCGAATTGTTATTTAGAAAGTTACCTCAACATCATTAAGGTGCCAGCAGATAGGAAGCTGTATACACAGTTTAGACATGGCAGCTTACCAATTAATGCTTTTACTAATTCCTGGCAGAACAATAAACTTCAACCCAAGGGCTGTCCTTCTTGCCCATGGCCACATGAAACTATCGGGCACGTACTTTTTGCCTGTAAAGCATACTCCAAGCCAAGAAGCAAATGGTTAGCTCCTGTGTGCAGACAACTAGGGACACGAAGCTCTAAAGATGCCCTACGGATACTAAAATCAGACGCTAGACCCCTTTTTGCCTGTGCCACTGCGAAATTCCTGGGCCATTCTTGGGCAATTAGAAGGAAGGCACAGCTGCCAGGGCCGATTGGTATGAACAGTTCAAATAGATTATGCTGACCAATCAAGATTACATTGACCAGTTAATGGTGCTATTTTATAATTCTAAATAATAGTTTTTATCGTTGTATTTTATGTATTTTACTCTGTCTTGTGACTAGTGCTAGAGCCTTGTTCTTAAACTAGGGGCAATCCCCCCCCTTTTTTTTTCTGCTTAATGTGCGGGCTACCAACCCGGAAATTGATTTGTACAAATCTCGATGATGCACTTTCACTTTATTTTCATAATCATGTTAGAGAGACCGAAGTCATGAATCGTGTGGAATTGTTTTACTCATATGATGTCATTGTTATTTTATTGTGCTAACTTGAGCGTTTTTATTCCCCATTTGTACATTTCCTTTCCGGAATGTTCTTTCAACCTAAAATGACACACTCATGATTTGTATGGTTGCTTCTTTTATGGTTTGTTAAACCGAAATAAAGAATTTTGGGGGTGAGTGAGTGGTGGTGTGAGTGGCTCTATGGGTAGGTAAGTGGGTGTGTAGTGACTGTATTGGTGAGTGAGTGGGTGTCTGAATGACTGTATGAGTGAGTGACTTTGGGGTATATTCTCAAGAACGTGCGATAATCATCGCCAAAATAGGTTAGCGCAATTTTTCATATCGCCGTCTATCGCGGGAAAATAACGCCGTGTCAACGTCTTATTCTCAACACGGCGGTAACATGCAATAGTTTCCCGATAACGCGCCAAATGTCCGCGATAAAATTACCGGGACGGCGATGAAAATCTAAAGCCGAACGTGAAAAAAGTGGCGATGGGCCCAACCGCGATACAAAAATCAGCGATAAGCTGCGCCAGGCCTGCAATTCACACACGTCAGGCGGGAAAGATCACTATAAAATCAGAAAAAAAAACCACAAACAAAACCAAAACAACTGCGAAGCACAATGGAGGTAGCCGGAGCAAGTACAGAGGACAACCAGAACCCCACAAGCCCCACGGAGGACCAGCCTGGGACCTCGGGGTCAGGGAAGGAGAAGAAGAAGAGGAAGACGCGGTTCAGTCCGCAGGAAAATAGGATCCTGATAACGGAGGTGACAGAACACCATCAACGACTGTTCGTCACCTCCACTGTGTCATTGGCAACAAAAAATGGAATATGGCAGTCCATCGTGGACAAGGTGAATGCAGTCGGAGTGCTGAGGAGGACAATGGAAGAGCTCAAGAGGCGCTGGAATGATGTGAAGCGCAAAACCAAGCAGAAACTCAGCAACAACCAGAAGGCAGCAATGCAGACTGGAGGTGGGAGTCCAGCGCCACAGGAGGAGCTGGATGAGATGGAGGAAATGGTGTCCACAATCATCAGTGTGGAGACGGTGGCAGGAGTTGGGGGACCGGACACTGCTCAACATGACCTGACACAACAGCAACAGGGTGAGTAATGACCAGGGACTGGGGGACGGGGGAGATGGGCACAATGTCACACATGCACAATTAAGTATAGCACAGTGCACACCCACAATGACTCTGGATCATGTCCCTGATCCCCTTGGCACACTGCAGCACACCTAGAAACAGCAAGTAGGCCCCCGTCGAATATGTGCCCAGAGGGGGCCCTTCCCACACATCACCAATCTCACAACCAACCCATGCACATGTGCCAAACCCAGCAAAGCGGCGTGGCTGTGAGCCACACTGACAATGCAAGTGACACTGCATGACGAATAGCATGGCTACAGTCAATATATCATGACATGTTGCACGCCACGACACTGAGGTGGCTGAGTGTGGACCACATCCGTGAAGGAGCAGGTCACACTCTGACACATCCACGTGCACAAACAACCCCTGATGTCAACAACACATCTGCGGACAAACCATGCCCCAGAGTCCCAACTCCCACAAAGAGCTCAATTTACCCAAGTATGCAACATCTCAGCACTGTATAAGCACAGAAGTCAAAGGCACACGGCTTGAAAGGGATGAGGGGCAGCAAAATCAGAGCTGCAGGGGCGACACTCCCAAAATGCAGCACACACACATAACATTCAGAGCACATCAACATTGACAACAATGTGGTACAAACTGCAACATGTTCACAACAGAACAGAGGACACAACTGGTGCCGCTTGTGTGTAGAAACTGGCCAATCACATTTGGCATAGCAGGGAAATGTGAGATGATAATGTACAAGTACAAACACACATCTGTGATGTTGTCGAAATGTCCACTGTCCCGCATCAAATAGGCAGCTCCTCCCAAGCAGTCACAATGTACATTGTCATGCAGTCTGTATGTAAACTTGTATAATGCGTCAACATACATGTGAACACAATGTTAAACTGCATCTCCCCTTCACAATGCAGAGGGAGAATCAACACCTCCTGCAGAGCAGACCGAACATCTCTTCACTGATGACGAATAGGACCGCCACACCTTCGACACTGACGCCCTCCAAGAGCTCATGGACAGCTTCGGCACCTCACCTCCAGGAGCAGGGCAACCCAGCTGCATCGAGGAGACCTCACCCCCTGCACCGACCACACAGCAGGAAGCACCCACCACCACGGCTGTCTCCCAGGACCCCCACGAACAACACATGGCCTTCCAACACCGTGTGTTAGGGTGCCAGGAGAAGATGGCTGATCAGGTGCGGGTGGGGTTCGACCTCATGGCAGCCAAACTAGATGCCATACGTGGGTATCTAAGTCCCATCAGGGACCACTTACAGTCCCTAACGGACACCCACAGTCCGCTCCATGCTCTTCAACGATTTATGGCTGACATCGCTGGAGTCCTGACTCTGAGACAAGGACAACTGTCTAGTCAGAGTGGCTCCAGCGATGTCAGCCGGGAGTTGGGACACATGCGGAGGATCATGGAGAACATGGAGCGGATGCAGGCGGAAAGAATGGCTGCCATGGCTACACACCAGCAAGATATAGCTGGGCTCTTCCATGCCCTGCAGACCCTCATCATGGCATTGCCGCCACAAGGCCTGGCGCCGATGAATGCTGCTGCTGCTTCTACATCCACATCTAAGCCCCCTGATGTGTCAGTGACACACAGTGCTGCAGCCAATCCACCTCCGGCCCCTGATATGTCACTGCCACACAGTGATGCAGACAAAACAACACCACCCACATGTGAGGCACATGAAACATCAGAGGACGAAGATGCGGATGATTCTGCCTTAGTAGTAAGAAGGAAGCGGTAACATTCATCTCCGCCATATGGCCTGTTTCTGCTTGGTTCTGCCCTCTGCATCATCACCTTCCACTGTCCCCCGATACACTCTGTGACACTCACCTTGGACCTCGACATGGATTGCCATATTCTGTTTGGTTACCAATGACACAGCAATCAGACTGCGGACTGAACTCTTCCTCTTCCGATGAACTTGTCATTCCCTAAAGGACTCTGGCAGGCCCTCCACGGGGCAACAATGTAAAGTGGGGTTTGCATGGCCCTGTACTGCTCCAGCTTCAACACTCCACTGAATGTGAATAAAACATTCAAATTCACACAGATGTGTCATGTCTATGATCATTCAAGTATGAAAGTATGGATGAATGTAGGGTCAGTGATTCCCCCTTACGTCCATGTTGCTCATGTTGTGGGACTTGAGTCACAGGGTGCAACATTGCCGATTGCGGTCCGGGTGGCGCCGACACTACAACAGAGACACACGCATTAGTTACTTTCTTGTCCAGCCCAGAACTGAACCACGCCCAGAGCCCCGGGCTCATTGTTCACACCCCTACACTGGACTGGCATACGCCAGCCCAGCCCCTGTAAGCCCATACGCTTACAGGGGGGACGACAAAGCTACATGTCCAAGGTCTTCCACACTGCCTGAGGTAACCTGTTTCCGTCCACTGTCCACAACACTACAAGCACCAGCAGTATATGTCCACATGGACATGTCTGTGCTCTGCATACTGAAGTCTGTCCAGCACATCACCGCCACACTTGGCATTGTGTACATTCTTATTGATCTGTCACTTGCCTCCTTCGCACATACTTGGTTCCCACCTCTCCTCACATTCTGCAATTGTGTGGCAGAGGTGCCATGCCGTGGATGGTTTGTCTACATGGCTGGCCACTGTTACCACAGTTACTTGTGTTGTCGTGTTTGGTAGTTGGGCATGTTGATTGGCATGTTGTATGTGATTTTGTAACGTGTGCATTCCCACAGTTGTGAGTTGTATGATTGTGGAGTTGAGGTGTGTGGTGTGTTCAGTTGGTACTTACCGACGAGCAGTGCATTTCCATAGGTGCCATCCTCAAAGCGCTGGTTGGTGATGGACTTGCGGAAGATGTAGGAATCATGCACACTGCCTGGGAAGTTTGCGACGACATTCGTGAACAGGCCCCGGCGGTCCACTTTTGCCTGCACATTGATGGAATGCGTGTGGTTTCTGTTGCAGTTATTGTGTGCAGTGTCGGCAGGGGGCACAAGTAGTACAAGGGGGCAGTCAATTGCCCCCAACACATGCGGGAAGCCAGCTATGGCGTAGTTCCCTTGCTTGGTCTCCAGCTGTTCCTGCGCAGTGTGGGGGAAGTGAAGGTGCAGGGGTATCAAGCTGATACAAACCGTGCTGCTTACAGGTATGATAAATCCTACATAATAAGACCGTAACAGAAGTTTGTGTGTTTGTAACCTTCCTTTTCTTTCCTACGAAGGTTACGACCACACGAACTTCTGTTACGGTCTTTTTATGCAGGATTTATCATACCTGTTAGCATTCCGGTTTGTCCAAGTGCAATACACTGTACCAGATTACGTTTGTGACTATACGGACTCTTGACCATTGTCACCATTTATCCAACAGGTTTCTGAATACTGACTTTCGGAATATGGAATTGTCTTGGGGAGTTCGCGCAGCATATGCAGTTAATTGAATCCACACGTTGCCCTGATGAAGTTCCCCGTTGGGAATGGAACGCGTTGACTGAGCTTTTCGTATTGTTGATTTATGTATTTGTAATGAAGAACTGTTTATACACTACTGTTGACTACTGGACTTCATGACCTGGCGCACCCCCATTTCAGTAACTACAATCTTGGATCTGGAGCACAGAGGTGTCAAGCAACGGCTGGCGTTGGGGTTGGTTGCGCAGGAACACTACGAATTGGAACTAGCGTGTGGTGCGGATACAGGGGCCCGCTGTTGCTTTTGTGGACATGCATCCAAGACATGTGTGAGGAAGTTTGATAGGGCTGGCTGTGAGACTCCTCCGACTCTGGCAGTTGTTGGTTGGAAGGTACCAGAGGCCAACAGGTGCAGCACAGCCAGCAGCTTTGTCTGCGGAGGGATGTTGGTTCTCCGCTGTGTTGGTACCGTCAGCCTGTGGGCAATGTGGGTCAGGATGCAGAGGATGGTTGTCCTTTTGAGCCTGCAGTGGGCAATGGCATCCTCTGGCATTGAGTGTATGTGGCTGGTGCATTTTAGGAACGTCCGCTGTCTTCTTCTGCGCTGCCAAGGTGGTAGTCTGGGGGTAGGTCCGGGGGGGGTCCTGGGGGTGGTGGCTGTGGGTGTTGTGGCCCTCTTGGGTCTCCAAGCTACATGATCATTGGCTCCATGGCATCTGTTGGCCTTCAGATGTGGCTCTGGGCTGGGCTCCCTTTCTACTGCAGGTTGTCGTCCTGCTTTACACCAGTAATAGGCAGGTGTTAAATCCCTGCTGCTAACGCGCCTTATCGCCTGTTTTTGGATCACTTCGCCGATCTGGCTGGTCGTTGAGAATATCGCGAAGTGGTGTTTTTGTGTGTTTTTGCACGGGAACGCCTACTCTGCATATCATTAGCATTAGTTGTCGCTCTCATCCGTGGCAATGTTTTTTGCGGCAGCTATCGCTGGAAAACTGGCGATATCGGCAGTTTGCACCAGCTTGTGAATAGGGCAATAAATCTATCGCCACTTTTGTGGCGCTATAGTGCCGATAAATCGGCGATAAGTCCTTGAGAATATGCCCCTAAGTGTGTTAGTGGCTGTATGGGTAAGTGAGTGGCTGTTTGAGTGTGTGTTTGGTTAAGTAAGTTGGTGTGAGAGTGACTGTATTGGAGAATAAGTATCTGTGGGAATGGCTGTATGGGTGAGTGAGCGGATGTGTGCGCTTGCATGAAAGTGTGAATGGGTATGTGCATGGTTGTGTGGGTGTGTGAGTGAGTGTGTAAGTGTTTGTATGGGCCAGTAAGTGGCTGTGTTTAGATGCTGTATGAGTGAGTGGGTGTGCGAGTGACTGCATAGGTAAATAAGTGGGCGTGTGAGCAGCTGTATGGGTGAGAGAATGGTTGTGTGAGTGGCTGTATGAGTGAGTGAGTGGGTGTGTGAGTGCTTCTATGGAGGAGTGAGTGAGTTTGTGAGTACTGGTATGGGTCTGTGAATGGGTATGTGAGTGTTTGTGTGGGTGGGCATTTGAGAGGTTGTATGAGGGTGTGAGTGGGGGTGTGAGTGGTTCTATGGATGATGTCATCAGTGATGTAATGTGAGATGTCATCAGTAATGTCACTGACCATGTCATGAGTGATGTAATATGTGAGGTCATAAGCAGTGCATTGTGGGGGCGTAATTTATAGTTAGCTCAGGTAGCTATAACTGATGAATTTCACTGGTTTTGGATGAGTGAAATCTGAGCCTAACTATAACATCCCTGTAACCTTTGTTTTTTTCAGTGAATTACTAAGGTGTTTCAAATTCTATTTCCTAACTATAACGTCCCTGTAACCTTTGGTTTTTTAAAGTGAATTTCTATGTTTTTTTATTTAGTAGTTACATTTGAAGAGTGGTGGAGAAAGGGGGCGGGCCTCCGACCAGCTTTTAGGAATCCTGCTGTAAAAGAATTTACTGGAGGTAACAGGAGGGCTTCTTGGCCCCCATAGTCCCTCAGCCTCCAAGAGGATTTCATCCCCCAACCAGTAGTGCTCAAGGAGGTGCATTTGCAGAGTGGTGGAGATAGGGTGTGTGGCCTCCGAAGTCCTAACAGAAATCGTACTCTGTGGGACTTACTACAGGTAACAGGAGGGGTAGTTGGCCACCATGGACCCTCTGGAGCCAAGGGGACTTCATCCCCCAACCATCAGTGTGCCAGGAGGCGTGTTTGCAGAGTGGTGGAGAAAGGGTGTGTGGCCTCCGACAACCTCTCAGCAACCCTGCTGTTTGGGACTTACTGGAGGCTACAGGAAGGGTCACCCCCAAGGACCCTCATCAGTCAAGGGGACTTCAACTCCCAACCAGCAGTGCACCAGGAGGTGCGCTTGCAGAGTGAGGGAGGAAGGGGGTGGGGCCTCTGAAGACCTCTCAGCAATCCGGCAGTGTGGGACTTATTGGAGGCAACATGAGGGCTTGTTGGCCCCCAAAGACCCTCTGGAGCCAAGGGGACTTCATTCCCCAACCAGGGTGGGCCAGGAGGCGTGTTTGCAGAGTGGTGGAGAAAGGGGGCATGGCCTTTGACAACCTCTCAGCAATCCAGCTGTGTGGGACTTACTGGAGGTTACAGGAGGGGTAGTTGGCCCTCAAGGAACCTCAGTAGCCAAGGGGAGTTCATCCCCCAACCAGCAGTGTGCCAGGAGGCACGTTTGCAGAGTGGTGGAGAAAGTGGCGTGGCCTCCAAAGACCTCTCAGCAATCCGGCAGTGTGGAACTTACTAGAGGCAATAGGAGGGCTTGTTGGCCCCCAAGGACCCTCTGGAGCCAAGGGGACTTCATTCCCCAGCCAGGGTGCGACAGGAGGCACATTTGCAGGGTGGTGGAGAAAGGGGTGTGGCCCCAAAGTCCTCTCAGCTGTCCCGCTGTTTGGGACTTACTAGAGGTAACAGGAGGGCTTGTTGGCCCCCAAGGACCCTCTGCAGCTAAGAGGACTTCATCCCCCAGCCAGTTTTGCGCCGGGAGGCGTGTTTGCAGAGTGGTGGTGAAAGGGGGCAGGGATCCTGGCGAATTGCTGGTCTTTTTTTTGTAATTATTCAGGGGGGGCACATGGCCCCCCCTTCCCTGGGCCAATTTTGGCCCCGGGGACCCCATCCCCTGGGGCCAGGCCCATTTAGAATGGGGAGGGGGGCTGCTCGCCCCCCCTCCCCAGGCCAATTTTGGCCCCGGGCACTCCATCCTCCAGGGCCCGAATCTTTAAAAAAAATTATTTTTTTATAAAGTAAAAGGGAGAGGGGCTGAGCAGCCCCCCCTTCTCGGGCCGATTTCGGCACTGGGTCAGGGCCCGGCATCTACTGTGGGTGCCCTTGTCCAACCCAGGGAACCCACTCAGGATGGTTGGGGACCGCGGGGGGAGCCTCAAGACCCCGTGGTCCCTGCAGGCTACCTGCCTCCTGCCGGAGCAGACATTGCTTTTACAGAGAGGGAGCTGCTAACATGCAGCTCCCTCTCTGTAAAAGCAATTGTGCTCCACTTTGAGCAAGCGAGAGCAAAATGCTCTCACTTGCTCAAAGTGGAGAACAGTTTGCTATGGATTTACGGGAGCGGTAAACCTCCTGCCAAGCCATAGCAAACAGTTATGTCTGGGGGTGGGCACCCCGGGACATAGCAGGAGCCAGCCCTGGGGGGTGGCAGTCCCCAGGGCCTTGTATGGCTCCAGGAAGGGGGGCCACATGCCCCCCTCTTTTCTTGATTGAAGGCCTGCTCCAGCGAGGTGGAGGTACCCAGGGCTCAGAACGGACCGGGAGCTAGGGCATGCAGCCCTCCTCCCATTTCTAAAACAAAAAAGGAGTTTTGCCCCAGGGAGGTGGTGGTCCCCGGGGCCCAGGGTGGTTTGTGAGGTCCCCTATGTCAAAACTTAAAAGCCCCGGGGAAGTGGTGGTCCCTGGGGCAGGGGGGGCCCGTGAGGCCCCCCATTGCTTTAGCTCCGGGGAGGTGGTGGTCCTCGGGGCTCCCACACTAATTTCAATAAATAGCCCCAGGGAGATGGAGGTCTCCGGGGCCACGAGGTGTGCGGCATGGGCACCCCCTCATTATTATAAAACACTACTCCCGGGATTTGGCCCACCCGGGGGCTTCATGAAAAAGATGCACAGACGCCCGCGCATCTTTTTTTTTTAAATTGCAGGAGATCCGCAGGTCCACCCGTGAATTTGTGGCAAAATTCATTTTTAAAAACATGCTTTTAAACCCTTGTGCGGTCCTTGTGGGACCCCCCACCATATCTGAGAAGGACATATATAGACGTAAACTTTAAGAATTAGGCATCTAAATGAATTGCTAAATCTTTGTATTGTCCAGAGCTACCTATGTGATTATTAAAAGCAGGCTTTAATAGAGTTATGTAGCAGAGAGTTCAATCCCCCTCCATATATGTAAATAATGGAGAGGATTGAAACATGTGATCACATTGTAAAATAAAAGTGTATTTAATTGTATTTATAAGAAAACTGTACAGATTCTGTTTCTCACATTTGTTGTTTTGTAAATATATGAATTGTACTTGTCCATGGAATTGCGTTTGAATTAGAATATTCTCTTATATGAAAGGTAATTTCTATTAGAATTTGTATATATTTGTACATATTGTAAATATGTGTTTGTGCTTTATGTATATTTTTTGTAGCCCTGAAGAAGTCCGAGTAGGATAAAATGTGTTGGCTACTGTGACTGCTGTGCAATGGCGTGCTTTTATGAAGAAAATGAATAAAGAGTGATATGAATACAGACATCTTCGCTGCGTGTATTGATTTCATGTCGTGTATTATGTTTGCAAGAATACTACTGGTGCGAATGGAATGAAATTCACGTTGAACCCATACTTAAATAGATCAATTGTTACTAATATTATGAGTCCTGAACTATCAATAACCAAATCTTTGTTTATGTTTAGTCCTCCCGGTGTTGTTGTCTTTAAATTAATTATGTATCTGGACTCCAACTGCGAAGTGCTGAGCAGCCTGCCACCCCCTATCTGTTTCCTCTTCACTTTAAGTAGACCAAAGAAGCTCAGTAGCATCTAGTCTCTTCTGGAAGTGACGGGCCACCGAAAACTTCTGACGCTGACTGTTGATTGCCCTTACATGGGAAAGATGGTACTACATATATATCTCCAATGGCATGGGCACTCAATGCAATAAACGACATATTCTGTTTTGCAGTTTATATATTGTTGGTTCTTAAAAGGTTTATCCTGAAAGGGGACATCATACATGGTTCTTGTGGTGCTATACTTACCGTCCTTACAGGCTTTACATGGGAAGAAACCCTGGGGCTCCCCACCCAACCAGGTCTCCCTGTTGGCCATTTCAAAGTGACTGTGTACAATCATATCCCTTAAAGTTCTGCTCCTTCTATAAGCAACTTTGGTAGCTGGTCGTACGCAATCCCTGATTGTGGATTCATTTCTCAGGATGTCCCACTGGCTAGTTAGAATGTTGTGAATTTTCTTGTTTTTTTGAGTGAATTTCTAAGGCTTTTTAAATTCTATTTGCTAACTATAACGTCCCTGTAACCTTTTTTTTTTTTATTATAAACTTTTTATTGCATTTTAACACAAAACCAAAGACCGGTACATACAAAATAAAATCACTGTAAGAGGTACCCCATCCACTACACACATGCAGAATCATAGTGTCGTTCATCCCGTGGTGAAATGGGGGTCCACGCAGAGCAATACTCATTATACCTTTCACCAGGCAGCGATAAGAGACCACGGCATACATAAAATACAAACAGGTCACAACAGAAAGCAGGTGGATGGAGAGATCGAGAGCGCCACCTCTAAGGGGGAGAGGCCAGCACCTCTGCCGTCAACTGGGCCATCAGCGTTCGCCTTTCTCTCTGGAGTTCCACCGTCGGGGAGATGCAGATGTCCCCTCTGTACCTATTCCATTTCCCCCACTTCCGATCCCATTTCTTAGGGCAGCCTCGTCCTTTGAATACTGACTTTTCAGCCACCATGGCGGTATCCATGTCCTTCGCCTAGTCGACCAGGCGCGGGACCGTCGCCACCCCCCAGTGTCGTGCAATTTTCCGCTTCGCTATAATGAAGCCCATAGAGGCCCATGTCTGTTCAGCATGTGTAAGATCGGACGTCCCCCAAATATTGAGTAAGCATAGTTGGGGAGATAACCCCAGGGATTTGCCTCCTGCCCTCTCAAGTTGACGAGCGATTGTCACCCAATAGTCCTGAATATGTGGGCAGTCCCATAAGATGTGAAGAAAAGTACCCTCCTGATTGCACTGCCGGAGACAGAGTGGATCGGGGCGTCTGCCTAGCCTGAACAGGAGTTTGGCATCAAAATATGCTCGGTGGAGGATCTTAAGTTGGAGAAGTCGCATGCGCATGGGAATGGCAATTTCTCGGGGTGAAGCTAGAGTGTCCCGCCACATGTCGTCCTCCATCTCTCCCAAATCTCTCTCCCACCCCTCCCTCAGGTTCAGCATCGGGTCGGGCGGTTGTTGACCAGCTTTTTGTAAGTGAGTGAGATGGCCTTACGGTCCATGGGATCCAACAACAGGCGGTCCTACAGCGGGGACGAGTCGGGAAGAGGACTATCCCTCGGCAGGGCGGAGGACACCGCATGATGGATTTGCAGGTACCTGAACGTCTCTGATGGAGCCAGTTGATATTTAGCTTGGAGCTCCGGAAACGATGCTAGCCTCACCTTAACCCAGATGTCTCGAACCGTGGAGATTCCGATCAAATCCCACTTGTCAAACCCTGGACAAGCGCTGAGATGACCTAAGATATTGGGCTCCCACAGGGGGGTCGCCTTCGTCAGGCGCCCACGCCATCCTAGTTTTCTGGTAACTTCATGCCAGATCTCGACCGTGCGCGCCGTGGGGCCTGTTAGGTTAAGCTTACGGGGGTTGGTGGAGAGTGCTCTGTAATAGCCGCCCCGTCCCAGAAGCCAATGATCCGTACGGAAATTAGGCTCATTGTGAGGTTCAAACACCCAGCGGTTAACTACAGTCAACTGAGACGCCTGATAGTACAACCTGAGATCCGGTAAACCGATGCCCCCATCATACCAACCCATGGTGAGTTTGCTCATTGCGATGCGTGGCGTATGGCCCTCCCATAGTAGTCCCCGCAATGCACCGTTGATTTGGGAAAAATAAGAATCTGGGATCGGGATAGGGGTATTCTGCAGGGTATAGAGAAAGCATGGGAGCGCTAACATTTTGAACAGGGACGCACGTCCAAGAAGAGTGAGGGGGAGAGAGCGCCAATGCACAACGTCGGATTTGAAACGCTGGAGAGGTCCGAGTAAGTTGTGTTCGTAGAAGAGATCGGGGTCAGGAGTGACGAAAATGCCCAAGTATCGAAAACCCTGAGGGGCCACCTGGATATTAAAGCCCCGAGGACTCGCCGGGGGGAACCCCATAGCGCATACATCTGGGACTTAGACCAGTTTATCTGATATCCGGAGTGGGTGCCGAAAATGTGAAAAATGTGGAGCACCCGTCGCAGCGACCGTGCAGGGGAGGCCAAGTACAAGAGGATATCGTCGGCATACAGCGAGATGTGGTCCTCGTGATATGCCGTCCACTTAAGCCCCCGAATCGCCGGATCCCCCCGGACCCACACCGCGAGCGGTTCCAAGACAAGGGCGAAAAGTAGCGGTGACAAGGGGCAGCCCTGCCGCGTGCCTCGATGGAGCGAAAAAGTGGCCGAGCGATGATTATTAACAACAACATGAGCCGTGGGTTGAGTATACAGTAGCCGAATCCAACGAATAAGTTTGGGGCCAAACCCCAAACGGGCCAAAACGTAACCTTTGTTTTTTAAGTGAATTTCTAAGGTTTTTAAAATTCTATTTACTAACTATAACGTCCCTGAACCTTTGTTTTTTTAGTGAATTTCTAAGGTTTTTTTAACTAGCAGTCACGTTTGCAGAGTGGTGGAGAAAGGGGGCTGGGCCTCCAACCAGCTCTCTGGAATTACGCTGCGTAGGACTTACAGGAGGTAGCAGGAGGGCTTCTTGGCCAAGGTCCCTCAGGAGTAAAGTGGACTTCATACCCCAACGAGTAGTGCGCCAGGAGACGCGTTCACAGAGTGGTGGTTAAAGAGGGGCGTTACCTCCGAAGACCTCTTAGCAATCCCACTGAGTGGAACTTACTGGAGGTAACCGGAGGGGTAGTTGCCTTGGGGGCCAACTACCCCTCCTATTAACTCCAGTAAGTCCCACACAGCAGGATTGTTGAGTTCTGATAGCAGGCCATGCACCCTTTCTCTCCCATTCTGCAAACGCGCCTCCTGGCATGCTCTTGGTTGGGGGATGAAGTCCCCTTCACTGCTGAGGGTCCTAAGGGGCCAACTAGCCCACCTGTTACCTCCAGTTAGCCCCACACAGTCGGATTGCTGAGAGGTGGTCACAGGCCATGCCCCTTTCTCCACCACTCTGCAAGCGTACCACCTATATATATATATGTATATGTATTACCTTCTGGCGGTTGCCAGTAGGTTGTTATAGTTAGGACCTAGTTTCCAATAACTTTGGCGCCGTTTGACGAATCTTCGCGAAATTTTCAAAACTAGTGGGGCGCTCCGGTCAGCTCCTGTCTTGAAAGTTTCAGGGTGATTCGTCAAACGGGGGCCGAGAAAAAGGGGGGTCCCAAAACGCTTTTTCCTCATGTAATTTTCCATAGGAAACTTTAGACAAAGCCACAGCCCGAACTGCTGAACGGAATTACACCAAATTTGGCAAAAAGGTAGGTCTTGGTTCAGAAAGATCCCTTTTTGTTAAATGGTGTAAATCCGTTTAGTAGTTGCTGAGAAATTAAAGAAAGAAAAAGTTTCGATATCTGTGGCCGAGGAGGGTTCGCGAACCCTCCCGACCACGAGCTTCATTCTAATTGGCTGCCAACACTCCAAACCAGGAAGTGTTGCAGAGTGTTGCAGAGAGGTGTAAAAAGGGGTGTGGCCTCGGATCACCTCTCTGCAACGCAGCTCTGTGGCGCTTACTGGAGGTACCTGGTGGGCTAGTTGGCCCCCAGGGACCCTCAGGATTCAAGGGGACTTAATCCCCCAACTTAAAATGTGCCACGGGCATGTTTGCACACTTGTCACATCAGGCCCACCCCCTCCCTTCACCACTGTGCAAACGGGCCCTCTGGCGCGTTGTAAGTTGGGGGATTAAGTCCCCTTGAATCCTGAGGGTCCCTTGGGTCCAACTAGCCCACCAGGTACCTCCAGTAAGCACCACAGAGCTGCGTTGCAGAGAGGTGTAAAAAGGGGCATGGCCTCGGACCACCTCTCTACAACGCAGCCCTGTGGCGCTTACTGGAGGTTCCTGGTGGGCTAGTTGGCCCCCAGGGACTCTCAGAATTCAAGGGGACTTAATCCCCCAACTTACAACGCGCCACAGGGTGTGTTTGCACACTTGTCACATCAGGCCCCACCCCCTCCCTTCACCACTGTGCAAACGGGCCCTCTGGCACGTTGTAAATTGGGGGATTAAGTCCCCTTGAATCCTGAGGGTCCCTTGGGTCCAACTAGCCCACCAGGTACCTCCAGTAAGCACCACAGAGCTGCGTTGCAGAGAGGTGTAAAAAGGGGCGTGGCCTTGAACCACCTCTCTGCAAAGCAGCTCTGTGCAGCTTCCTGGAGGTACCTGGTGGGCTAGTTGGCCCCCAGGGACCCTCAGGATTCAAGGGGACTTAATCCCCCAACTTACAACGTGCTAGGGGGCACGTTTGCACAGTGGTGCAGGGAGGGGGCGGGCCTGATATAAGAAGTTAGCAATCCTGCTGTGTGGGACTTACCGGTGGTAATAAAAGGGATAGTTGGCCGCCAAGGTTGACATTGGGGGCTAACTACTCCTCCTGTTACCTCCAGTTAATCCCACACAGTGGGATTGCTAAGAGGTGTTTCAGAGGCCACGCTCACCTTTCTCCACTACTCTGGAAACACGACTGGTATGTTATAGTTAGAAATTAGCATTTAAAAAACCTTTGAAATTCACTGAAAAAACCATAGGTTTCAGGGACGTTATAGTTACAAATTAGCATTTAAAAAACCATTGAAATTCACTGAAAAAAACCATAGGTTTCAGGCACGTTATAGTTAGAAATTAGCATTTAAAAAAACCTTAGAAATTCACTGAAAAAACCAAAGGTTTCAGGGACGTTATAGTTAGTTGGACATTTCACTCATACAAAACCAGAGAAATTCCGCCGTTATAGTTAGTTCAGCTAACTATAACTTGCGCCCCCGCAATGCACTTCTGATGACGTCACATATTACATCATTCATGACATGGTCAGTGACATCACTGATGACATCTCAAATTACATCACTGATGACATCACTGATGACATCATCCAAGTGAAAATCTGATGCACCTCCTCATAACTCTAATATAACCTTTGATACACCCACTGTAAAATACAGACTACCATTTTTGAAACCATTGACACACCAATACCAGTTACTACATACGCACTCACTGATTCCTAGGTCTACACACACACATCCACTCATTCACCCATACAATCACTCATACATGCAGTCACTCATCAATACAACACTATCATATGCACTCATACACCTATACAGACACTCACACACCACCACTCATCCATGGAGTTACTCACACACCTAGTCAGTCATGCAAAGAATCAATCACACTCCCATTTACTCACCTATACAGTTATATACACACCACCTTACTTATTCATACAGATACTAACGCATACTTACTCTCTTATTAATCACTGATACAAGTACACACTCATCCATACAGCCACTCTCACAATCACTGACTCTCACGTATAGTCATTTATATACTCCAACTCTCACATACACTGCCTTTTACATATGTAGTTATTTGGACATGTACCACTGAGACATCCATTCACTCACCAAAACACCCATACACACACTCACCCACCCATACAGCTGTTTCCATATGCACTCTTGAACCCATACACCCAGTGAATCAACCACTCACACATCTATGCACAGAGTCACACACCTCCCACCCACAAAAACACTGAGGCACCCATACAGATACTCAGACAACCAATCAATAACCCATATAGACACTCATGTAGCTATTCACCAACCCATGCAGCCGCTTACACACCAACTGACAGACTGATACAGACATTCACACAGTTTAGTCACTAACCCATGCATTCAGTAAGACACATTTAATCACTCACTTATACAGTCAGTCACGCACCTACTAAATCCTCCATCCAGACACTTATACACCCACTCATTCTTCAATACACCTTTGCATATATATAATACATATTTAAACTTTACAGAAACACACAGTCACTGGATGATGTCATCAGTGATGTCATTTGAGGTGTCATCAGTGATGTCATCAGTGATGTCACTGACCATGTCATGAATGATGTAATATGTGACGTCATCAGCAGTGCATTGAGGGGGCGCGAGTTATAGTTAGCTGAACTAACTATAACAGCCGAATTTCTCTGGTTTTGTACGAGTGAAATGTCCAACTAACTATAACGTCCCTGAAACCTTTTGTTTTTTCAGTGAATTTCTAAGGTTTTTTAAATGTTCATTTCTAACTTTAACGTGCCTGAAACCTATGGTTTTTTCAGTGAATTTCAATGGTTTTTTAAATGCTAATTTCTAACTATAACGTCCCTGAAACCTATGGTTTTTTCAGTGAATATATTATCTACTGGCGGTCGCCAGTAGATAGTTATAGTTAGGACCTATTTTCCATAGGAAATCCGCGACATTCTATTTGAAATAACTCTTGCGTCGGTTGACGAATCTTCGCAAAATTTTCAAACTTTATGGCCCGCTCCGGTCCGCTCCTACCCTGAAAGTCTCAGGGTGATTCGTCAAGCGGGGGCCGAGAAAAAAGGGGGTCCCAAAACGTGTTTTCCCATTCATTTTCCCATAGGAAACTTTAGACACGGCTTCAGCCCGAACTGCTGAACGGAATTACACCAAATTTGGCAAAGAGGTAGTTCTGGTTCAGAAAGAACCCTTTTGTTAAATGGTGTAAATCCGTTCAGTAGTTCCTGTGAAAATCAAAATGAAAATCACATATATATCTATGGCCGCGTCGGATTCGCGCACCCTCCCGATCACGAGCTGCATGCTAATTGGCTGTCAACACTCCAAATCAGGAAGTGTTGGCAGCCATTTTATCCCTCGGTAGAACCGAGGGACAGAAACAAGTGCGCAAAACGCACAAAGGGGGCACGGTAGAAACACCCTGACCCCTAGGTCTGCTCAGGGGTCCCACAAGGACCCCTGGGCAGAAAAAGCATTTTTTTTTTAAATCGGCAGGATGCGCTCAGGGTGCGCGGATCCTGCCAAAAAAAAAAAAAATCAAAGCGCGGTCTCCCGCGCTTCGATGCAAATTTGCCCCCGGGTGGCCCAAGTCCCGGGGGCATGCGGGGGTGGGTTTATTGTTTATATGGGGGGCCTATAAGGCCCCCCAAGCCCCGGGGACCGCCACCCCCGGGGCTTAATGAAAAAAATGGTGCGGAAGGGCTCTCCTGCCCTCCGCAGCCCCGGGGACCGCCACCCCCCGGGGCATCTTTTAAAATTTTAAATAACGTGTGGGGGCTCCAGCCCCCCACACGCCCGAGACCACCACCTCCCTGGGGCACATAGAAAATAAATGTGGGGGTCCGTTATGGACCCCCAGAGCCCCGGGGACCACCACTTCCCCGGGGCTGTGCAATTCAAGGGAGGGGGCCGCGCGGCCCCCTCCTGGAGCCTGTAATGGCCCTGGGGACCACCACCCCCAGGGCCGGCTCCTGCAGTGTCCCGGGGTGCCTACCCCCGGGACACTGTAGTTTGCTATGACAGGACGGGAGCCTCGTGGCTCCCGTCCTGTCAGAGCAAACTGCTTTGGATATTGGAAGAGAGAGCAGGGAAACCTGCTCTCGCTTCCAATATCCAAAGCAAATTGCTTTTCCACATGGGGAGCTGCATGTTAGCAGCTCCCCATGTGGAAAAGCAATGCCGGCTCCCAAGGGACGCGGAGAGCCGGCGGGACTGTGGGGGGCCACGCGGCCCCCTTCCCGTTTTTAAAAAAAGAAAAAAAAGGGGTAAGGCCCTGGGGGATGGGGTCCCCAGGGCCCAAAAAAAGGAAAAAGGAAGGGGGGCCACACAGTCCCCCTTCGAGGAAAAAACAAACAAAAAAAACGATTGTGCCGCAGGCCCCGCCCCCTTCCTTTACCACTCTGCAAACGCGCCCCCTGGCGCGTTTGCAGAGGGGGAACGAATTCCCCTTGAATACTGGGGGTCCACTAGCCCACCAGGAACCTCCAGTATGCGCCAGGGGGCTGCGTTGCAGAGAGGTGTACAGAGGCCACGCCCCTTTTTACACCTCTCTGCAACGCAGCTCTGTGGCGCTTACTGGAGGTATCTGGTGGGATAGTTGGACCCCAGGGACCCTCAGGATTCAAGCGGACTTAATCCCCCAACTTAAAACACGCCAGGGGGCGCGTTTGCACAGTGGTGAAGGGAGGGGGCGGGGCTTCAGGTGACATGTGTGCAAACAGGCCCCGTGGCGCATTTTAAGATGGGGAATGAAATCCCCTTCAATCCTGAGGGCCCCTGGGGGCAAACTAGCCCACCAGGTACGTCCAGAAAGCGCCACAGAGCTGCGCTGCAGAGAGGTGCAAAAAGGGGCGTGGCCTCTGAACACCTCTCTGCAACGCAGCTCCTTGGCGCATACTGGAGGTACAGGGTGGGCTAGTTGGACCCCAGGGACCCTCATGATTCAAGGGGACTTAATCCCCCAACTTAAAACGCGCCATGGGGCGCGTTTGCACAGATGTCACCTCAGGCCCCGCCCCCTCCCTTCACCATTGTGCAAATATTCCTCTAAAATCAGCCGAACTACGAATTCCGATTTACTCACCTGTTATCAGGAGAGACCTCAGTGCTGCATCTTTGAGCCCAGTACTGATCCTGAAAAGTAATTTTAACCGTACTTACCAGTAACTTGAATTTCCTTCCATAGGCTAACATTGACTGGTTTCACTTGGAAATTCTTCTAAGTGTGGAGTTTTGGAACTTTATAATATTCCTCTAAAATCAGCCGAACTACGAATTCCGATTTACTTACCTGTTATCAGGAGAGAACCCAGTGCTGCATCTTTTAGCCCAGCACTGACCCTGAAAAGTAATTCTAACCGTACTTACCAGTAACTTGAATTTCCTTCCATAGACTAACATTGACTGGTTTCACTTGGAAATTCTTCTAAGTGTGAAGTTTTGGAACTTTATAATATTCCTCTAAAATCAGCCGAAATATGAATTCCGATTTACTCACCTGTTATCAGGAGAGAACCCAGTGCTGCATCTTTTAGCCCAGCACTGACCCTGAAAAGTAATTCTAACCGTACTTACCAGTAACTTGTATTTCCTTCCATAGGAATCCATTGTCTGGTTTTCAGCAGAAAAGTTTCAGTGTCGATTTTCACAAACTACAAATATTCCTTAAAAATCGCCTGTATGACTTAAACGCATTCTTTCAACTGTTTACAGGAGATGCACCAGTGCTGGATCCAGGATCCACCACTGAGTAAGAAAAAGTAACGATAACACTACTTACCTGCTAAGTGAATTTCCTCCCATAGGATAACATTGGTGATTCTATGTGAAAAAGTTTCCAAGTGTCAACTTTTAAAATACAATAATATTCCTTAAAAATCACTACTGTAACCAAAACGCTTTTACTCAACTGTTTACAGGAGATGTCCCAGGACTGAATCTAGGATCCAGTCCTGTGGTGAGAAAAGTAATCCATAAAGTAACTAATTGCATTTAAGTAGAAATTCACATTGAGCTCAATGTTGATTTGTGTTTGAAATTGTGTTGCCCATTGCAACAACTGTAACTACTGTACTTAAAAGTCTATTGCCTATTTGCAAAGTATTTAAACTAAAGTAATTCATTCTGAGAAAGTATATTTTGTAATGTAATGTATAATGTAATTACAATGTAATTTAAAAAATAAAATATCTAAAAATAAATAGTTGAAAAAAATGTTGTAAATCAGTATCAAAAAAATAAATATAACAATTAATACAATTAAAAAATTCTCATTTACAAAACCTTTTAAATTCACTGAAAAAAACCATAGGTTTCAGGCACGTTATAGTTAGAAATTAGCATTTAAAAAACCTTACAAATTCACTGAAAAAACCATAGGTTTCAGGCACGTTATAGTTAGAAATTAGCATTTAAAAAACCTTTGAAATTCACTGAAAAAACCATAGGTTTTAGGGACAGTTATAGTTAGTTGGACATTGCACTCGTACAAAACCCGTGAAATTCCCCCGTTATAGTTAGTTCAGCTAACTATAACTCGCGCCCGCAATTCACTGCTGATGATGTCACATATTACATCACTCATGACATGGTCAGTGACATCACTGATGACATCACTGATGACATCTCAAATGACATCACTGATGACATCATCCATGTGATAATTTCATGCATCTTCTCACACCCTAATATAACTTTTGATACACCCACTCTTATTTACAGACTGCCATTCGCAAAACCATACACACTCCAATACCAATAACTATATACCCACTCACTGATTCTTAGGTCTACACACACACATCTACTCACTCACCCGTCCAGTCACTCATACTTACAGTCACTCAGTACAGGACTATCATATGCACTCATACACCTATATAAACACTCACACACCGCCACTCATCCATAGAGGTACTCACACACCTAGTCAGTCATGCAAAAAATTAATCACACACCCATTTACTCACCTATAGAGTTATACACACACCAGCTCACTTAGTCATACAAATACTAGCACATTCTTACGCTCTTATACAATAACTGATACAAGCACACACGCATCCATACAGCCACTCTCACAATCACACACTCTCACTTATAGCCTTTTAAATACTCTAACACACATATATACTGCCTTTTACATATGTAGTTACTCGCACATGTACCACTGAGATATACATTCACTCACTAATACACCCATACACACACTCACCCACCCAAGCAGTCCATCACAGACGCACTCTTCAAATCATGCACCCAGTGAATCACCCACTCACACATCTATGTACAGAGTCGCACACACCCCACCCACACAAACATTCAGGCACCCATACAGATACTCAGACAACGAATCAATAACTCATATAGACACTCATGTAGCTATTCACAAACCCATGCAGCCACTTACACAGCAACAGACAGACGGATACAGACATTCACCCAGTTTAGTCACTAACCCATGCATTCAGTAAAATACGTTTAATCACTCACTTATACAGTTAGTCTCGCACCTACTAAATCATCCATACAGACACTTATACACCCACTCATTCTTCAATACGCCTTTCCCTATATACATTAAAAATATTTAAACTTTACAGAAACACAGTCACTAGATGATGTCATCAGTGATGTCATTTGAGATGTCATCAGTGATGTCATCAGTGATGTCACTGACCATGTCATGAGTGATGTAATATGTGACGTCATCAGCAGTGAATTGCGAGGGCGCGAGTTATAGTTAGCTGAACTAACTATAACGGGGGAATTTCAAGGGTTTTGTACGAGTGCAATGTCCAACTAACTATAACTGTCCCTAAAACCTATGGTTTTTTCAGTGAATATATATATATATATAATTTTTAGTACTATGCATTTTAGAGCAATGATATACCTGTTTCTTTATCCAAGTGTGCATAAGGTTTATATATTTTTTGCCAGCCATTTTAGAGCAATGATATACCGGTTTCCATATCCAAGTGTCCATAAAGTTTATATAAAGTTTATATATATTTTTTGCCAGCCATCAAGTGATGCTAGATACCGCTTATGGAGAGATTTACACAGGATGCGCAATTTTCATGGCATATGCATAACAAGATTGCACATATACATTATCATGCCTAACAATTATAACAGAGGTTCGGATGGACTAGTAAATAACTGCCGGTTATTTTAAAAACCATGAAATAACACATGTAATTTTATATTTTAAATCATGTTATTAGTGGCTATATCAAAATGAATGTGCAAATGACGGATTGCTTTTATCCATTATCAGTCATATATAATCTGATGGTTTATATGCTGGAACGAGCTTGTGGATTAATAATGGATATGCATAGTATCTCCTTTATGTCTATACTTTCTAAGCCAGCTAAGATGGCTGAGCGGACCTAATCCGCTGCGGCCCCGTGGCGAGTGACCAACAAAAGTCACTTTTTCAAGGGAATGGGGGTGAAGTGTTGACGTGTGCCAAGTGCAGAGAGGCAGGGAACCTCTGAGACGCCGAGAACTCACCGGGGGTCCGCCGAGAGGTACCGGGAACTGCTGGGGCTCCAGAGCTATGCGGCAGCACGAGGCATTGCTCGAGGGCCCCGAGGATGGATGAGGCAGGCGAATCGGTGGAGAGCCTGCTGGTGAGCCGTCAAGAGCAGCGGGAGACGGCGGAGACTCGGATGTACCAGAACGGAACAGTCCAGGAGAACGGACGAGAGGTCGATGTCCGACGGAAAGGCGGGGCAGATAGGGATTACCCTCAGCGCCTCAAACGTCGCCACCCTGGGCCAGGAAAGTGCCGAGGTAACTGGAGAGCAGCCGAGGGGACCATTGTGAACCCCCCAACGGCCCTAGGAAGCTAACGGTGATCACGCGGAGGCGGCCGCCTGACCTCAAGATGGCGGCCGCGTGAGTCGCATTCAGCCTGCAGAGGCACAGGCACCTGCTGGACTGACGGGATTAGAGAGCCTGCATGAGGGGCAGACAAAAGACCAGAAGGTGGCATGCATCGGGCGTTGGGGCATCTGAGGGCCTGGAGCGGGGGGGTCCTTGAACTATTGAGTCCCTGACTCTAATATGGCGACTACCCAGGAGAGCCATTTCAGGCACAAATACAATAAGAAGCAACCATAGCATCTAGGTCATGGGAAGACCCTGCCAGCACTTGCAGAGGGCCTAAGCTGAGTCAGACCCACAAGGCATCGGAGGAAACTACTGCAACCCACAAGGTAACTGCTGCCCCCACAGAGACTTAAGCAAACACTCACCGGGACACTGTCACGCAGCCTGCCTGATCCCAAAATGGCAGCTGGCGTAGCCTAACTGAGAAACAGCACCTACGCGAGTTACAGAGGCGGGGGCAGGGGCGCAGCGACAGCAACGGGAGCAGCCCTCATCATCAGCAAACTTATCCCAGGAGTCCAGCAGGCCCCCCGCGCCCATCAGAGACTCGCCAGGGATCAACTACACGGCCTGCCTGACCCTAAAATGGCGGCCGGAGATTTCTTAATATGCAGCCTTAACCAAGAGAGCTCCAGAGGCGGAGGACAGGGGTGTAGCGGCAGCAACGGGGGGGACGGGCTATCTTCAGGCTATTCACAGGATCCTTTTCCCTTTGACATCGACATTGATCTCTCCCTACGCCCTCTGAGCTGGAGGATGAGGCGGAGGGCGCCTCCCAGCAACACCGGGACTGATGCCTTCTTTGGAACTATGACGATGCCCCACGGGCTGAAACTATAACTATTTGTACTTACCGCGGAGCCCGAGTACCCTTGGCCGATGCCCGGTGGAGCTGTCCTATGCAGCTGTAGAGGAGTCTGGCTCTGGGACACCCCCTCGGCCGTCACCTACCCAGCCGGACATCGGACATTGTTTTTCACGGTTCTTCTCAGTTTTATCTGTCTCTCTCTTCGACTACTTTTACTACTGTGTTCCCCCTGGAGTAATTTCCCACTTCAGGTCTACCTGACTCTGTCTGCTCTCCCCCCTCCTGTTTACCTTTCCCCCCACTACCTTCCACTCCCCATAAGACGTGTGTCTTGAATATGCTATGCGCTAATATCTTATATTATTGAATAAGCTCACGTTCTTCTCCTAAGTATGTACTGGTAACTGCAACTGGAACTGATGTAACTATGTAACAATGTACTGAAACAATGTCCTATCTCATGTAAAGCGCTCTGATACCTCCGGGTCTAGCCAGCACTATATAAAACTTTTCAAATAAAAATAAATAAATAAAATAAATAAAATAAAATAAATAAATAAGTGCCGAGCATGTGACAGGAAGCATCGCTATCACTTTAAAAACCCGTTTGTTAATGCCGTATGTCATGTGATCAAGGACACAGCCTGTGTCCGAAATGCGTCAGAGGCAGCACCATTTGTGAAGAATAAAAACATATGTTTGGCACCAGATATATCTTGAGTCCGTGTTCCTGGGAGTGCGTGATTGCACTTGGGAGTTCAAAAGTTGATATTTATATATATGTACACACACATATATTTGTAAATATATAAAGCAGATATTTTTGTATCTTGATAATTTCAATCTCAATATTATTTTAATTTGCACATCCCCCAGTTGGGGTTAATTCTTCCCATATGTTTATTTACTTCCGGTGCTAATCCTGACTTCCTTGTTTTGACTGTTTTTTAATTTAATTTATTCTACATGTTCACACCAAACTTCTACCTTGTTTTGTCATGAATTCCTTTTTATTTATTTCACTTCTTTTGTAATTATATAAATAATTACAATTGCATTTCTGTACATGAATTCCTTTTCTTATTACAACTTTCATTGCGTTAACTCCCCTATCTCCAATGCATTTTTGGTGATTACCCTTCTTCATGGGGTTGATTAATCAAAGAAGGAGAATTCTCATACACACGATAAAGTGTACAGACTATCATGAAGTCTCCAAATATTGTTGCTTCTTATATCAGATATTTGGTCAATTAATTCTGCAACCGCTTTGACTGCTGTAAAATCTCTGTAGTAGAATGCACCAAAACTCTTGTCTTCTATTTGGTTAAGAACTTAAATCTACAAGTGCACATGAACACATTGTCCAAAGGAGGATGATATCGCCTTAATATACCAGGCAGCGTCGAAGCTGTTATCCCCGTAGATTACTTTAAACAAGTGGTAAAATATCTGGTGTTATTGAGAGTTAAAGGGACCTATTGGAACTCCCTGTTCATAGGTATCCCTAAGATTCATCTTGTCCATATTAAGGAGGCACTACATACAGCAGCAAGAGTGGTAACATATATGACAAAATGTAAACCTGTATCCTCAGTTCTTATGACACTAAATGGCTCCACACTCAAGCAAAAGCCTCAATAAATTGTGTTGCTTAACTGATAAAGCCCATCACTTTGGAATTCCAAATTATATGCCACAGAAACTGATCATCTGAGGGGTACAACAACAATGTCTACAGTGCTTACTCCCTCCTTCCAGAAATCCCTTCATTTGGGAAAACTAAAACACTAAAAAAGTAATTTAATGGGTCTGCCCCTAGTTTGTGGCACTCAATCCCCCCAAAATTAGAACCAACACTCGTAAACTCTATTTAAAAAAAGGCCTAAAAGACCTACTGTTTCATCAACATTGCTCTCCATGAAGAAACAAGAACTGTGTTTGACTTAGAATTGAGCAGGATTGATAATTTTTTATATGTATTATATAGGAACATTTACCTTATCCTTCCCCAAAGGTAATTTCTATACCATCATACCATCACATAGCTTAAAACGTCATGCGTTTCATGTACCTGTAACCATTACCTTATGTGAAACACTCTGTCACTCTTCCAGTCTGGTCCATCATATACAAACAAGCTTAAAAATAAATAATAAAATTGCACCTGTCTCAGGTTGAACATAGAAGTAATTAGGTGGAGTTGAGGTGCTATTAGAGATTATTTTAATTCAGTTATTGATTAGTTGATTTACATGTGTGTCTGCTTGGGTAATTCTCCCACTACCGGTCATCAGATACTACAAGAACTTGAGTTGATTTATCCTTGGGAATCCAAGGAAATGAAACGTCCCACTGCTGTTATTTCCATCCACAGTGCCATAGCCTTGCTCATGCCAAAAAAACGTGGGAGGCCTGGTAGAAAGATAGTGAAAAAGTAGTTAGATTTGAATCCAACTTGAGGAAGGGCAGGACACATCAGAAGTACCCTGGTGCCAGAGTCCCTTTATTTCTAGAGGGTAAGAACAGATTTTGGTACAATGTTGGTCCAGTTTTTCTGTGGAGATTGCATCTGCCCACCCGTGACTTCACAAAACTGTTAGCTTTTTATTCTACATTTTAGGACCTCCACTGGAGACTGGGGCTCATATAAGAGCCTCAGCCATAATGTGTTTTTCTAAGTGAATGCTGCTAAATAACTTTGAGCAAACTGACACCAGTCAGACAGAATGGTGTGGGCATGAGCATACCATTTTATTTGTGTTACAGGTAGTGGGACTTAAACCTCTTCCAACCCAGTGCTTCCTTTAGACACACAAGAAACCAAAATTGCAATTTCTTGCTCCTGTACCTCATCTGCCTGCATGCTAGGTCTTGCTGTCTTGTGCTAAGATAGAGCTCCATCCATGTTCTGTGTTAACAAAACTCAGCTTACTTACATGTGCATATCTTAAATTCTCTCTCATTGTAGTCACTATTTTCAAGAAAAATGGAAGATATATGCTACTTTTGGTGCAACTAACAGTAATGATATTACTTTGGTGAAATATTTCTTCCAGATTTTGCCATTAGAAGTTAAAATGTAGTTTCAATTCAGTAACCTCTAATATACTTTTCATGTTTGAGTTTTATGTAAATAGAGGTATTTGATGTTAAATGACTTTCCCAGAAAGACCTTATTGGATGGGCAATATGCCTTTAATATCCAATTAGGGGATTCCTTTGTTTTACTGTGGACAGAGAACTCCTCCTAGCTCATAGCCCAAGAAGGCGCCATCTACATTCAACCGACGCATTATGAAGACCACCTTTGAAGTACAAGGGAGTACGAAACAGAGAGACATAAGGAAGAAAAGATTGTTCTCCTAGGCGAAAACCACATTTATTTTAGACTTCAGAGAAAGTAGCCCATCAGGATCTAGTTGCCTAAGCACAAATCATTCAGAAATCCCCATGTGAAATAACTTTGTAGAAAAGGTAGATGTTGGTTACTTTATGCTGTGAAATTATATTGATATATTTGAAGTGTTTTCCTGTGTAGTTCAAAGCTGAGACCCACAACCATGTAGCATCTTTGGAGTTGTAATGCTTTTCTGAAGGTTGAATCAAGAACATGAGAAGAGTTCATCCCTCTTGTGCTAGTACCTGTTTGGACTGAGCTTGACCATCAGGTCTGGTGAAGTCAGCTCTGAAACTTGCCCTTGTTATCAGTGAGGTCATCTGTCTCCTGCTTTGCCTGCTTACTAGCTTTTGCACCCCTTTGTCCAGACATATGTGTGACCAGGAAGCTGTGGTTTCACTAAAAAACAGATAAGCTCTAGACTGTGTAGATGTTCATGCGAGCCTGAGCCCTTGTTTGTCCTTGTCCTCCTTAACCTTGTTTTGTACTTGTCCTCCTTAGCCTTGTACAAGATAAGTGTGGGAATTTTGTCTGATAATGTCTGTACGAATTGCAAGAATCAAACTCTATAAAAATATGCCATCTGCTAATTTCCAGAAGACACCATTCTGTACTTCTGAAAACATAAAACATCTGACTTCCATTGGAGGACCAAGATTCTGATACTGATGGTAGTGATGTTCATGATCTTCAGAAGACAAAACCTCCTCACCCTTTATTTGTAACATGGTCTGGTAGAAGCTTTTTGCAATTTTTTTGAAACAGCAGTTCACATCAACCAATCTTTGGCGTAAAGCATTGCTCAACCTCAACCTGCCAGCCCCGCCTGCTGGAGAGAGACTCTTTCCAAAGAAGGACCAACTAAGTAAAGCCATTCAGCATATTCTACATCTGCACAATGAGCATCTGCCAACAAAATGCAGCTCTGACCTCTTGAGCTTTTTCAACTTCATCTTCTCTGCAGAGACGAGACTCAAATGATGTGAATGGTAAATGTTGACCAATGGTAAAGTTTTGCAACAAACTACCAACCCTAACTGAATGTGTTCAGTTGGCCCACGCTCTTGAATGCTAACACAAGTATACTTTTAAGGAGAAGTTTATTTGCTTATAACAAAGTTGGAGCTCATGAGTTTAGAAATAGCAAATGATAATGTCTTTGCATCCCCAAATTTGCCAGGAGGATTTCTTACACTTCTTTGTGGACAGTCATATTTCCAGTAGGAAATTATACCTGACATTTCAGAGAGTATTAAAGCAAATTCTGTAAGGCAATTTCTGTGGGATGTTATACTATTCTCTCTGTGGTATGGGGGTGTCCCAGTTTAGCGGAGTTCCTATTGTTTGCACGAGGGGCTATGAATCCCACTGATTATGATTAAGGGATATCCATTAGAATGCCAAACTAAGGCCACCTTTTCCACTGATCTTTCTTTGGGTGTTGGCTCCCTGGTCAATGGAAAAGATGTTTGCATGCTATGAGTCCATGCCACACTGATGATTGCTTCCAGGCCAGCACAAGCCATTGCCCAATAGATCTCCATGGCAAATTGAATACATCTTCCCTATTGATGGAGTCCATGAACTGCCATGCCTGCAGAAAGTAACATGGCTGGAAACACAGTAATAACTGCTGTGTGCAAAAGCCTTCCTAACCGTGATGAAGGGAAGATCAACCTAGACCAATCCAAGAGGTTTCTGGTGGTGATGAGAGCCAGCTCTATGAGTTCTGATGTATTTCCTCTTAATTATAACACAAGCACCTTGCAGCACAATGTCATTAGATGGCCTAGCCTTCTCAAACTAAGGGGTTTATTTAGAGTTTGAAAGACAGGGTACTCCACCAAACTCCCAGTTCACCCACTCTATTTGGAGTTGGGCAGACTATCATGTTTCTACCAGCAGAAAATTCACTTGCTCCACAGATGGAAACCATTGACTGATGACCTGACTGACATCAGGCCATTGAACAATGTGTCAAACTATCCGCCCTAGTTAGGGCAATTGGTCCGATAAACATTGTTTTCTGTTTGAGACTGTCAAGGTAAGCCTGGAGGTCCCAAACATTAAAACAAATAAATGCTTTCAGAGGAGCTGCCATGGAGGTGTCTCCTCTGATGGCACAGATATCTCTGCTAGGAAGGCGGAGATCTTAAAAAATGGTGGGTTGTAATCTGCCAGAGCAGCGAAGTACACCCCTCCATTGCCCTGCCGGAACAGAGTACAGACTGTCAGTGGGCTAAATAATCCCCTAAATCCAGGCCTTTGGAAGGGATTTCAAGACAAGAGAAACGTGTTGATGCCAGAAGGGGACAATGGAACCTTTTTCAGATTCTTTCAGTATTTTCTCCCCTCAATAAGATCTCACCAGCAATAAAGAACCATTTGGGATTGATGCTCAAGATTCAAGATCCTTGAGCTCTGGTTTGATCTCTGAAAGCATTTGCTCAACTCAGAACATTTCATCCACCTTCAAATTCTCCCCCAGGTGTACCAACTAGGCTGATCAAAGGACAAGGAGACAACTGAGAAGTGAGTAAGGATTGCATTAATCTGGCGGCTCAGAATTCCGATATAGTCTCTGTTGCAAAGTCATCCTGTGCCCTGGGCACCCCCCAACATTTTGCTGACTGGTACTGGTGGTAACTGACTCTGACTGACCCTCGGCTCTGCCTAACCAGGCCCAGGGCCAGTGCAATGCTGAAAGAGACACATTTAGAATACAGTTAAAACACCTACATACACTAGGGTACACTATGGGTTGGGGTACCCCTGTGATTGGCATGACCTACCCTATAAGACCCTAGTACATAATAGGGCAGGGGGATTGAAACTACCTATCAGTCCCTAGTATACAGTAGGGCATGGCAGTTTAGAGGCCAGCAGCCTTATCGGCACTTGCATGTGTGCACTGCTGAAGCCTGAGGTCAGTTTAAAAGCAGCCCTGGGTTCCATGACTGCTTTTAAAAAGTAAGGTCTCCCCTAGGTGTCCCAGGGGTGGGGGGTCAGGTATTTATAAGGTGGACCCTTATAAAATGAGTTTTATATGCCCTGGGTTAAGTGAAATTTCACATTTCACTCCACACATTGTGATAAAGTGCTGCCCAAATTCGAATTCGACTTTGATGCTAGGAGCACTGTGGAGGGAGGATCTGCAATATTTCTACAGATTCAGAACCCCTAAAATCTCCCCTATGTGGTCCATGGGGTGGGGGACCTGTAGATATAGGCGGAGTACTTATAAAATATGTTTTTGTAAGTACTGGTGCTGGAAAAATGGCCCAAGTCATTTTTCCCATTGCAAATCCCATGCCACATAGGTTAACATGGCAAGAAGTTATTAACTAATAACTCCTGATAGGAGAATGATAGAACTTCCATTCAAAGACTTCCCAGAATGGTAGTGATAAATCCAATAATATGATATTGTTGAATTTCTCCTAAAATGTACAGACAAGAAGTTATAAGACTTTCTTGATTGTAGGTCCAGATTCAGCCTTCCAGTGGTCTGTCCTGATTGGTCAGAGTTAAGTGGATTAGCCAGGCTGCCTTGAAGAGGTGATAAAGAGCCCCTGGGGTTAACCAGCTCTGCTGGGAGGGCAGTGTGCTGCTACACAGGAATGCCAGAGCAGCGGGAGGAGTCGTAAACCATGGTCTTCAAAGGGAAGGGGATGGCCTCAGTGTCATTTACAACTCTACTCTTTTGAGCCAGAGCTAGGATTAAGACAAGAATGAGTAGATGCAAGGGGGGAGAGTCTATGGAAGTAGCCATCCTAGGGGTGTGTTTAGCCAGCACTTACCTCCCTGCTGGAAAATCAGCCATTATGAATTTGGAAGATTTGATGCACTCTGGGACAAAATAATGCCACACTCTTCAGGATGTGGTCATATCCTTGGGGAGTTGCCCTGCTCCCATTGGTCAGGAGTGACCTCCTGCATGACCCAGAGAACTTGGAATAAGTATCTGAGAAGGGCAGAGCCCCTTAGATCTGCTGCTTGAAACTTAAGAAAGCAAGACGTTGTGCCATGCTGAGAAGTTGGATGTGCAATTGCTAAGGCCTGCCCTCTGAGGACTGCACCATCTAAAACTACAGCCCTGTGGACTATCTTGCTGTGAAAAAGAGTAAAGAGTGGACTCCCTGCAAGCTACAGGTTAACAGAGCTCACCTGGATCACCACCACCAAGAATCCGCAGCCTGGAAGACTACCAGTGGATTTGTAAGGGTTTTGTCCAAGTGGATTGTGGGAACTGAAGTCCTCAACTTTCAAGGACCATCTTGGAGCTTCCAGACCCTTGGAGTGAGTTTGAGACACTTTGGGACCCTTTGGGGAACTTCAGGAAGAAGTTCCAGGAGTTTGGAGAACTTTGAAAAAAAGCTCTACAGGGGGACCGACTCAACCTGGTCAGCCAAGCCGCCTGCCTTCAACCGCGAGTCGGCCAAGCCATCCAGGTTCGTCCCGCTGAAAGTTCCGTAGGTCCGACTTCCAGAGTTTGACCAGGAGTAGAAGAAATCCGAGGCCGGCGAACCCTCACCGAACCCGGCCTGGCGAAGAGCATCGAGGGACCGCACGAGAAAAAGCTCCAGAAAAGTTTCTAAGTCCGAAGGTAAAAACTGTGACCGGGACCTACCGCGAGGGGTAGCCGCTCAGGGCTCCATCGTGGTCGGCCTGAAACTTTGACTTTGAGCCGGTCTATCGCGACCAGATGTCCCAATATGGTGCTATAGGTTTCTAAGTGCTATAAAGTGATAAATCTTTAAAAATTCATATCTCCGGTTCCCTACATTGGATTTTTGTCGTTTTGGTGTAAATTTAAAGATAAAAATATTTCCTATTTATATAAATTGGTGTTGGATTTTTATTATGCATTGTGTCTTAATTATTCACTGAATTTGTGTTTTTAAATGCTTTACATACCTGTCTTTGAAGTTAAGCCTGCCTGCTCACAGCCAAGCTACCAAGGGTTGAGCATGGGAATAATGTTCTAAGACCTATGCTGAGTCCTATCATGTGTTAGTGGCCTTATTGCCAGTGGCAGACCTACATTTGCCCCTACCAATAATCCACTTTCCAACAGTCTCTCATGCTGTTTTCGGGCAAATGTAGCTTTTTCCTCACTTCAAGATTAATTTTTAAAATGCTTCCGTCAAGCTGTTGTTCTGAGACACTGGATACTCCTGATTAGGATAGTCGGGACCGAATCATGCAAGGGATATCAGAGTCAAATATTCTCAGACTAGAGGGTGCCCCAGTCATAGCCTCTTGGACTGACAGGCAACAATCACCCTTCAGATAGTCAGATCAAAAAAAAAAGCCCTGAGGTAAGAAGTGGGTGAAACTTTGAGACTCTGAGACTAGCAATGTACAAGTGAGAGCAGGTCGAACAAGAGGGAGTCATTGTTAGAAAACCTCAGACCAGTAAGTTTTCAGAGCCCCTGAGATGCGTAGCAATGGGAACCCATTAGCATAGGAGGTGTCAGAGTCAGATGTTTGTAGAATACAGGATGACCAAGTAAGAGCCCCTTACACTGTAACCCTTCTAACTTCTGCCCCCTTCAGAAAAGACATGTCTCACAAAAGGCCCCCGCAGGCTTTGGGTGTGTCATTCTGGGAGCCTCTCAGACTAGTGTCAGAGTCAGACCATCTCAAACAAGAAGGGTATGGCTGTCAACCATCTCACACGAAGAGAAGATAAGAGTCTTACAGCCTAAAATGCTGGCTCAATTTGAAGATGCGGCCTGAGTTTGCAGCTGTAAAGGAGGGTGATGGAGTCCATTGGACAAGGGCAGTCTCAGAGCCAGGGTCACTCAGACTAGAGAGGGTTTCAAGAGACCCTCATAATTTGTCCTTGAAGGCAGCACTTTGTGATCTTCCGAGGCTTGCAAAGCTAGAAAGGTAAATGCTAAAAAAATAAGAGAAACAGAACTAAACATTTTTGTTGTGCTTCTTACAGTTGCTTAGTAGATGTGGTTGTAAACATGCTCCAAATGAAAGCTCTTGTTGATTTTCATAAAAATGTGTTTACTGTTTTTCCTCTGCTCTTGTAAAGGGCACCACATCAAGGCATGTTCTGTGCGGGAACGTGGGAGCGCTTGACCCTGACTTCTGGCAAGGGCGGCAGCCAGACAACATTTTGAAATGAGCCTCGCCCCACCTTCAGGCAACCCGGAGAAATAGAGGCCTAGATTGTGTGGTTTTAAAGCCTCAACAAATTGGGTATGCAAAGAATGTCTGGGATTTGTGTGTGCGGTATTTTAGGCTGCAGAAAGTCAGAGTTAAAGCTGCAAGAATGGTATGTTGCATAAGCGTCTGGATTTATGGCCTCTTGGTGTTATGCAAAGAGAGACAAAGATAATTTGCTGAGCGGACAAGAGCTCTTTATGTCCATATACTACATGTACTAAGTGATAAATATGTTAACAATGAAAAAAACACAGTAGTCTTTCAGATTATATTGCTGGATATGCAAATGACGTTACCTAGGAGAGTTTCTTGTTAGTGATGAGTTTCATTTAGCATGACATGCTGCCTTAAGAGATTTCTCGAGCTTGAATGAGACAGAAAAATATAAATCTAACGGTAGTGGCTATTTAGTCAGCTGCTGGAAAATAGTGAATTGTCTTTGCTGTTTAGCAAGCCATTGGCTAATATTAGAGATTATTCACTAATTGGCCTGCAGCATAGCAAATGGCAGAGAAACTTCACTAAATAGTAGATATTCTGTAATGTTTGGGCAGCGGCAATGCAAATAGCAGACAACATTCACTATATACCAGGCCGCTGGCTAAATAGTCAAGATTCTTCACTGTTTGGCCGGCAACTGTGCAAATAGCAAGGGAACTTCACTATTCACCCGACTACTGGATAAATAGCAGAGATTATGTTCTGTTTGACCATTAGCCATGCACACAAAGAAACATTTCTATTTACTTGGACTGTGGCTAAAAACTAGTGATGTACTGTTTAGCCAGAGGTCAAGCAAATAACAGAGAAACTTCAGTATTTACCCTGCCAATGGCTAAGTAGGAAACATTATGCATTATTGATCTACCAGTGAGACAAATTCTCAAGAAACTTCGCTCTACCTGACTGCTGGCCAAATAGAAGACATTATGTACAATATGGCTAGGAGACATGCACATAGCTTCATTATTTACCTAGATGCTAGCTAAATAGCAGACATTATGTACTAATTAGCCAGTGGCTTTGCAAATATCAAAAAAAGTCATCATTTACCTGACTGCTGAATATATAAAAGAAACTATGTACTGTTTGGCAAGCAGCCATTAAAATAACAAAGAATGTTTTTTACCTGGCGACTGGCTAAATAGCAGAGAATGTGCACAATTTGGCCAGTAGAAGTGCATATAGCAGAGAAACTTCACTATTTACCCGGCTATTGTCTAAACAGCTGAAATTATGTATTATTATTCCTAGGGAAGGTTTAAACAGGAGCCACTAGGTAGAACTGCAGACAAGTAGTGAACACAATTGGCTTCCATCTCCTTAAGCAAGTTAGAGTTAAAACCGGCTTAAATCAGTAATGTGAATAGGCCTTTTTACCTGTGTCTCTGAAGTGGGCCTACTGGCCAAGTTTTGTAAAGGGTAATGGCTATGTACTTAACTCACTCTTGGCCTGCATGGATTGCATGAAGCACCGAACAGCATGCAATACTTGCATGTGTGTGCTGGCTTGCACGTGTGTTCCTGTGGATGGTAAATAACATGGAAGCCTATGGGATCCATTTCGGAAGCCCAAGGCCTGGAGAGGCTGGAGAGGCTGCAGAGCTGAGGACTGCATCTCCCAGACAGGAGATGTGTATTGCTGACGTTCCTGAGAGCTGTGTTGGGACATGCACACTGAAGTGAGAGGAGTAGAACATCCTCTTGCACATCAAAGGGCTCTTTGATTTCAGGAAGAGTTGCTGATCAACTCATTGTTAGGGAGTTGCTGGGACTGATAAGGTTGGAACTACCTGGGAATCATGGAGGGTAGGAAGTCTTACATTTGTTGATTGATTGATTTGGCTATATGTAGAGCGCAACGATCACTTCGATAGGAGCATCTTGGCGCTATGCGGAAGAGAGAAAAGGAAGACGGGTATCTCACTTATATGAGTGATGAACAGAGTGCATCAGAGGATCCAAAGATCCAGGTCTTCAAGGCCTTTCTGAAATGAATTTCTGCTTCTATCAGCCTTAGTTATGTTGGCATGAGGTTCCAAGCTCTAGTTCATAGAACTGCTAAAGATTTACCACCTTTGGTTTTGCACCTGAAGACAGGAGGTTTAAGAAAATTTGCTGATGAGAATCTAAGTGTCCTAGCAGTGGTGTAAGGGGTAAATCTGGCCGATAGATATTTAGGTCCTAGGTTTCTAAAGTCTCTGAAAGTGATTAACAGAACCTTGAATAGGATTCTTTTATGAATAGGCAACCAATGGAGGGTTTTGAGAGCTGCCAAGGAAGATGATCTGCGTGGCAGTTTTAGCACCAGGCGGGCCACTGCCTGCTGTACAACCTGTAGTCTCTTTAGTATTTGTTTATTAACTCCTGTGAGTAGGCTGTTGCTGTAGTCTAGTCTAGAGAGAATAAGTGCCACTGCAACTGTCTTCCTTGCAGAGAACAGAATGTAGTCAAAAAACGTTTTGAGAGTTTTGGTAAGGTTGAAGCACATCCAGCCACTGTCAGGGCATGAGGTCGAAAAGAGATCGAGGCAAGTTAGACCTTTATGGGGCATATTTCAGTGGAGGCAGACAGCCAGGTGTGAGCCCCTGTTACTCCCTTGGTCTTGGTTGTGGGTCACTTAGAATAGGAGCCATTCCCGCCATGGCAGACCGTTTTTTTGACTAAGGGCAATGCAGAGGAGAGAGCACCTCACTGGAGCTGACACCCCCAGCACAAATTTCAAAGGCCAGACACTGTGTCTAGATTTGGACTATGAAGGTTTGAGCATGAGCCCTATACTTTGTTGAACAGTGCTGTCTCATCAGTAGGGATGGGCGGAACTCGCAGAGTTTTACCCCGCAGAGTTACCTAAAAACTCAGCGAGATTCCGTGGAGCTCCGCGAGCAGCAGAATTCCTGTCCTGCATACACGCTTGTGTAAATGGTGGGTCTGAAATTCCACCCACCCCTTGTATAAATCAGTAAATCAAAATAAACAAATAGTCTATACCTCTTTGAATAGTGCTCTTAAATTATGATGACCACCAGTCTCGCGCAGTGCTCTCTTCACATGGGTAAGAGAAGAGCCTGCCAATCTCTTCCTCCAGCCGGAACCCCGAGTAAACCATAGCACGAGCCATAGATGTATTGCTGTCAATTTCCTCCCATGAAAATAAAACAATCTTCGAAGCAACACCAGCCCTCGGCAGCACCATCAGGTGTCCACTCCCCATACCCATGTGTGCACGCTCCTCTCTCTATCCCTGCCTCCCATGGCACGCTCCTCCCACATGGTGCCTTTCACACCTCCAGCACTGTCTGCCTGTCACACGCTGCTTGCACTTCTTCACACGGATTGCACCATCCGTTCAATCCTCGGTCACACGCCACCTCCCTTCCTCACACTGCCAGGACAGTCCCTCTGCCATTCTCCCCTCCTGCCTCGCACCGTCTGCTGCTCCCCATTTCACACCGCCAGGACTGTCTTTCTCTCTGTCTCCCACCCTCCTCCACAGCCTGACGAGGGAATAATGGGATGTCACCGTGGATGGCTGATGAAGAGGCTGCTTGTCAGGGCTGCCCTTCCCTATTCAGCCGCTCTTGTAACTAATTTGTGATAATGAGAGTTAAAGAAGTTATGATGAGCCCACTCTCCCTTGTTCGTCGTCGTTTTTTTTGTTACTCATCGCCACATGGAGCTCTGCCCGGTGTGTCTGCCTCCCAGGTCCCCAGGCATCACCCAGCCCTGCATCATCTAATTATTCAGCTTTATTTGTACTAAGAGCGCAGCAACTAGTAACCCAATTTCTTGCAGCCTGCAAGTCTCCCAGCTAGGTGCAATGCCATCGCCCAGGATCACTTGCTCTTTGCCTGAAGCATCAGCCTTTTACCTGTCTGCCAAATCATTTTGCCTTGTGAGGATGAGGGAACTTGGTGAGAGCGAGGCCCACCGAGGGTCCTGAAGAGTGGATCTGTTGAGCACAGTGTTAGTTGGCTGGTCCAGTCGAGATTGAGTCATCCGCTGTCTTGCATTAATTGGCAACCCCTTTCGGGGCTACAGTGAAATTGTGGGCTGTTTGCGGTGTCAGGGTATATGGGGGTCACAGATACTGGTGAGAGTCCCAATCAGGTTAGATCCTCTGGGCAATGGCCCAACATTCTCAGTGGCCTCCCTCTGGCATACAGCGGTTACAGACACGGCGGGACGGCCAGGTCTCAGTTGCACAGATGATGGCTCCAACAGTCTCAGTGCTAACGGGTGATGGCCCAGTGGCCCTAGTGGCGCTCCCCTGGCTCATGGTGGTAATGGAAAAGGGTGACAGCCCTAGTGAGATCCGTGACACTCTTCTCTCCTCCCTATGTTGCTATCAGGCTTTGAGGCAATGTGACCAGTGGGCTCTCTGAATTGGAATCAACAGAGCAACTTTGCCTATGTTGGTCTGACCAGTGATTCTTGGCTTCGGACACTATGAAAAAATTTGTACATACTTTTGTACATTTGTATATGGACATACTTTAAAATTCTTTACACAGGTTCCTGCTCCCCCATTATAAGATGGCCACCATCTTGGCATTGCCTGGAGTCCATTTTTTCTTCCTGTGCAGCTAATTAAAAACCTCTTTCCCACTACTTGTCCTGCCGCCGGTCAAATAGAACAAGGTTGATACTATTTAGCCTGAAGCTGGATAAACAGTAAATGTTCAGATATTTCACTGGGTGGTGGCTAAATAGCAAAAATGTAAAACTATTTTGCATGCCACTGGGTAAATAGCAGAGATCATTTACTATTTGGTCGGCGGCCGGATAAATAGCAACTTTCAAATTGGTTTGCATTGGAAAAGACAATAAATTATCTCTTTGTATTGTGAAAAGGTCTTCTCAAGTTTCACTAAGACACACAGAGTAGGTATATATGGATAGGCCATTCGAAGTTCCTTTACAGAAAGAACTGGTATGGCAGTCTCGATCCACCCCAAACTTCACAGAATGGATACAATATTGACAGAAACAATGAAAGTGACCAACAAATGCAAAAGAGGTGGAACACAGGAGGGAAACAAGCTTCTCTCCCTCTCACACACCCATGCATGCATGCACGCATGCACACACACACACACACACACACACATGTGTGTGCACATGTCCTGTCAAACAAAGACAAAAAGTTGACCTGCATATTTCTGTGAGCGGCCTCTCCCTTTGCTGTGCGAGGGTTGCTCAAAGCCCTTGAACCCCAAATGTTCTTTGCACAAATATTAGCAATTTGCCCACCTCATGATTGAAGCCGGAACAGTTTGCAACTCTCTGAGAAAAGAAACAAATACAATGATGGTGTGTCACATGGCCGATAGGGACATAGTCGACATTGCTAAGTTAGCATGAACCCAGCAGCCATGATGCTGCTTTTGCGCACGTTACTACATAGCTTTATTTTTTGCAAAACTCTGTTTATGCCTTTCACATGAGAACCGTCTGCTTTGTTCGTCTGAACACTGTGAGCAAGCTCAATAAACAATGCCCCTTGTTATTTTGTTCTTGTCAGTCCCTAGCACTAGACAAAATATGCTAATACAGCTGCTGCTGGAGACTGGTGCTTTGATATTATGGGGATGCATGTTTAGGTAACACACACTTGGAGAGGGAGCTTTCCAGGGAGAGGAGCCATGCGGTTCCTATGATGTAGATATACCATCTAGGCACTAAGGTATGGGGTCTCCTGACAAAGCCCAGAGATCTTCTATTATATAATAATACTTCTTCTTACCATGGGGAGGGTGTTTAGGCCTTATAGTCCTTTATCCTCCGACTTTATATGATGACATCTCCCTTTATGATATATGGCCTTTCTGCAATGCTAACTGTGTTGATTTTATGCATTTTTCTGCTGGCTGTGGCTTGTATACTGTGTTTTAGAGCACAATAGTTAAAATAAACATTTTAAACTATATTCGTGTTTCGGTCAGTTCTTATTGTGGACAGGTACGAGAGTGTGAGCGAAAAGGTGTGTCTTGTTACCGCGATTCTTGAGGGATCCAGGAGTGTTGTGTTCTGGGGTGTCTAATCATTTGCTTCTTCATGAGTGTGTAGGAGAGTGAGTGAGACACTATAGCTAGTCGGTCCTGGGTTCATGGGCACTAAGGTGGTGGGAAGGCTTAGCCCCTATACACCGAGGTCCCATATTCCTGCGCATAGTTCAGTGTATGTGCAGAGTCCCTGCAACAGGTGCCTGCATGGGAAAGCAAATGTCCACCCCAGCATTCTCATTCACAATGTGATGTATTGCAACCACTGTCCTTTACAGGAGCATAAGTCACAATGCCCCAAACAGTGGCACATGGTGAATGCAACATTGGGGAGTCATTCAGTGCCCTTTGAGAGCACTGTCTGCACCTCCTGATGTTCGCAGCCTGCACAAGGTAAGTGCAAACTGTTAAATTTAGACAGCTTAAATTTTGAAAATGGATAGCATCTGCCCTTGGCTAACGCTAACTTAATTTGTGACTGAAAATAGGTCACAAGGCTTTTATGCATTCGGTTGCAAATTGTACTGTGTGGACAATCACCCCCTGGCTGCCATTCTCTGCAAGTTGCAATGGCTCATAGTTTTTGCATTGCGAGCCACAATGTCCATTACGAATTGCAATTCCCCTTTCATTCACATAGTCAGTTGCAGTGGCTTGTGAATACAAAGGGGCATATTTACAAACCACTTTCGCCATCAGAGCGTCACTTTTTCTGACCAGGTGGCGGTGCGCCATTTGACATATTTACAAGGCTTAGCGCCACCTTGTAAATATGCCCCTTTCCGCTTCAGTCTGTTGCAGCGCTCTATTCCAACACCCATTGCTTTTTGAAGCTGCCCCAGATTTACAAGGCTGGGGCAGCGTCAAAAACTAAGGCAAGGTTACCTGGTCTTAGAATGGCGATACGAGGAGAAATAATTAATTTCTCCTCGTATTTTGCTCTTTCCATGTGTGCTGCATTTTGCAGCACACATAGAAGGAGCAAATTGCCATTATTGATTGTTTATGTGCCGGAAGGTGTCCCTTCCTGCACATAAGCAATCGCCCCGCAGCGCAGGCACCCTTGAAACATGGCGCAAGGATGCCTGCACTGCCGTTAGGCAGCTTTATTAGCGCCAGCACTAGGGGAAGCGCAGGGGTGTGCCGTATTTTTGTAACTACGGTGCATCCCTGCTTTTCAAACATGTCGCAGCGCGGCATTGCCAAATTTGGCGTAACACTGTGCTCTGACATTTTTTAGTAAATATGTCCCTAGGTTTAGGGAAAGAGATCGATGTGTAACTAATCATACTTTCTTGCTGTGGGCTAACAGGTGATGGGAAATTTCTCAGGGGTCAAAAATGGGCATGAAGTCCCATCCATCTGCCAGTTGGAAGCCAAGAATAGTATGTTTCATAGGACTTCAAAACCAAACTACTCAGATTTTTTTATTTCACGGAGCCTCTTTGTATGATTACCCAGCAGCATACCTAACATACCTCTCATTCTTTGCAGCATAAATTACCAGACCAATGCTGATTTCCCATACTAGTCCAGAGTAAACACTGCAGCAGATAATTGGAAATGAAGATACATCATGCATTTCATTGTCAATAGACTTTCATGAATTGGGCCTGGTCATGCACCGATACGGAGGATCATGGGTTGCACAATTTTGTAAGCTTATGTGCACTCTATCAAGCTCAACAGCTGTAAACACACAAAAAATGGTAGAAAATGTGCATAATGTGTTTTGGTAATCATGCAAAGTTTTTACAGAAATAAGCATCTTTGCAGCATTACTTTTGTCATGCAGCCCAAATCTATGAAAATTCTCATGAGACAATGTAGAGGAACCTATAACTGGGCATTGCAGGTTCACCTCATGCCATGTGTTGGGTAAGAAGAGGAGATGACAGAAGAGCTCTTAAAATATTAAAAATTCAGCTATGCTAAGCCCTCTGTTAATACCTTCCAAATTACTTCTGAGGCAAAGCCCTGGCACCAACAGCCTGGCCCCGCCAGTCAATTATGAAGCGAGTAGCTGTAACCATCTCCAAGGGCACATAAGGCCTCACGCCCTGACAGTACCAGCACTAACATGCTCTGCTTCTTAGCCGTGACGTCTGTGTTATGTATTTATTAACATCTAACTGAACTTCAATTGGTTACACACAACGAAGACATTTCGGGACAGGAGTTTTCGGTCTATGTCTAGGGGTAAAGATGCCCTGGCCTAAATGCTCCTTTAAACAGATGCAAACACCAATTAGAATGTTCCATTACCCCATGGAGGCAATGACTCTGTCACAACAACAGGGCATTAGAAGTGTGTCCTAGCTAATAATGGCCGCTGTTCTGTTTACCCCGCCTCAATGAGGTACCAGAACGTTTCTAAATGTCTTTTCATTAAAGGCGCCGTCTTAAGATTTTGTCTAATTCTCTCCTACTTGAAGCAAGTGACTCAGTTTGATAAAAAGTGACAGAGTGTCAGTTGTGCACACAGATCCACTTTGTATTTTTGTAGCTGCTGAATTGTTTAAGCGATCTGTACACTTGAAACTCCCACTGACAAATAGCTCATATCTAAAAATTACTGAGAGAGCTACTTCCATAGATAGATAGATAGATAGATAGATAGATAGATAGATAGATAGATAGATCTGGAAAAGATGTAATATTGGCCCAAACACCAGTTTGATATTTTTTGACCATACATAGACATAGATTTTGTCTCTAACATCATTCAGCGAAGGCTAAACTTATTTTTGAAAATAACGTTATTTTTCCACCATATACCAGTGTTTTATTTTGTAAATCCAGGAGTGTTGACCCACAAATACTATCTTTTCTTTTCCATGATGTACCCACATGTATGTCTGCCCCACACCTACAGACCTGCCTCACAAAACCTTGGAGCAGAATCATGTGTTAGGGATTCCCCGTATATAAATGCACCAGTTCCCAAATGTCATATGGCACAATAATGCCTAAAAAGTCCACACTATGCCAAGTAGGCATTCTTATGTCAAGACCACCATAATGTTTCGAATGGCCATAATATGCCATAAAGAGTCACCATAACACCTTGAATGTCCACAATATGCCAATGTAAACAATGTTTTGCCCGGACCACAATACTGCATAGGTTGCCCATAGTAAGACAAGTGGGCTACCTTATTCCAAGGCCACCAAAGAGACTTAATGCCCACAATATTGTAAGGGGTCTGCCTTTTGCAATGACAGCCTAAGTGCATAGAATGCCTACACCAGGGTCTCCAACCATTTCTATGATGGGAGCTCCTTCCAATCAATTAATATCACTCTGAGCTACTCATGAATATTATAACAGTTATAATACAACCATGTCCAATAAGATTCCAGTTCTGACCTTCCCTTGCAGCATTACTGATAACGACCACCCCTTGCATCCATGCACTCAAGTGACTCTATTCTTGCTCCTTCTGTCACTCTTTTATGACCGAGTGTTCATTCACACAATGTGATTGATAGAGCAGAGCCTTTAACATGACTAATCTCATGCCACCTTGCTAGACTGTGAGTGGAGATAGGAGGTCATGTTGTAGGCTGTTCCGCTGTCATGGGCTGTCATCGTGTATGTTTATCTGTTAGTGTGTATACCTGTCATTGGTTTGGCTTGCTTCACTCCCTCCTTCAATGTTCCCAGACCCTCTCTATGTCCTAATGGACTGGGCTAGCCTTTCACGATCTACTGCCAGGGAGTTGGCGAGCTACCAGTAGCTCCCGAGCTACTGGTTGGAGACCCCTGGCCTACGCAATTGCAAGTGGGGGAACTTATGCTAAGGTCACCATAATGCCGAGAGTGCACACAATAATATAATTGTATTTATATAGTGCTTACTACTCCTGAAGAGTCATCAAAGCGCTTTTCGGTGAGTAGCATGCTATTCCAGAACCCCAAAAGGGTTAGTGGTGGATTAATATAGGGAAATATGTGTTAATTTGAGCGGTGGACATGCAAGTCTGGTAGTTGGATTCAATAGGATAATGGAGGGATAGAAGATGGAAGAGTCTAGAAAGTGTTATTTGGGAGATGTGAGAAGTCCCCAGAGCCCTCATACTTACCGGAAGGAAATCCACTGATATGGCCGCTGTTAACACTGGAACACCTGTGGGAGGAAAAAGTAACCACGGGTTATGGTGGGTGGAAACCGTCAAACACCAAAACTAATGACAGACCACGATGTCTTCAATCAGTGGACTAGGGAGGAGGCGAAAAGGATGCCAAAGAACATCGAGGAGATACTGCAAGGGAAGCCGCAAAGTTGGAAGAAGAGGAATCTGCATTAAACCAGATAGAGAGCCGCCAGACGCAGCGGAACCAGAGGAAGAGGACACTACTGGCCTCAAAGTGACCCAGGAAACCTGGACCGAGGATTGGTGGACGCCCCCGAAGGAAGCTGATTAACCTGCAACAACTCAAGAGAGTAGTGGGTGAGTGGTGAGGGGGAGGGTGTGAGACAGTTGGGTCAGAGTGACAGTATTCTGCACAAGCACTGCACATTGTGTCTAACTCTTATCACACTGGTGAAACTTGAGTGACTTACTTGCTGCATGAGATGAATGTATTGGATACTACGTAAAAAACCCAATTTAAATGGACCACTTGCTTGGTCTTGTGATGGCAACCAGTTGGAACAAATTGGTTCACTGGGGTGTACTCAGAACCCGGAAGGACAGGTTGCATGAGAAAACCAGCCTAAACCACCTGAAGACTAGAAAACCCAAAATAGTGCTTCACATCTGGGAAAAACAGGGAACAAACTCCTTGGGTGCCAGGAAGTATTGTGTTATTTGATTAACACATTAACAAGGCAAGAACAGGTGTTGTTCTGTCTTGTTCAAGACTCTGCCAAACAGGATTGCCCCCTGCCCCCTAGTCACTAGTATGGGCATGGTGGTGGCTTGAGAATAAAAGAAACCCAATAATACCAGCCTTATACATACCTCTCTTTCTGTCCCGAGACTCCTTGCGGTGCCATCCTGAGGGATAACACCTAAAGAGAAGGAAAAACACCTGACATCAGCGATACACCCACCAAAGGGCGACAGCATCAACACCCTTCCAAGGCCCATAAAACCTTTTCTTCATGTGTACTACCAATAAAATAACAGAATTCAGAAACCTACACAGCTTCCACGTCCTTATGTCCAACCAGCCCTCCCACAGGAGATCATAGAAGTAAGATGAGGCTTGGGATGAGCAAAATGAGAGGTAGAGGAGGGAAGTGTCTCTAGAAAGGGATTATGGAAATCATAGTAGTAAAATGAGGTTTAGGTTGAGTCAAAGTATGGATACATGAGGGAAGAATTTAGAAAGGGTTGCTTGGGAGATCAAAGTAGTAGAAGGAGGCTTATTATGATCCAAGGAGGGATAGAGGAGGGAAGAGTCTAGAAAGGTATATTTTGGAGATCATAGTAGTAGAACGAGGTTTGGGATGAATCAGAGAGTGGAGGTAGAGGATATTTTGAGAGAGGTATAGGGTGAAACAGAGTAATGCATTGGAGAGCGTCAAATTGCATTTATTACCTTTTTTACAGTAGGTATAACGTAATTAATATACTGATACATAACTACAAAGAAAGGGTATACAAGGAGTGTCTCCTTACGAGATGGGGTCACAAGAGGCCATGGTTGGGGGTCACCAATGGCAAGGGAAGTGGTCACTAGGACCATTACATATTATCACATTTCATCAAAGACACAAAATGGGTGAAATCCTTTGATACATCGGGGCTTAGATGACTTGGGATGGTTTCTACAAGGTGCCATTGGTCAGCCACCACCCACACACACACACATACAACCACACATGCATACACACTTAAAACATATAAACCACCGATTCCCCCCAGAAAACTCTAACACTTTCCCACCAATCTTTAATGCTTCCTCCGGTCTTTGCCTGTCCCAGCTTGCCTGCTTTCTCTCTCATTGGTACAATAATGCACCGACACTTCCTCCTCCACTCTGCCTTATAGTGCTGCAGGAAGTAACAGGGGCATGTTCCCTGCCCTTACACACATGATGTGCCCTGGCGTACAGGTAGTGTGACTGACAGGACAGATTTACAGTACATTAGTCAGTCACAATGTGGCTGTACTGGAAGAAGCATGGTGGCTGCCAATTTGGTACACCTTGCCCTTTGAGATATGCTGACGAGCGGGAGCAAGTGACCTACTGTGACAGGACAATGCTTATACATATTAGCACGTGCAATGAGGCTTAATGAACTCACAAAATATGTATCTTACTAGGTAGGCACTGTTTTGTAAGCACAAGCCTAGGAGAATGACAAACACAAGTTAACAGTACGAGCATCTATGTACCAAAATAGCCTCCCTTTCTGCAACTTCGATGTGCCAACTAGCAGTCTCAGCTGACATCTATGGGGAGTGGTGGGGCGGTCAAATGGTTGGTTGGTAAAAAGAAAAAAAGTCACTTACCTTAAACACGGCCTCCTCCGCGAAGTATGTCATCCTATTCCTCCTGCTGTAGTCCGACGTCTCACCAGCATGAGAGCAGCGCCAGGATTGGAGGGAGTGGCCTCTCTCACCGCTCCCAAGGACACTGGAGCCCTGCCCTTGCTCTAACCCAGCTGTATTATGACAGCTGGGTTAAAACTTTCAAAGTGTGCTTGTCTGGCTGGCCGTTGCAGGACGGCTGGCCAACGGGACAAGTGCACTTTGAAAAGTGCCAGGGCAGTCCACCCTCCTCCCTGCTGCCGTCACTGTGCAAGCCCTGCTCCGTCCTGACCCTCAGTTCGAGACAGAGGGATGAAAATGGCAATAAATTAACTTAATTGCCATTTTATTTTTCATCTCTGGGGCTTTTAGGGCAATTTAGGTGAGGGGGGGGGATTCTACTCCGCTCTCACGGAGGAGCCGCCCCTGCCAACTAGCATTGAAAGTAGACATGCAATGTTTTGTCAAGATATTACTAAGCAACACATATAATCAGTGAGTCTTGATAAGGTATGTTTGTGTTCAAAGCTATTTTTTCAATGCAGTATCAGTGACCCACATTGATAAAGTTTGGTCAAGTCATCTTATTTTAACCGAACGCTGGTAGATGTATACCTCATACGGAGTTGTTTTGACAAACAAGAGGGTTCTCCATTTATGTTCAAAATAATAACCAAACCCTCTCTGGATAAACCCTCTACACTCTATTGTGCACATATTCAGGATCAAGTTACATTAACTGGGATTGTTGCCTCTTAAGCATTCCCCAGATCCATGACTTTTTAAATACAATCTGCCTGAATTACAGACGTTCATCAATAACATGATTCACCTGAACACCAAAACAGAGTTACTGGAGTCTTAAAGATGGCCTAAGTGCATACTTAAGTGCTTTGAAGGCACCCTCTTCTCACCTGGATTACTCTTCAGCATCTCCTGGGGAGCCAGAACCCACAGCCGGGATGCCTCGTGAGTGCATGGGTGGAGTTGGATGAGGGAGCTGAGTCAGGTTCTGTCATAGTTTTGCAGAAAGTTTTGCTGAGGCTATGCACTTGCCCTGAAGAAGAGAGACCTGACGAGGCTGCATAGCACCAGTAGAGAGCTGAACAGCATTGATAAGTCAGATACAAGGATCTAAGAAAGCAGCAGTTTGTGTGCTGTAGTCTTCATGGAAGCCTACATGGTGCTACTGGGCTCCTTGGAAGCAAACATGCTAAAACAGGATACAGGCTAATCTGCTGCTGGGGACACATTGGAGGAAAAGAGACAATTTTGTCGTCAAACGGGGGAAAAGGAAGATAAATTGCTATAAGCTGGGCACTTTGAAAAACAAAACAGCGCAAAAATTAGAGTTCGTGATTAATAGTGTAGAATGTTTGCTGTATACAATGAATGAGATAGTTGAAGTTTGCAAAAATAGGTCAGAAATGCAAAAAGCTCACCGATAATAGACAACTGTTGCTCCAAGAGCCTTAGCACATGAAAAATGATTCAAAGACTTGACAGAATAGAATAATGGAATGAAAAAAGGCTCATTTGGAGGTGAGCTGTAATGGGGCATCGCACAGGAGATGTCCCGTCTACCCCCTGTTTCACTCCCCAGTAACTGACAAATACTATACCAAACCTAAATTTGGAAGGAACGCTAAACCCATTTAGCGATTCCAAAATGACCAAATCAGTTTGCTACATTTGAAAAAGAGTTTTAGCATCCACAAACCCTCTAATTGACTGAAACTGGGGGGGGGGTGAATGCTAGGGGCAAGGAGTCAGTCTCCACAACAGCCCAGCTGTTTGGCTGCTCTTCTGCCACGCTTTATATGTCTCACTGAGATAGTTGATCTCATTAAGATTGGTTGATAAGAGTATGCAAATTAAGTTTATTTATTTTTTGTTTTATTTATAGTATTTCATCAAGATACAGGCACAAAACAAATGTCATAACACAATTCAACAACAATGCCCCCTCCTGTGTTAAGAATACATTGACATTCGCATTCCAAAGGTACAGCACGTGTTGTTCTATTATATAGCAGTACGCTAAGTAGTAGAGTCATCTTCAGATGTGACCCATCAGGGGCTGTGTTGGACCTGGCCCTTTTTGCAGGCTTATCCCCAAACTTTTTGCCTTCTTCCTCCTAATTTTTCTGACCTCGTTTTGTTGGCTTTAGAACTCTGGCCACTTTACAACTGCTAACCAGTGCTAAAGTGCAAATACTCCCCGTGTAACTTGCGATTGCGATTGGTTATCTATGATTTGCATATTTTATTTGCTGGTAAGTACCTAGTAAAGTGCTCTGTGTGTGCACAAGGCCTGTGAATCAAATGCTATTAGTGGGCCTGCAGCACTGATTGTGCCACCCACATGAGTAGCCCTGCAAACATATCTCAGACCTGATACTGCACTGTCTGTGAGTGCAGTTTAAAACTGCCATGTCGACCTGGTAAGTGCACCCACTTGTCAGGCCCAAACCTTCCCTTTTACTACATGTAAGGCACCCCTACGTTAGGTCCAAGGTAGCCCCATGGGCAGGGTGCAGTGTACTTAAAAGGTAGGACATATGCTGGTGTGTTTTACATTTCCTGAATTTCGTTTTTCACTATTGCAAGGACTATCTCTCCCATAGGTTCTCATTGGAGCTGCCTTGTAACCTCTTATAAGTGTAACTTCCAATTGGAAAGAGATAGATATTTGGAGTTTGGGGTCCCTGAACTCACAATGTAAACATATATATTTTAGGGAAGTTGGTTATTAAATTGCGTGTGTGAAAATGCCACTTTTTAGAAAGTGGGCATTGTCTTGCTTTACCATTCTGTGCCTCTGCCTGCCTGTGGAATCCACGTGTGAGGGAGGGTGACAGTTGGGCTGTTCGTGCATTCACTCTAGACAGTCACACAAAGGGAGCTGAGGTGTGCCCTGCATATCCTAATGACCTATTACCAGGTCGATGGGTCTTCCTGAGCTAGAGTGGTGGGAGGAGTTGTCACTGACACATGAATAGGGCTGTGCCTGTCCTCACACAAAGCTGCCACCACCCCCTGCAGTGTGTCTGGAGCCAGGTCAGGGAAAGGCAGGGTCTTGTGCACTGCAAAGACTTTCCTTTCAAATTTGCCTGCTTCAAAGGCAGAAGCTGGTATAAGTACTGGAGCTGTGACACCATAACTTCAGAACACTTTTGGACTAAGAGGAGATTCTGCCAAGACAAAGAGCTGGAGAGGTTGTAGGAGGGGAACTTCCACTCTGCTTGTTGCTGTGTTGTGCTGGCCTACAGCTTGCTGTTTCTGTCTTGGCGAGGGAATGGACTGAACTTTGTTTTAATCATACTGCTAACGAAGGTTCTCCAAGGGCTTGTGTGTGCTTGCCTCTTGTTAGGAAGTCTCAGGGCTCTCAAAGACTTCACCTGCAGCCCCTGAACTCCTCTGCTGGGAGTTCTGACCTGCCAAGTGGTGCCAATTCCAGTTCTGGGCCCTTGGAGGTGGTTTCTGCTACAGAAAAGCACACAAATCCATGCATCGGCCTTCAGAGCCTGTTATTCCCGACACAAGCTTGCCATGTGGTTGAAAAACCAACTCATCACCGCAGTGTGGCCAAAGAATCGCCGCAATGCCTGTTGTGCGGCTCCAAGATCGCCGCAACTCGAATCCTGAGCACCGTGCCACTGATGTCCGAGGCACCCACTCCGATTCCGACGCAGGCCTTGCTGTGCAGCTAAAGATTCAACACATCACCTGCTCACAGCTGGGAGAATCAATGCAGCGCCTGTTTCGCAGCCACCTCATCGACTCCAGCGCGCACGATTTTCCATGCATCGCACCTGTGCGCAAAGTCTGCATCGATGTTGCCCAGCAGTAAGGAGCCGAAGCTGCGTATCCGAGATCTGACGCTGCACCTCCCCTCGCAGAAGGCAATCAACGCATCACCTCCTCCACTGGCGGTAAGGAATCGACACATCACCTCCTCTGCACCGCAGTAAGGAATCAACACATCACCTCCTCTGGCAATAAGGAATCGACACATCACCTCCCCTGGGAGTGAAGCATCGACGCAACGCTGTGTTTTTGGTGCCTCATCTCCCAGGCGCCTGTTCTCGTCTTTGATTTTGACGCATCACAGGTACTTTGTGCTAAAAAGTTATGTATCTATAGATTTCAATGGCTGTACTGTTTGAACCTTTTACAAGTGATATCTTTGCTTGTTTATGTTGGATTTTTGTCGTTTTGGTCTTGTTGTGTTTAGATAAAGATTGGTTATTGTTCTAAACTGGTGTGGTGTCCATTTGTAGTATTTTCACTGTGTTACTGTGTGTTTATGTACAAATGCTTTACACATTGCCTCTGAGATGAGCCTGTCTGCTCGTGCCAAGCTACCAAGGGGGTTAGCAGGGGTTATCTTAGCTGTGTAATCCCCTTACCCTGACTGGAAAGGAAGAGTCTCTACTTGGACAGGGTGCAAGCCACTGCCAACTAGAGACCCCTGTTAGACTTGGCTTTTTCAGCGGGTTTACCCCAAGACTTTTTGCTTTTTGGCCTCCTGATTTTGAAGATGATTTTGTTGGTTTTAGGACTCTGGGCACTTTACCACTGCTATTCGGTGCTACTGTGCACATGCTCTCCCTGTAAATTGTGTTTATGGAATGGTGATTCCATGATTGGCATATTTGATTTACTGGTAAGTCCCTAGTACAGTGCACTGTGTGTGCCCATGGCCTGTAAATCAAATGCTGCTAGTGGGCCTGTGCCACCCACATGAGCAGCCTCTAAATGTAGCTCAGACCTGCCACTGCAGTGTCTGTGCACAGTTTGGTACTGCCATGTCGACCTGGCAAGTGCACCAACTTGCCAGGCCCTAACCTTCCCTTTCCTTACATGCAAGACACCCCTAAGGTAGGCCCAAGGTAGCCCCAGGGTGCAGTGTATGTGAAAGGTAAGACATGTACTGAGGTGTGTGACGTGTCCGGATAGTGCAATACAGTATATTTAGTTTTTCACTATTGAAAGGCTATCTGTCCCATAGGATATAATGGGAGTTTATTTATAACATCTTATAAATATAACTTCCCATTGGGACAAGATAGAAAGACGGAGTTTTGTATGCCTGAACTCAGAATATAAAAATGCATCTTTTAGTAAAGATGATTTTTATATTGCGTGTTTGAAAATACCGCTTTTAGAAAGTGGGTATTTTCTTGCTTAACTATCCTGTGTGCCTCTGCTGGTTTGTGGATTGACTGCCTGGCTTTGGAGTGACAGGGGCTGGGGATGTGCATTCTCTCAGACAGCCACTGGGGGGGGGGGATGTGTGTCCTGCCTTTACTGAATGAGTCAGGGCTGGGCTGAATAGACCTGGGCTGCATTCAGAGTAGTGGGAGGAGTTTCACTAGCACCTGAATAGGCCTGGTCTGCATTTAGAGTGGTGAGAGGAGATTTCCCTTGCACCTGAATAGGCGCTGTCTCCCTTGCACAATGCTGTCTCCACATCCTGCTGGGAAGCTGGACCAGAGAGGACAGAACTGGTTTGGGCTGAGCACAGACACTCTCTGCCCAAAAGAACAAAGAGAAACTGAGGATAAATATTGGGGCCCAGACCCCAGAACTTCAGACTACTGCTTAACTAAGAAATCCGCCAGGAAGAAGAGCTGGAAAAGCTGTCAGGAGGAACTGCCACTTTGCTGCGTGCTCTGCTGTGTTGGCCAGCTGCTTGCTGCTTCTGTCTTGGACAAGGAAAGGACTGGATTGCACTTTCATCATCCTGCTGTTAGAGTTTTCTCCAAGGGCTTGAATTAGAGCTTGCCTCCTGTTGGAAGTCTCAGGGAGATAAAAGACTTCAGAGAACTTGCTGGAATCAAGGAACCTGCCAAGAGGAAGAGCTGGAAGAACTGCCAGGAGGAGTACTTGGGTTATTTTAGGAGTGTAACTCCCTTACCCTGACTAGGAAGAAGGGTCCCTACTTGGACAAAGGTGCAAACCATTGCCAACTAGAGACCCCCATTTCTAACAACCCCCATTTCTAACAGGCTGTGAGGAGGTACGTTGTTAAAGGACTCCAAACGTCTTTAGGCCATGAGGCCCTTGGTACCGTTCAGCATCGAGTTCCAATTCAGATCTACAGTGCGTCAGATCCAGCAGCCAGTTCTTTTTGGTTAGACTTACACGAACGCCTCAATGTAATGCTATTCTTCTTTTTACAAGCAATAGAGCCACTGCTACAAATTTACGATTTAGAGGTTATAGGTTCCTTACCCATCCCAACAGGCACAACTTTGGCTCACAGGTTACCCATTCTAACACCATTTCCGTTAGTGTGTCGGTGATTTGGGCCCAATAACGTCTAATGGTGGCACACTGCCAGGCCAAGTGAAGAAAGTCCACCTCTGGCATCCCACATCCCACACTGTGCATTTGCCCTCAGCCCAAATGTATTTAATTTAGCAGGTGTATAATACATTTGATGTAAATATTCAAAGTGTATGATGCGCAGATTACAGTTGGATGTAAGGAAACTGAGTTGCGTGCAGCAATACTGCCACTCTGCCGCCTCCATAGTCTCTCCAGGATGGCTTTCCAGACGTCTAGCTCTGTATTCTGGGTCTACAGTCTGTCTGACTGCGCCGCATTATAATATTTAGTAATCAAGTGTCTACACATGTCAGCGATGAGTAGGACCTGTAGGGCCTTTAATGTTGGTGGTTCTCTATGAAATTGTGAATAGAAGTTGTGTATGGCATCCCGGAGCCGGTAAAATGTAAATGTCAATAATGGGGTGTGTCTTTGAGTTTGTGTAATGTCCCCTAATGCCACAAAGGTGCCATTGCTGAATAGTTCCCCCATAGCTGGGCAGATATCTGAGGGCCCATTCGACTGATCGTAACCCTCCTACATGACAACAATGGCCCGCGTCTCCTGACTTCTTGGGCAGGCCCACTCACTCCTCTTGAGCCAGATGCTTTGATTGCTTGCCACACTGTCCCCTGCAGCCCTGCCTAGCACCTCTAATCTGATGATCACCTCTTACAATCATCCTAAAGAATTGGACCGTTATGTTTTTTTACTACACCACTTTGGCTGATTTCGCAAAGCCAGAAATGTCCTAATTCAGCCAGACTTTGCATGCATAATAAAAAATGTGCTCACCCATAAATATAAGGTCAGCAGCATCACTGCTAGATCACATCTCCTCCTATTATTAATAATTAGAAGTGCAAATGTGGGGATGCTTCATCCTAAAAGTGTGACCTGCAAACAGGGGGGGCTTATTTACAAGCCCCTTGCGTTGCCGGTGAGTCCCTTTTAATATGGGAAAAAGCGACGTACCAGCAGTTTAAGGGGCTTGTAAATAAGTTCGAGGGTTTCCACTCAGAGTACAAAAAGGCTACAGTTTTCACGATCAGAGCACAATGAATTCAATTGTTTGCATACTGGTAGAATTGATATGTACTTACAATAGTGTTCTTGTTCCATGTGTCATGTTTGCTGATACATGTCAGATAAAGCAGATATTTGAAAAACAAATACCTAAACGAAGAAACAACAGCAAGCCCCATGAAATATTACATTCCACCAATGTCACATGCACAACACTTATATCCACTTCAGCAAACTAAAGAAATTTGAGTGTGTCATACATCCAAATGCACACATGAAATATATGTGCAGATATAAATATGCATTTTGATTTAGCAATGAAAGATCCACCAAACATGGATGTTGGACCAAAAATGGCCAAACACGAAACCTTAAATGTAGCCAATGCTTTGCTCATGAAGATGTATCTAACATAATCAAGGGAGCAAAGAACCCTCTGGATACCTTAATCTGAGATCTTCACCCCTCTCACTCTTCTCTAGAATTTACAACACACAAATGCCATTGCTCACAGGTTTGGATCTTTCTGTTTGGAAGTTTGAACAGGAAGTTACACTCTCCACCTCTTAGGGGCTGTTTTGTTTTCGACACTTCTAATGTATTGCCAGAACAATGTATTGCACCTCGAGGAGAACATGTAATAAATTTCAATATAATTACTAAATTTTACTGAAAGAGACATTATTTGCTACCATGCCCGCTCTGAAACAACACAGCATGCGGCCAAGAGCAGCAGGCAAAACCAGAGTTTTATGTTTACCAGAGGATGGCATTGAAATCTCCCAGTTCTCCTTGATTATCAGATTTATTTGTGAGGCCCATTGTCTCCATTCAGTATTGGTCAACATCCTTTTTTCAAATAATATATCATGGAGATGTGGTCAAGAGATCCTCCTTTTTGGCGTGCTGCCTTTTTTTAAATATAGTTTTATCTTATCTATATTCCAGAGTCTCTATGAATAGAAATTTGTGGGACATCACAATAGATAATCGTGCTAATCTGTTCTGTATTACTTTATTCGACCAAATATAGCCATAAAAGGTACCATAATAGAAACATACAATTCCAAATACGAATAATACAAAAAGTGCGACTATAAAACCATACACACACGGTTAAAAGCCTAATGAAGCTTACAATGGAAGTAGTGCCACTCTGTAACAACAGCTCGTGCTAATCTATGTTTTCTCAGTCTCGGACACAAGGCTGGGTAAACGCTAGAATAGTAAAGTAGCATATTTCTTTCGCTGTGCCCCTTCCTTAAACATTGAGGTTGCAAAATAATCGCGTACCTAATGAATATTCATGCACAGACCATTTATCTGCTTTGGTCACATTCATGTAAACTTCTGTCTTGATGATAAAATTCAATATTCAATGATCTTTTCAATAACTTTTTTACTCCTTTCTTAATCAAAATATTATTATCTCTGTAACAAAGTAACAGAACCAGAAGTGCAGGTTGGTAATTGAATTACAAACTATTCTTCACGAAACAGTGGTATGTGGGTATTGTTTGATAATTCTACTGTGACACTGATTACTGTGCACGTTCATAATGCATTTCATTGTTACAAATGAAGACATGTATATTCTTTTCAGTCTTTTTGTATATGCCTGGCAAGGCAGGCATCTCTATTGGGTCAGGCAGTAAAAATATGCTTTTCTGCAGTGTTAATGTTACCCAGTAGCAAAAGGGTGTAGTTCTAATGTTACAAAGAATTTTGTAATATAATAATCCCTTGAGTTGATACTTTCTTTGCCAAGTAGGTTACTATTGGCGTCATTATTTGCTAATCTTCACCAACTGCATAATTAGATCTCAATCTGTCGTTGCTTTCTAATTAAACATTCGTGCCACTGGCGTTATCGTTTTTTGCTCCAGATCTTTTTTGATAGCTTTTGGGTGTACAACTTTGTCTGTACTAAATATATGATTAAATGAGACGAACAAATGAAACAGAACAAGCAAAAGAAAACATGTCTGACTTTGATTATGTGTTTTAGCTGTTTTTCTTGATAAAACCTAACTGTTTGCAAGAGAATGAGAAGTTTTTTATAGTAATGTTTGATATATATGTATATATGTGTATATGTATCTATCTATCTATCTATCTATCATATATATATATATATATATATATATATATATATATATATATATATATATATATATATATATATATATATATGATATACAACTATATATATATGTATGTGAACAAGCCCAGTGTGGGGGCGAAATGCGTCATCTCGTCATGTTTATAATAAAAGAAATATAAGCACAGCACAAATCCAGGAGTCCGTGTCCCATATTTGCGAGGAAGCGCATTGGGAATTAACTTTAGGGATATGTATATATATATATATATATATTACCTACTGGCGGTCGCCAGTAGGTAGTTATAGTTAGGACCTATTTTCCATAGGAAATTCGCAACATTCTATTTCCAATAACTTTGGCGCCGGTTGACGAATGTTCGCGAAATTTTCAAAACTCGTGGGGCGCTCCAGTCCGCTCCTATCCTGAAAGTTTCAGGGTGATTCGGCAAGCGGGGGCCGAGAAAAAAGGGGGGTCCCAAAACGTGTTTTCCCCATGCAATTTTCCATAGGAAACTTTAGACACGGCTACAGCCCGAACTGCTGAATGGAATTACACCAAATTTGGCAAAGTGGTAGTTCTTGGTTCAGAAAGAACCCTTTAAATGGTGTAAATCCGTTCAGTAGTTGCTGAGAAAATCAAAAGTAAAAACACATATATATCTATGGCCGCGGAGGATCCGCGCACCCTCCCGATCACGAGCTGTATGCTAATTGGCTGTCAACACTCCAAACCAGGAAGTGTTGGCAGTCAGAGAAAGAAGTGCGCAAAACACAAAAATGGGGCAGGGTAGAAACACCCTGACCCCCTAGGCCTGCTTAGGGGGTCCCACAAGGACCCCCAGGGCCAAAAAAAGCATTTAAAAAAAAATAAAAATCGACGAGATTCGCGCACCCAGCGCGAATTTCGGCCGAAAAAAAAAAAAAAATGAAGCGCTTCGTATTCAAAAAGCCCCCGGGTGGGCCAAGTCCCGGGGGCACTGAAAAAATGTGTGGGGGAGGCCCCAATCCCCCCCACACTGCCCCGGGGACCGCCACCCCCCGGGGCTAATTTTTAAATGTGTGGGGGGCCTCCAAGGCCCCCAAGCCCGGGGACCACCACCCCGGGGCTTTCATTAATTATTTGCGGGGGCACACGGCCCCCCGCAGCCCCGTGGACCGCCACCCCCCGGGGCTTCTTTTTTTTAAAGAAATAAACCTCTGTGGGGGGGCTCGAGCCACCCCACATGCCCCGGGGACCGCCACCTCCCCAGGGCACTAAAAATGTAAATTTGGGGGTCCGTTACGGACCCCCGAGCCCCGGGGACCACCACCTTCCCGGGGCTGTGCACACGATGGCAGGGGGGCCGCGCGGCCCCCCTCCTGGAGCCTGTGATGGCCCTGGGGACCGCCACCCCCCAGGGCTGGCTCCTGCAGTGTCCCAGGGTGCCCACCCCCGGGACACTGCTGTTTGCAATGACAAGGCGGGAGCCTCGCGGCTCCCGCCCTGTTATTGCAAACTGCTTTGCTTCATTGAAGCGAGAGCAGGAAACCTGCTCTCGCTTCAATGAAGCAGCAGATTGCTTTCCACATGGGGAGCTGCATGTTAGCAGCTCCCCATGTGGAAAGCAATGCCGGCTCCCGCAGGACGCGGAGCCGGCAGGACCGTGGGGGGATTGGGGCCCCCCCATGGTCCCCAATGAGAGGCCAGGCCCCGGGGGATGGGGTCCCCGGGACTGGAAGTGGCCCGGGAGGGGGGCCACGCGGCCCCCCTCCCCCAAAAATAAATTGAACAATAAAATAAAAATAAAGGCCGGCCCCGGGGGATGGGGTCCCCGGGGCCAATAGAGGCCTCAGGAGGGGGGCCACGCAGCCCCCCTCCTTTACAAATAATAAAAATAGGTGGCCATGCCCCGGGGGATGGGGTCCCCGGGGCCGGAATTGGCCACGGGAGGGGGGCCCACCCGGCCCCCTTCTCGTTCACATTTTTTTTTTGTGTTAAAAAGGGGTCAGGCCCTGGGGGATGGGGTCCCCAGGGCCCAAAAAAGGAAAAAGAAGGCGGGCCACACAGCCCCCTTCTAAAAAAAAAGAAGAAAAAAAAAAAGACGCGATCGTGCCTGAGGTTCCGCCCCCTCCCTTCACCACTCTGCAAACGCGCCCTGTGGCGCGTTTTAAATTGGGGAATTAATTCCCCTTCAATACTGGGGGTCCCTGGGGGCCAACTAGCCCACCAGGTACCTCCAGTAAGTGCCACAGGGCTGAGTTACAGAGAGGTGGTCCAGGCCACGCCCCTTTTTACAACTCTCTGCAACGCAGCTCTGTGGCGCTTACTGGAGGTACATGGTGGGCTAGTTGGCCCCCAGGTACCCTCAGGACTCAAGGGGAATTAATCCCGCAATTTACAACGTGCCAAGGGGCGCGTTTGCACAGTGGTGCAGGGAGGGGGCGGGGGCTGAGGTGACATGTGTGCAAACACGCCCTGTGTCGTGTTTTAAGTTGAAGGATTAAGTCCCCTTGAATCCTGAGGGTCCCTGGGGTCCAACTAGCCCACCAGGTAACTCCAGTAAGTGCCACAGAGGTGCGTTGCAGAGAGGTGTAAAAAGGGGCGTGGCCTCGAACCACCTCTCTGCAACGCAGGCCTGTGGCGCTTACTGGAAGTACCTGGTGGGTTAGTTGGGCCCCAGGGACCCTCAGGATTCAAGGTAACCTAATCCCCCACCTTAAAACGCGCCACGGGGTGCGTTTGCACAGTGGTGAAGGGAGGGGGCGGGCCTGAGGTGACATGTGTGCAAACACGCCCTGTGGCGTGTTTTAGGTTGGGGATTAAGTCCCCTTGAATCCTGAGGGTCCCTGGGGTCCAACTAGCCCACCAGGTACCTCCAGTAAGCGCCACAGAGCTGCGTTGCAGAGAGGTGTAAAAGGGGCGTGGCCTCGGACCACCTCTCTGCAACGCAGGCCTGTGGTGCTTACTGGAAGTACCTGGTGGGCTAGTTGGGCCCCAGAGACCCTCAGGATTCAAGGTGACCTAATCCCCAACTTAAAACGCGCCATGGGGCACGTTTGCACAGTGGTGAAGGGAGGGGGCGGGGCCTCAGGTGACATGTGCGCAAACACGCCCTGTGGTGTGTTTTAAGTTGGGGAATTAATTCCCCTTGAATCCTGAGGGACCCTGAGGGCCAACTAGCCCACCAGGTACCTTCAGTAAGCACAACAGAGTTGCGTTGCAGAGAGGTGAAAAAGGTGCATGGCCTCGGAACGCCTCTCTGCAACTCAGCTCTGTGGTGCTAACAGTAGGTACCTGGTGGGCTAGTTGGGCCCCAGGGACCCTCAGGATTCAAGGGGACTTAATCCCACAACTTAAAAAGTGCCACGGGGCGCGTTTTAAGAGGTAGTTTTAATCCCCCTGCCCTATTATGTACTAGGGACTTACAGAGGAGGTCATGCTAATCACAGGGGTACCCCAACGCATAGTGTTCCCTAGTGTATGTAGGTGTTTTCTCTGTATTCTAAGTGTCTTTTAGCATAGCACTGGCTCTGGTTAGTCAGAGTCAGTTACCACCAGTACCCGTCTGAAAAAGTTGTGGGCACAGGATGATTTTGCAACAAGGCCTCTTTCTGCTCCTCTGTTGGTTCTTTCTGCACATCTTTTGCTTCTTCCTGCACTTTTCTTCGTCTTTGTGGACTTCTGTTGCTTCTTTCTGCATTTCTTTTGCTTCTTTCTGTGTGTTTTTTCTTCTTTCTTCACATGTCATACCTCTGTAGGCATAGTTAGAAACTAGCATTTAAAAAAACTTTGAAATTCACTTAAAAAACCATAGGTTTCAGGCACGTTATAGTTAGAAATTAGCATTTAAAAAACCTTTGAAATTCACTGAAAAAACCATAGGTTTCAGACACGTTATAGTTAGAAATTAGCATTTAAAAAACCTTTGAAATTCACTGAAAAAACCATAGGTTTTAGGGACAGTTATAGTTAGTTGGACATTTCACTCGTACAAAACCATAGAAATTCCACCGTTATAGTTAGTTCAGCTAACTATAACTTGCGCCCATAATGCACTGCTGATGACGTCACATATTACATCACTCATGACATGGTCAGTGATATCACTGATGACATCACTGATGACATCTCAAATGACATCACTGATGACATCACTGATGACATCATCCAGTGACTGTGTGTTTCTGTAAAGTTTAAATATGTTTAATATATATAGGGAAAGGCGTATTGAAGAATGAGTGGGTGTATAAGTGTCTGAATGGATGATTTAGTACGTGCGTGACTGACTCTACAAGTGAGTGATTAAACGTATCTTACTGAATGCATGGGTTAGTGACTAAAGTGTGTGAATGTCTGTATCCGTCTGTCTGTTGGTGTGTAAGTGGATGCATGGATTTGCGAATAGCTACATGAGTATCTATATGGGTTATTGATTGGTTCTCTGAGTATCTGTAAGGGTGCCTGAGTGTTTGTGTGGGTGGGGTGTGTGTGACTCTGTACATAGATGTGTGAGTGGGTGATTCACTGGGTGCATGATTTCAAGAGTGCATCTGTGATGGACTGCTTGGGTGGGTGAGTGTGTGTATGGGTGTGTTAGTGAGTGAATGTATATCTCAGTGGTACATGTGTGAGTAACTACATATGTAAAATGCAGTATATATGTGTGTTAGAGTATTTAAATGGCTATAAGTGAGAGTGTGTGATTGTGAGAGTGGCTGTATGGATGCGGGTGTGCTTGTATCAGTTATTGTATAAGAGCGTAAGAATGTGCTAGTATTTGTATGAGTAAGTGAGCTGGTGTGTGTATAACTGTATAGGTGAGTAAATGGGTGTGTGATTAATTTTTTGCATGACTGACTAGGTGTGTGAGTACCTCTAAGGATGAGTGGCGGTGTGTGAGTGAGCCGGGACACTCTCTGGAGTAGCCGAGCGCGTTACAAATGTATATAACATAACATAACATATAGGTGTATGAGTGCATATGATAGTCCTGTACTGAGTGACTGTAAGTATGAGTGACTGTACGGGTGAGTGAGTAGATGTGTGTGTGAAGACCTAAGAATCAGTGAGTGGGTATGTAGTTATTGGTATTGGAGTGTGTATGGTTTTGAGAATGGCAGTCTGTAATTTAGAGTGGGTGTATCAAAAATTATATTAGGGTGTGAGAAGATGCATGAAATTATCACATGGATGATGTTATCAGTGATGTCATCAGTGATGTCATTTGAGATGTCATCAGTGATGTCATCAGTGATGTCACTGACCATGTCATGAGTGATGTAATATGTGACGTCATCAGCAGTGCATTGCGGGGGCGCGAGTTATAGTTAGCTGAACTAACTATAATGGGGGAATTTCTATGGTTTTGTACGAGTGAAATGTCCAACTAACTATAACTGTCCCTAAAACCTATGGTTTTTTCAGTGAATTTCAAAGGTTTTTTAAATGCTAATTTCTAACTATAACGTGTCTGAAACCTATGGTTTTTTCAGTGAATATATATATATATATATATATATATTCCAATCGTAAACACCCAAAAATTGGAAAGCCTCACGCAGCGTGTTGTCTTATCCTTTATTGGCAGCCTGCAAAATTCAGACACAGCAATTCAAGCATCAGTGTGCCTCGTATGCCATACGCGAAAAGTAACGCTGCATTCGTAGCGTGATTTAAAGTTCTGCCAAAGTGGGCGTGTACTCTACGAATGCAGCGTTACTTTTCGCCTCCCAAGCTTCCAATTGCCCAGCCAGTGAAAAAGGGATTGGCTTCCTGAAACGCGTATGGCATACGAGGCACACTGACGCTTGAATTGCTGTGTCTGAATTTTGCAGGCTGCCAATAAAGGATAAGACAACACGCTGCGTGAGGCTTTCCAATTTTTGGGTGTTTACGATTGGAATATGTAGTGGCCTGCCTTGGTCACGGAAAGCCCACCCGCTGAAACTGCGAGTCTATGGCACTGATAAGGAAAGGAGTGCCATCAGAGCAATGTGTTACCGTTGGTGGCCAAACAGAAGGCAGAATACTTACCTGGCTTTCGAGCGAACCTACTAAAGGTAGATATAATGTCAGGAGCATGATGGGAGGTATCCACGATGGACTTGAATTACCAGAATGCACTAGAGTACACGCCCACTTTGGCAGAACTTTAAATCACGCTACGAATGCAGCGTTACTTTTCGCCTCCCAAGCTTCCAATTGCCCAGCCAGTGAAAAAGGGATTGGCTTCCTGAAACGCGTATGGCATACGAGGCACACTGACGCTTGAATTGCTGTGTCTGAATTTTGCAGGCTGCCAATAAAGGATAAGACAACACGCTGCGTGAGGCTTTCCAATTTTTGGGTGTTTACGATTGGAATATGTAGTGGCCTGCCTTGGTCACGGAAAGCCCACCCGCTGAAACTGCGAGTCTATGGCACTGATAAGGAAAGGAGTGACATCAGAGCAATGTGTTACCGTTGGTGGCCAAACAGAAGGCAGAATACTTACCTGGCTTTCGAGCGAACCTACTAAAGGTAGATATAATGTCAGGAGCATGATGGGAGGTATCCACGATGGACTTGAATTACCAGAATGCACTAGAGTACACGCCCACTTTGGCAGAACTTTAAATCACGCTACGAATGCAGCGTTACTTTTCGCCTCCCAAGCTTCCAATTGCCCAGCCAGTGAAAAAGGGATTGGCTTCCTGAAACGCGTATGGCATACGAGGCACACTGACGCTTGAATTGCTGTGTCTGAATTTTGCAGGCTGCCAATAAAGGATAAGACAACACGCTGCGTGAGGCTTTCCAATTTTTGGGTGTTTACGATTGGAATATATATATATATATATATATATACGAATATATATATATATATTACCTACTGGCGATCGCCAGTAGGTAGTTATAGTTAGGACCGAGTTTCCATAGGAAAAGCGTTTTTTGATTTGCCAATTTCTTTGGCGCAGTTTGACGAATCTTTGTGAAATTTTCCCAAAAATAGGGTTGGACTGCTCAGTTTGGGTGTTGAAAGTTTCGGGGTGATTCGTCATGCGGGGGCCGAGAAAAAAGGGGGGGTCCAAAAGCGCGTTTCCTCCATGTTATTTTCCATAGGAAATTTATTACAGGCTACAGCCCGACCTGCTGAACGGAATTACACCAGATTTGGCAAAAAGGTAGGTCTTGGTTTAGAGTGCGCCCTTTTTTTTAAATGGTGTAAATCCGTTCAGTAGTTCCTGAGAAATTTAAAAAAGAAAAATATCGATATCTGAGCACCGAGGAGGAGTCGCGAACCCTCCCGAGCATGAGCTCAATTTTGATTGGCTGCCAACACACCAAACCAGGAAGTGTTGGCAGCCATCTTGTGACTCGGTAACCGAGTCACAAGAAAAAGGGTGAAACAAAGATAAAAATCATGAAAAGGGGGCAGGGTACAAACACCCTGACCCCCTAGGCCTGCTCAGGGGGTCCCACAAGGACCCCCAGGGCCAAAAAAAGCATTTTTTAAAAAAAGAATCAGCCAAATTTGTGCTGGGGTTTGCGAATTCGGCCGAGAAAATAAAAAAAAAACGAAGCGTGGGCTCCCGCGCTTCATTTTTGAAAGCCCCCGGGTGGGCCAGGTTCCGGGGCACTCACCAATTAATTTGCCCCTCCCCGGGGCTTATTAAATTGAATGCGGGGGGCACATGCCCCCCACAGCCCCGGGGACCGCCACCTCTCCGGGGCTCCTTTAATAAATGCGTGGGGGGTCCCGACCCCCCCACGCTGCCCCGGGGACCGCCACCTCCCCAGGGCATTCATGTAAATGGGCAAACGTGCCTCTTGGCACACTGGTGGTGGGGCGATGAGGTCCTCTTGTGTCCTGAGGACCTCAGGACACAAGTGGACTTCATCCCCCGAGCAGCAGTGCGCCAGGAGCTGCGTTTGCAGAGTGGTTTAGAAAGGGGGCGTGGCCTCAGACCACCTCTCTGCAACGCAGCTCTGTGGCGCATACTGGAGGTACCTGGTGGGCTAGTTGGCCCCCAGGGACTCTCAGGAATGAAGGGGACTTAATACCCCAACTTAGAATGCGCCAGGAGGCGCGTTTGCAGAGTGGTGGGGAAAGGGGGCGTGGCCTTTGTTCACCTCTCAGCAATCCCACTGTGTGGGGCTTACTGGAGGTAAGACGTAGGCTAGTTGGCCCCTAAAGGACCCCCAGCAGCAAAGGGGAATTCAATCCCCATCCAAGAGCGCGCCAGGGAGCGCGTTTGCAGAGTGGTGGGCAAAGGGGGCGTGGCCTGCTATGAGAACTTAGCAATCCTGCTGTGTGGGACTTACTGGAGGTAATAGGAGGGGTAGTTGGCCCCCAAGGATATGTTGGGGGCCAACTACCCCTCTTGTTACCTGCATTAAGTCCCACACAGTGGGATTGCTAAGACGTCTAAGGAGGGCATGCCCCCCTTTCTCCAACACTCTGCAAACGTGCCTCCTGGTAGACTACGGGATGGGGATGAAGTCCAATTTACTCTGGAGGGACTTTGGGGGCCAAGAAGCCCTCTTGGTACCTCGTCTAAGTCCTATGCAGCGGAATTCCTGAGTGCTGGTTGGAGGCCCAGCACCCTTTCTCCACCACTCTGCAAATGTGACTACTATTTAAAGAAGCTTCTTTCTGCACCTCTGACTTAGAGGCAGTTTTAATCCCCCTGCCCTATTATGTACTAGGGCCTTACAGAGGAGGTCATGCCAATCACAGGGGTACACCAACGCATAGTGTTCCCTAGTGTATGTAGGTGTTTTCACTGTATTCTAAGTGTCTTTTAGCATAGCACCGGCTCTAGGCCTGGTTAGTCAGAGTCAGTTACCACCAGTACCCGTCAGCAAAAGGTTGGGGGCACAGGATGACTTTGCAACAAGGCCTCTTTCTGCTCCACAGTCGGTTCTTTGTGCACATCTCTTGCTTCTTTCTGCACCTTTCTTCGTTTTCTGGACTTCTGTTGCCTCTTTCTGCATTTCTGTTGCTTCTTTCTGCACCTTTCTTCCTCTTTCTGCACATGTCCTACCTCTGAAGGCATAGTTAGAAATTAGCATTTAAAAAACCTTTGACATTCACTGAAAAAACCATAGGTTTCAGGGACGTTATAGTTAGAAATGAGCATTTAAAAAACCTTAGAAATTCACTGAAAAAACCACAGGTTTCAGGCACGTTATAGTTAGTTGGACATTTCACTCATACAAAACCAGTGAAATTCGGCCGTTATAGTTAGTTCAGTTAACTATAACTCGCGCCCCCGCAATGCACTGCTGATGACATCACATATTACATCACTCATGACATGGTCAGTGAAATCACTGATGACATCACTGATGACATCTCAAATGACATCACTGATGACATCATCCACGTGATAATCTGATGCATCTTCTCACACCCTAATATAACCTTTTATACACCCACTCTAAATAACAGACTGCTATTCTCAAAACCATAGACACTCCAACACCAATAACTACATACCCACTCACTGATTCTTAGGTCTACACACACATCCACTCACTCACCCATACAGTCACTCAGACTTTCGGTCACTCAACAGTACAGGACTATCATATGCACTCATACACCTATATAGACACTCACACACTGCCACTCATCCATAGAGTTACTCACGCACCTAGTCAGTCATGCAAAGAATTAATCACACTCCCATTTACTTACCTATACAGTTATACACACACCACCTCACTTACTCATACAGATACTAACACATACTTACGCTCTTATACAATCACTGATAGAAGCACACACTCATCCATACAGCCACTCTCACAATCACTCATTCTCACATATAGTCATTTATATACTCCAACACTCACATATACTGCCTTTCACATATGTAGTTACTCACACATGTACCACTGAGACATCCATTCACTCACCAACACACCTATACACACACTCACCCACCCATACAGCTCTTTACAGATGTACTCTTGAATCCATACACCCAGTGAATCACCCACTCACACATCTATGCACAGAGTCACACACCTCCCACCCACACAAACACTGAGGCACCCATACAGATACTCAGACAACCAATCAATAACCCATATAGACACTCATGTAGCTATTCACCAACCCATGCAGCCGCTTACACACCAACAGACAGACTGATACAGACATTCACACAGTTTAGTCACTAACACATGCATTCAGTAAGATACGTTTAATCTCTCACTTATAGAGTCAGTCACGCACCTACTAAATCATCCATTGAGACACTCATACACCCACTCATTCTTCAATACAGCTTGGCCTATATATATTAAACATATTTAAACTTTACAGAAACACACAGTCACTGGATGATGTCATCAGTGATATCATCAGTGATGTCATTTGAGATGTCATCAGTGATGTCACTGACCATGTCATGAGTGATGTAATATGTGACGTCATCTGCAGTGCATTGCGGGGGCGCGAGTTATAGTTAGCTGAACTAACTATAACGGCCAAATTTCACTGGTTTTGTACGAGTGAAATGTCCAACTAACTATAACGTCCCTGAAACCTGTGGTTTTTTCAGTGAATATATATACACACACACACACACACACACCACTAGGTGGTTATAGTTAGGTCAGCGTTTTTTGTGTTGCTAATAATTTTTGCCTCATTTGACAAATCTTCATGAACCTTTCCAGAAAGGTGCTACTTTTTGACTAGTTTGTGCATGAAAAGTTTTGAAGTGATCCGTCAAGTGGAGGCTGAGAAAAAGGGAGGTCCCAAAATGCAAAATCCCCATGTATTTTCCATAGACTTCTTTATGAAGGGCTACCGTAAAAACTGCTGAACGAAATTACACCAAATTTAGCAGGAAGCTAGATCATGGTCCGTAGATTATGCTTTTTGTAATTTGGTATACATCAGTTCAGTAGTTTTTGAGAAAGGAGCATCAATTAAAAAATGAAGCATTCTCATTGACCCATGGAGCTTTATTTCTCTTGGGCCGTCTCGCTCGACAGGAGTCAAACTTCCATGGGAGCAAGCGCTCTGACTGGATGTCAGCAACATTAGAAAAATTTTGCTGGCAGCCATTATAGGGTTCGGGGACTAGCACCTGGATGACCTATTGGTTGATTAGCTGCACTTTATAAGTAATGATTGATGGAGTCCCCTGTCCTGAACATGTTTTAAATTTTTTTTATAAGGGGGCAGGGTGGGGATACCTTGACCCCCTAGACCCCATGCGGGGGAACCTAAGGGAACAAAAAGCAAAATCGGCAAAAATTGCTGCGATCCCACAGGTCTCCTGTGGGATTGTAAAAAGAACAAAAACCAAAAATTTCACATTGTTTTATTAATGTAAGGAGGCACATGGCCTCCCTCCCCTAGGCTTTACAGGCCCCAAGGAGCCAAAAAATTAATCAATATGGGGGGGCACATGGCTCAATATGGGGAGGGGACCACAGGCAGTGTATTTTTTAAGGGAAAGGGGCTCGCACTGCCCCCACCCTGAGCCATGACAGGCCCGGGGCGTTAACCCTTGGGCCCAAAATTGAACAATATCGGGAGGGGAGCCCACCTCTGGGACCAAAATTTGTTGAAATAGGGAGGGGGTAGCATGCCCTACTGCCAACTTCTCTTCCATACAGCCAACCCCACGATCCGTGTGGCCTTTGGCCCCCTCCCCAAGCCTCCTTAGGCTTTGGGGACCCCATCCCCCAGGGCTTTATATTTTGTAAGGGATGGGAGGCTGTGCGGGCCCCCTTCCCGAGCTGTTTTCAGCCCTGGGGACCTCATCCTTGAAAAATGTTAGTTCCTGGGGACCCCATCCCCCAGGGTCACTCTTTTAAAACAAGCATTGTTGAATGTATTAGGTTTCGCCTATGTGAATAATAATAAGCTATTTTTGTTGTAAGTCGTAGCTTGCTGAGTAGTTGTACAATATAAGTTACGGAAAGTCTGTTAAAGTGTTATGACTTGTTTATGTACAGAAAGGCAATATATTGTGCTGTTACTGGTGATATAGTGTGGTTAAGTAATAGCAACATTTTGAAAAATGAAATGAAAGAGGGAAATTATAGAATTAATTAATGTATTAACAATATTATGTGTTTAGAGCAGTTCTGACTACGTTGGGGCCTGGTGCCAGTGCACCTGCTGCACCATTCAAATCATGCCCCTAGTGCCTGCAAGGTAACTGCATTTGTGGCTGCCTGTTTAGTGGTAAAATATATCAATATTTGGTGTTTAGAGGAGTTATGACAACTTTTGGCCCCTGTGCCACTGCACATGCTGCACCATTTAAATCATGACCCTATTGCCTGTAAGGTAACTGCACTTGTGACTGCATGTTTAGTAGTAAAGTATTGCAGTATTTGGTATTTAGAGGGATACCTAGAGCTTTGGGCCCGTGTCACTGCACCTGCTGCACCATTGAAATCATGGCCCTAGTGCCTGCTAGGTAAATGCACTTGTGACTGCTTGTTTAGTAGTAACATTTAGCAATAATCTGTGTTTAGTAGGGTCCCTAGAGGTTTTGACCACAATGCCACTGCACCTGCTGCACCATTCAAATCATGTCCCTTTTAACTGCAAGGAAACTGCAATTGTCACTGCCTATTTAGTAGCAAAATATAGCAATATTAGGTGTGTAGAGGAGTTCTGACAGCTTTTGGGCCTGGTGCCACTGCACCTGCTGCTCCATTGAAAACACGAACCCATTGCCTGCAAAATAACTGCACTTGTTACTGCTTGTTTAGTAGTAAAATATAGCAATACTTTTTGTTTAGAGGGGTTCCTAAAGCTTTGGGCCCTAGTGTAACTGCATCTGCTGCACCATTCAAATCACAACCCTAGTGCCTGCAAGGTAACTGAACTTGTGACTGCTTGTTTAGTTGTAAAATATAGCAATAATCGGTTTAGTGCGGTGCCTAGTGCTTTTGGCCTCAGTGCCACTGCACCCGCGGCACCATTCAAATTAAGCCCCTCTAAAATGAAAGATAACTGCAATTGTGTCTGCCTGTATTGTAGTAAAATATAACAACATTAGGTGTTTAGGGGAAATCAGACAACGTTTGGGCCCAGTGTCACTGCACCTGCTGCACCATTCAGATCATGCCCCTGTTGTCTGTAAGGTAACTGCACTTGTGGTTGTCTGTTTAGGAATAAAATATAGCAATATTAGGTGTTCAGTGGGGTGCCTGGAGCTTTTGGTCCTGGTGCCACTGCACCTGCTGCACTATTGAAATCATGGCCCTAGTGCTTGCTAGAAAACTGCACTTATGACTGCCTGTTTAGTTGTAAAATATAGCAATATTAGGTGTTTAGAAGAGTTCAGACAACTTTTGGGCCCGGTGCAACTCCACCTGCTGCACCATTCAAATAATGATCCTGCTGCATCCAAGATAACTGCACTTGTGACTGCCTGTTTAGTAGTAAAATATAGCAATATTTGGTGTTTAGTGGAGTTCTGACAACTCTTGGCCCCTGTGCTACTGCACCTGCTGCACCATTTAAATCAAGCCCTTTCAATTGCAAGGTACTTGCAATTGTGGCTGCCTGTTTAGTAGGCAAATATAGCAATAGTATGTGTTTATTGGGGCCAGGTACTACTGCACCTGCTGCACCATTCAAATCATGACCCTGTTGTCTGCAATGTAAGGGCACTGGTGGCTGCCTGTTCAGTAGTAAAATATAGCATAGCTTTTGTATATTAACTTTATTTTTAATGTGCAATATTTATTACAACATTTAGAATTTGATCATAATGATCAAATGGATTAAGTGGAAAAAATCAATCAGATAATGCCTAAAAAGTGCATAAAAAGGTACTGAGGCATGAATAGGACATATATCACAAAATCATTTAAACAGGGGGTCCTAGGGAAAAATATTTAAAGACCAAACAGAGTTTTTATCCCCAATCTAGACTATTAATAACACAAGAAAAACCATTGGTCTGTTAAAACTAAGCATCCGCAGCAACAGACTAGTCTGAATTGATTCAAAGGAGTCCTCTTAAAGAGGATAAAATCCCATCACCCACCAAAGTGGCATGCTTCATCACTTGGGATCTCCTTTGAGTTGCAAACCCTAGTGCAACTAAGTGCTACTACCTTCTCAACAGAGGAAGGGAGTTCACGGTTATTTACAAGAGTAGTGTAAGGTAGAATAAACCATGATCCCAAAATGTAGAGCCTAAAATATTTCGAAAGGTGATGGTTTGCAGTGCATATGAAAAATGTGTGTGAGAAGTGATTGTATAAAATTGGCTACCAGGACACAAACAATTTTAATAAATGCTATCCTGGTGTCAAGAATAAAACAGTGCGTGTGCAGTTTTCAACAAATAACTGCAAGAGTCCAAAAAATGATAGGTCTACATGTTTCAGCCTATAGATCAACTCTGACCCAGGCTTTCATCAGGACCTAAAGATAGAATCGCTACTGCAAATAGTGTACTTAGTGCAAAATCAAATAAAGTCTCAATAAAAAGTAGTTGGTCCGATACAACCTACATTCACCTGTGAGTTCAAAACTTGGCCAACAGTCACAGGAGTATTGGACACAATCCTGAAAGAAAGAGATACATCTTAAAAACCATTCACTAGACTGTTGCTGTCAAAGATGCTCAATATATGCATTATCTCAATTTTATCTGATACTTGTAAATTTATCATATGCCTATACGTGTATATAATCAACGAAAGATTTTTAAATTGATAATTCTGCTTACTCGTCTTTATGCGGGTGCACTCCTCACCTCACCTGGCATCCGCTCAGGAAGTGAGGCACCGCTCTGTGTTGAAGGTAAAAACATAGAAACCACGTTCAAAGTCAAAGTTCTCTGAATATGGCTACCTTTCTTACTAAAATCTACCACCTCTTTAAGTGACCAAAGCTGAATTGTAAAAAACATATACATGATGTCAAGAGATTCGTACGCCATACAGGCGTCCTACAAAACTAGTAAATGTATTTTAAGAAAAGGATACATAAACCGATGTTAGTTACCAAACCAAATGGGGCAGGACAAAACAGGACCCATTCCCACTTGTTTGTATTTTCACTTATAAGAGACGCCTCTTGTAGAAGTATGCATCCATCCTTAAGTGAATCGTCATGAATAGCTAATAAATATGATTATTCAAGAAGTCTGCCACATATTGTTCGTAAATACAAGTCACTTAGTCAAAAACCTAATCAAAAAACTCAATCAAGCCTTACTTCCAACGGATATGCGCCTGGGCAATGTTAATCGTAAGCAAAGGGGTTTGGACATAAAACACTCGTTTGACTCCAACCCCTGGAAGTAACTGCCCTAACCCAACTATTATCATCAAGCTAGTATGCAGACCTCCTACAGTTCGAACCTTACCTGTCCGTCGGTACCCCTGGCCGGACATGAGCTGGAAGGGGAGGTATCCGACGGACGGAAATGTAGGTCTTAAATAGAAAGCGGCAATAAACCGCCTCCGATGTTGTTCGCGTCCGCGTTAGCGTCACTACAGGAAATCGTCATCAGTGTGTACACGGCGCATAGGAAGTATGTCATTCCGTAGGCCGAACACACTTATGCGAGTGCTGGGAGTTGTAGTTTGAGCTTCAATCTTAAGTTTTCAAATGTCTATTATAAACCCATCCTGTGTATTATATACAAATGTACATCCCTTTGTAAAAGGAACAAGCATTGGCATAGCCAATAGGTCTCGCTTTTGGGACCTTATAAGTATTTAGTTATGCAGCACAATATCCTTGGTGCAACAACATCAACTGTTACATGGCTAAACACTTATAAGGTCCCAAAGGCGAGACCTATTGGCTATGCCAATGCTTGTTTTTTAAAGCCAGGGTGGTTATAGCCAGACTCTGCGCAATGGTTGCCAGACTTGACATGGATGGAATGGTTGTGGCAAGTATCCTGTTAACAGCCTTGGTTTAGTTTTGTTGATCCAACCCGCCTATTCAGTGCTAGGTTATGCTCTCACCCTCCCGATCTACTTTTCACACTATGATTTCTGTCAGAGGTGCATGCATTTGCATTTCTCTCTATTAACATCTTTTCACTTCTGCTAATTACTTCTTTTGAAGCCTGGATTCTTTTGCTGCTTAAATTCCCTAATAATGTTCACTTTGACAAGGTGGATGGACATAATTACAAGCATTGGAAAAGTCATTAGGTTTTGCCTATGTGAGATCTGTTGTCTTTGTCAATGCTTGTATTACTATTGTTTTGGAGTATGCTGGGGAGGGGTGACTTAACACAGCTAATGGATGGCGACGGCAGAGCTGCAGACTTTGGAACTTGGTAACCAGGTTCGGGTCTTGGCATCGGCTCAACATCCTGTGATCGTGAGAACATCACTTAATCCCCGTGTATAATAGAAAAGAAAAAAAAATGAAAGTGTCTATGTGTAATGTAAATAGTGCTTATGTAAAACACTCTACCTTTGGGGACACGAGTGAGGGCGTGGGAGGTGGCTGAAGCGGGGGTGGGTAAAACAACAGAATAGTGAGGAGGACGTGATGGGTTAAAAGGAGGATGGGATTCTTTTAAAAACGACAGCGGTGGGCAGTGTTGGCTTAACGTGCCGGGAGGAGAGAAGACGGCCCACAGATACACTGGCAGAGCTCACAGATACCTCACTAGGACTCACAAACATTACAACGGGGCTCACAGATACCGCAACAGGGATCGATAATACAAAGATAAGGCGCACAGCCATTCAAATAGGATTCATAGATACCTCGATAAGGCTTTGCGAAAGGGCTGACAGTCACGAGAAAAGGGCTTAGACATATCTAGACGGGGATCAGACAAGCAGCCTCTGCTGATTTCATCTGCGAGCTCTTTGACTTTGCATTGCAGTACAAACATATTCCTAGCAGGCTGACAGTCACTATAAAAGGGCTCGCCGCTATCACTAATGTGATACCTGACCACAAAATAGGGATCGACAATATCTCAAAATGAGTAGAAGAAAAAGAAATCCTGACGTCGCTTAGCCAGTCAGGGGTGTCTCACCCGGGTTACTGATATCAGGGCCAACGCTAATGACACAAAAATGATTGTAAATTCTTCATCAATATTGTCATTCGTAATTCATTCATTACAATGATCCTCATTAGGTAATGTAATTGACATTCACATGTGCCCTATGCATTTCGGGCGATTTGGCCTTCATCAGGGGCTCGATTCTGAAATGTAGAGGAAACTCAGGTTCAATACAAGAGCGGCAAACATGCCTCTATTTAAATAAATGGTGCTCTAATGGTAGAAAACTAAGCGACAAAAAGTGCTCGCTCGTAACTGCACCCAAAAGTAGCAGACATGCCTCAATTCTAAATGAATAGTGCTCCAATGGTAGAAAATGTTGGTGATGGAAAGAAACTTACACGTGACTAAAGTGCCCCAAGTGATGAGTGAACCGTGTTCTAAAGCACGCGGTTTAGCAATACATTAAACAACGTTAAATACGCGATAAAGTGATCCCGGAAACAATGAGGACTCACAGGAACGGTAATAAAGTGATCAAAGAAGCACGTGTCAGTGACGAAAGAACAGTGACAACATGAATGAAACAAGCCTCGCAGCTGCCGGCTGGGGCCAGCCACACAATGCAGCGCGGCTCAGCAGCAGTCCCAGCTGTCACTGGAGACCGGTGACAGGAAAAACCAAGGCCCGGCCGGCAACGTCTTCAACTGAAAACGAGCGGTGAGCCGCAGAAGGGGAGCGAAGCCGGAAACTACGGGGCGCATCGGGGGACAGGGAGCGGGGGCGAGCGAGCGCGGCAGCCTGCAAAGCAGTCCCAAAAACGCTCGTGCGTCGTGGCTGGCCTTTGGATGAGTACGCGCGGCAGACATGTGTTTCCACTTATCGCGCCCGCGTCTGGGCACGATAATTGGAAACACATGTTTGCCGCGCGTACCCATCTCAAAAAGGCCAGCCACGACGCACGAGCGTTTCTTGGACTGCTTTGAAAACTCGCTTACAATAAGTCTTCGCCTCTAAGCAGCGCTTGCGCGCTACTCGAGGCTCGACCTAAAAAGGAAAAAAGCGAGTCTCTAGTAAATGTATGATTACAAACCGCGGCCATTATAGACATCAGTAAAGGCTTGAAAAACACATCCCAGCCCCATATAATCATAATTCAACCCTCGTGAGGAAGGCACAGTCCTACTGTGCATCCCGATCTAACTTAGGGTGCTCCGCCCAGATGTTGACGTAAGTTTATTAATCATGGAACTAACAGATTTTGGAACTAATAAATTCCGGAACTAATAAAATCCATATAATCTATACATAATCTTAATATCTATAAAGCATAATGAACTAAGTTTGCTCACAATATTCTCCTCAATATGTATAAAGTGTGTTACTAGACCACATGTCATCTGCATATTAGTGTCATAATCTCATGCAGACAACAGGCAGCGATCTTTTGACTTGATGCAAAAAGCACAAGAAGACTAAAAGGACAAGCAAAAAAGGGGCAAAAAAGGGGGAAGGTGTAAGCACTATAGTGTTACCCAAGGTATTTCATCATTTAACCCCTGACTGTCACTCTTAAGCTTAAAAATCCATTTCTGTTCCTTAACAAACAGGAACCTGGTGATATCACTAACGTGAGATGGGATAAATGGTTGCTCTAACACCGTCCATCTTAATTCCTCTGCCTTATGTTGATGTGTAAGGAAATGATTCGTCAGTCTGGTTGCCTGTTTGTTGCACCTAATGGTGCTTTTATGTTCGTTTATTCGCAGTTTGACTTTCCGTGTAGTCATTCCTACGTACCGAAGGGAGCACGCACATGTAATCAAATAGATTACTCTTTCAGTGTTACAATTAGTATGTTTTTAAGGACCCAAGGTCTCTCAGTCCCAATGTCAACTGTCTTTGTCTGTTGTGTTTGAGGGCAAGCTGTGCAGGATCCGCAGGGAAAATGCCCTTGTACAGCGGGCATATCCCATAGGGTGCTTACGGCACCGGGTGCTTTGCTCTTAGGTCTAGTGTGTACTAAACTATCCCGGAGATTTGTTCCCCTTTTGAATGAAAAAAGTGGAGCTGGAATAGTTTCCTGTCCTACATTCAGGAGCCGCCAGTGTTTCCGCACACTTTTCTGTACCCCATTCGAAAGTGTGATAAACGTATTGACAAATGTTAACCTTGACAATGGTGATTTCTGAACCGGTGGTTCCAGTAGGGCATCTCGATCGTTGTTGGAAGCTCTTTTCCAAGCTTGCTTGACCAACCGTGTCGGATAGTGTCGATCTTTCAATTGTTCAGATAGAGCCTTCGCATGATGATAAAAATTAGCACTGTCTGAACAATTCCTTCGTATCCGTAGGAACTGTCCTACTGGTAAATTTTCACGAAGGGCCTTCGGGTGATGACTATCAAAGGTAAGTAGGGAATTTATCGCCATCGGTTTCTTATATAGTTCACTGCCCAACCTGCCCTGTGATGGACTAATCAAAATATCAAGAAAGGGCAGGCTCACTTTGCTGTACTCCACAGTGAATTTCAAGAAGTTGTTACGTGTATTCAGCCATGCATGAAACTCTAAAATCATGGCTGCTGTCCCACGCCAGACAACAAAAATGTCGTCTATATATCTTTTCCACAGCAAAATCCGATCCCGGAATGGATTGCTGTGGTCCAGTACACATTCTTGCTCAAAAGGTGGACATATAGATTCGCCAGACTTGGCGCAAAAACGCTGCCCATAGATGTTCCAGAAGTTTGAAGATATAAGGTATCTTCAAACTTAAAAAAGTTTTCAGTCATGGCTAGTCTGGCACACTCCATAATGAAGTGCACCGGCACGATGGTATCCAAAACCTTAGCTTCCAGCAGACCTCTTATCGCGTCCAGAGTTTCCTTCTGGGGGATGCAGGTATACAAGGATTCTACATAGAAAGAAACCAAAAAATCAGTTTCAGTGTCAAATCCAATTTCTGGTAATAATCTCAGAACATCCTTCGTGTCCTGGAGGTAAGTGGGCATTTCCTTGACAAGTGGTCGTAAAAAATGATCAACAAAGGTAGATAAGGGTTCTAACAAAGACCCTATCCCTATGAGATGATGGGACGTTCAGGTGGTGGCCTTTGGATCTTATGAATTTTGGGCAACACATAGAAATATGGCACTATAGGATGGCTTGTGATCAAGAAGCCCGCTTCTTGTGATGTTATCCATCCTTCTGTTTTTGCTTCTTCTACGAGGGCCCCAATCTCATTGATCAGTCTGGAGGTGGGATTTATCACAAGAGGGCGATAGGCCCCTCTATCATTCAGCTGTCTCAGACACTCCGTGCGGTACACATCTGTATCTAAAACCACAATTGCACTGCCTTTATCTGCGGGTTTAATTGTTATGGAGGTTTCACTAGCCAGTGTGCATATAGCTTGTCTCTCTGCTGCAGGTAAATTCTGATAAGAATTGTTTCTGGTAGCACAGAGTGTCACAATATCACGAGTCACTGCTTTCTCAAAAGCCAAAACTTGGTTAGGTACCAAATGTATAGGTGGATTGAAAGTAGATGGCATCTTTAAACCAGTATTGAGAGATTCTCCCAAAGGCTCTCCAGTTTCAACTTCTCTTGATTTAAAAAGAAGTGTAGACGTATTTTTCTAAAAAAACTTCGCCAGTTCACATCTAGTCTGGAACGGGTCCCCCAAATTAGTCGAGACAAACCCCAAACCTCTGTTGAGAACTTTCTGTTCATCAGCAGTGAGAATCCGTGAGCTCAGATTAACTACTAGATCAGCATGTCCGTGCTTGTCCCTGCTTGTTGAAGGCCTTTCCTGCTGCGTGTGTTCGGCAGAGATGGTTCCGTGTCCCAATGTACCTGGGGTTGTCCTCTTCTCCTGCCTCGGTTGGGCCACGGCCCTGTCCTAAAAAAGACTGGTTACCAAAAAACTGTGGCTGGGGTGGAAAATGCGGCATAGTGTGTTGAAATTGGGGAAGTTGGTAACCCCATGGCACTGGAGGCCACCAAGGTCCCTGTTGCTGGTAAGAGCCTTGTACTCCTCGCCTTCGATTAAACCTGGTATATTGGCCCCTCCCTCTATTTTGTGGTGCACTAGAGGTCGTGGTGTCTGAATCACTAGAGTAGGAGTCTGAGGCTGATGATGAATAGTTAGAACCATACCGCTTCCCTTTCTTATTGAACTCGGGAGGTATGTATTTCTCACTGGTATATGGGTATACTTTATCCAGTGCAAAACGAGCCAGATCTTTCTTAAACTTCTCTATTTTCGTCAAAAGAATAGTGTCTTTATGTTCTTTGTTTGTTTTGTTCGTTTCATCAAGGTTTCTTTTATATAGAGTACTTGATATTGTGGTTTTTATCTGGCCCTCGAGGGTCTGAATCTCAATCAAAATGGCATCGGCCACTCTCTTGGCCGTGCTGATGATTAGGATCAACCAATCGCGTGTACACCGCCATGCGATTAGTGACCAATCTTTTAAGAAAGTTTTATCAGACAAAAAAGCCTTGGGGCATTAGTAACAATAAGGCCCGTAGGAGCACAGTTACCACGGAGATACTCCGTCATGATCGCGCCATGAATAAATGTGCGTGAATGTGACTTTTTTAAGTTCAGTAACGTATTCCAGTCATCTTGTGGATTGATCGTTATTTCTTGTATAGTATCTAATATACTAGGATTTGTTGTCAAGATGGATTGTAACACTTCATCATCGAAGGACAAACCCGTAAATTCAGCCATGGTCAACAGAAAAAGGTGACAGAACAGAACAAAAAAAGGGTAAAACTCCCACACTAGAGAGTATCACAATGGACCCGCAGCCACAGCTGCTCAAAATATATCACAAAATCATTTAAACAGGGGGTCCTAGGGCAAAATATTTAAAGACCAAACTTGGGATCTCCTTTGAGTTGCAAACCCTAGTGCAACTAAGTGCTACTACCTTCGGATTCGATTCTATCTTTAGGTCCTGATGAAAGCCTGGGTCAGAGTTGATCTATAGGATGAAACATGTAGACCTATCATTTCTTTGGACTCTTGCAGTTATTTGTTGAAAACTGCACACGCACTGTTTTATTCTTGACACCAGGATAGCATTTATTAAAATTGTTTGTGTCCTGGTAGCCAATTTTATACAATCACTTCTCACACACATTTTTCATATGCACTGCAAACCATCACCTTTCGAAATATTTTAGGCGCTACATTTTGGGATCATGGTTTATTCTACCTTACACTACTCTTGTAAATAACCTTGAACTCCCTTCCTCTGTTGAGAAGGTAGTAGCACTTAGTTGCACTAGGGTTTGCAACTCAAAGGAGATCCCAAGTGATGAAGCATGCCACTTTGGTGGGTGATGGGATTTTATCCTCTTTAAGAGGACTCCTTTAAATCAATTCAGACTAGTCTGTTGCTGCGGATGCTTAGTTTTAACAGACCAATGGTTTTTCTTGTGTTATTAATAGTCTAGATTGGGGATAAAAACTCCGTTTGGTCTTTAAATATTTTGCCCTAGGACCCCCTGTTTAAATGATTTTGTGATATATTTTGAGCAGCTGTGGCTGCGGGTCCATTGTGATACTCTCTAGTGTGGGAGTTTTACCCTTTTTTGTTCTGTTCTGTCACCTTTTTCTGTTGACCATGGCTGAATTTACGGGTTTGTCCTTCGATGATGAAGTGTTACAATCCATCTTGACAACAAATCCTAGTATATTAGATACTATACAAGAAATAACGATCAATCCACAAGATGACTGGAATACGTTACTGAACTTAAAAAAGTCACATTCACGCACATTTATTCATGGCGCGATCATGACGGAGTATCTCCGTGGTAACTGTGCTCCTACGGGCCTTATTGTTACTAATGCCCCAAGGCTTTTTTTGTCTGATAAAACTTTCTTAAAAGATTGGTCACTAATCGCATGGCGGTGTACACGCGATTGGTTGATCCTAATCATCAGCACGGCCAAGAGAGTGGCCGATGCCATTTTGATTGAGATTCAGACCCTCGAGGGCCAGATAAAAACCACAATATCAAGTACTCTATATAAAAGAAACCTTGATGAAACGAACAAAACAAACAAAGAACATAAAGACACTATTCTTTTGACGAAAATAGAGAAGTTTAAGAAAGATCTGGCTCGTTTTGCACTGGATAAAGTATACCCATATACCAGTGAGAAATACATACCTCCCAAGTTCAATAAGAAAGGGAAGCGGTATGGTTCTAACTATTCATCATCAGCCTCAGACTCCTACTCTAGTGATTCAGACACCACGACCTCTAGTGCACCACAAAATAGAGGGAGGGGCCAATATACCAGGTTTAATCGAAGGCGAGGAGTACAAGGCTCTTACCAGCAACAGGGACCTTGGTGGCCTCCAGTGCCATGGGGTTACCAACTTCCCCAATTTCAACACACTATGCCGCATTTTCCACCCCAGCCACAGTTTTTTGGTAACCAGTCTTTTTAGGACAGGGCCGTGGCCCAACCGAGGCAGGAGAAGAGGACAACCCCAGGTACATTGGGACACGGAACCATCTCTGCCGAACACACGCAGCAGGAAAGGCCTTCAACAAGCAGGGACAAGCACGGACATGCTGATCTAGTAGTTAATCTGAGCTCACGGATTCTCACTGCTGATGAACAGAAAGTTCTCAACAGAGGTTTGGGGTTTGTCTCGACTAATTTGGGAAACCCGTTCCAGACTAGATGTGAACTGGCGAAGTTTTTTTAGAAAAATACGTCTACACTTCTTTTTTAAATCAAGAGAAGTTGAAACTGGAGAGCCTTTGGGAGAATCTCTCAATACTGGTTTAAAGATGCCATCTACTTTCAATCCACCTATACATTTGGTACCTAACCAAGTTTTGGCTTTTGAGAAAGCAGTGACTCGTGATATTGTGACACTCTGTGCTACCAGAAACAATTCTTATCAGAATTTACCTGCAGCAGAGAGACAAGCTATATGCACACTGGCTAGTGAAACCTCCATAACAATTAAACCCGCAGATAAAGGCAGTGCAATTGTGGTTTTAGATACAGATGTGTACCGCACGGAGTGTCTGAGACAGCTGAATGATAGAGGGGCCTATCGCCCTCTTGTGATAAATCCCACCTCCAGACTGATCAATGAGATTGGGGCCCTCGTAGAAGAAGCAAAAACAGAAGGATGGATAACATCACAAGAAGCGGGCTTCTTGATCACAAGCCATCCTATAGTGCCATATTTCTATGTGTTGCCCAAAATTCATAAGATCCAAAGGCCACCACCTGGACATCCCATCATCTCAGGGATAGGGTCTTTGTTAGAACCCTTATCTACCTTTGTTGATCATTTTTTACGACCACTTGTCAAGGAAATGCCCACTTACCTCCAGGACACGAAGGATGTTCTGAGATTATTACCAGAAATTGGATTTGACACTGAAACTGATTTTTTGGTTTCTTTCGATGTAGAATCCTTGTATACCTGCATCCCCCAGGAGGAAACTCTGGACGCGATAAGAGGTCTGCTGGAAGCTAAGGTTTTGGATACCATCACGCCGGTGCACTTCATTATGGAGTGCGCCAGACTAGCCATGACTGAAAACTTTTTTAAGTTTGAAGATACCTTATATCTTCAAACTTCTGGAACATCGATGGGCAGCGTTTTTGCGCCAAGTCTGGCGAATCTATATGTCCACCTTTTTGAGCAAGAATGTGTACTGGACCACAGCAATCCATTCCGGGATCGGATTTTGCTGTGGAAAAGATATATAGACGACATTTTTGTTGTCTGGCGTGGGACAGCAGCCATGATTTTAGAGTTTCATGCATGGCTGAATACACGTAACAACTTCTTGAAATTCACTGTGGAGTACAGCAAAGTGAGCCTGCCCTTTCTTGATATTTTGATTAGTCCATCACAGGGCAGGTTGGGCAGTGAACTATATAAGAAACCGATGGCGAAAAATTCCCTACTTACCTTTGATAGTCATCACCCGAAGGCCCTTCGTGAAAATTTACCAGTAGGACAGTTCCTACGGATACGAAGGAATTGTTCAGACAGTGCTAATTTTTATCATCATGCGAAGGCTCTATCTGAACAATTGAAAGATCGACACTATCCGACACGGTTGGTCAAGCAAGCTTGGAAAATAGCTTCCAACAACGATCGAGATGCCCTACTGGAACCACCGGTTCAGAAATCACCATTGTCAAGGTTAACATTTGTCAATACGTTTAGCACACTTTCGAATGGGGTACAGAAAAGTGTGCGGAAACACTGGCGGCTCCTGAATGTAGGACAGGAAACTATTCCAGCTCCACTTTTTTCATTCAAAAGGGGAACAAATCTCCGGGATAGTTTAGTACACACTAGACCTAAGAGCAAAGCACCCGGTGCCGTAAGCACCCTATGGGATATGCCCGCTGTACAAGGGCATTTTCCCTGCGGATCCTGCACAGCTTGCCCTCAAACACAACAGACAAAGACAGTTGACATTGGGACTGAGAGACCTTGGGTCCTTAAAAAACATACTAATTGTAACACTGAAAGAGTAATCTATTTGATTACATGTCCGTGCTCCCTTCGGTACGTAGGAATGACTACACGGAAAGTCAAACTGCGAATAAACGAACATAAAAGCACCATTAGGTGCAACAAACAGGCAACCAGACTGACGAATCATTTCCTTACACATCAACATAAGGCAGAGGAATTAAGATGGATGGTGTTAGAGCAACCATTTATCCCATCTCACGTTAGTGATATCACCAGGTTCCTGTTTGTTAAGGAACAGAAATGGATTTTTAAGCTTAAGAGTGACAGTCAGGGGTTAAATGACGAAATACCTTGGGTAACACTATAGTGCTTACACCTTCCCCCCTTTTTTTGCCCCTTTTTTGCTTGTCCTTTTAGTCTTCTTGTGCTTTTTGCATCAAGTCAAAAGATCGCTGCCTGTTGTCTGCATGAGATTATGACACTAATATGCAGATGACATGTGGTCTAGTAACACACTTTATACATATTGAGGAGAATATTGTGAGCAAACTTAGTTCATTATGCTTTATAGATATTAAGATTATGTATAGATTATATGGATTTTATTAGTTCCGGAATTTATTAGTTCCAAAATCTGTTAGTTCCATGATTAATAAACTTACGTCAACATCTGGGCGGAGCACCCTAAGTTAGATCGGGATGCACAGTAGGACTGTGCCTTCCTCACGAGGGTTGAATTATGATTATATGGGGCTGGGATGTGTTTTTCAAGCCTTTACTGATGTCTATAATGGCCGCGGTTTGTAATCATACATTTACTAGAGACTCGCTTTTTTCCTTTTTCCTTTTACAAAGGGATGTACATTTGTATATAATACACAGGATGGGTTTATAATAGACATTTGAAAACTTAAGATTGAAGCTCAAACTACAACTCCCAGCACTCGCAAAAGTGTGTTCGGCCTACGGAATGACATACTTCCTATGCGCCGTGTACACACTGATGACGATTTCCTGTGGTGACGCTAACGCGGACGCGAACAACATCGGAGGCGGTTTATTGCCGCTTTCTATTTAAGACCTACATTTCCGTCCGTCGGATACCTCCCCTTCCAGCTCATGTCCGGCCAGGGGTACCGACGGACAGGTAAGGTTCGAACTGTAGGAGGTCTGCATACTAGCTTGATGATAATAGTTGGGTTAGGGCAGTTACTTCCAGGGGTTGGAGTCAAACGAGTGTTTTATGTCCAAACCCCTTTGCTTACGATTAACATTGCCCAGGCGCATATGCGTTGGAAGTAAGGCTTGATTGAGTTTTTGATTAGGTTTTTGACTAAGTGACTTGTATTTACGAACAATATGTGGCAGACTTCTTGAATAATCATATTTATTAGCTATTCATGATGATTCACTTAAGGATGGATGCATACTTCTACAAGAGGCGTCTCTTATAAGTGAAAATACAAACAAGTGGGAATGGGTTCTGTTTTGTCCTGCCCCATTTGGTTTGGTAACTAACATCGGTTTATGTATCCTTTTCTTAAAAGACATTTACCAGTTTTGTAGGACGCCTGTATGGCATACGAATCTCTTGACATCATGTATATGTTTTTTACAATTCAGCTTTGGTCACTTAAAGAGGTGGTAGATTTTAGTAAGAAAGGTAGCCATATTCAGAGAACTTTGACTTTGAACGTGGTTTCTATGTTTTTACGTTCAACACAGAGCGGTGCCTCACTTCCTGAGCGGATGCCAGGTGAGGTGAGGAGTGCACCCGCATAAAGACGGGTAAGCAGAAATATCAATTTAAAAATCTTTCGTTGATTATATACACGTATAGGCATATGATACATTTACAAGTATCAGATAAAATTGAGATAATGCATATATTGAGCATCTTTGACAGCAACAGTCTAGTGAATGGTTTTTAAGATGTATCTCTTTCTTTCAGGATTGTGTCCAATACTCCTGTGACTGTTGGCCAAGTTTTGAACTCACAGGTGAATGTAGGTTGTATCGGACCAACTACTTTTTATTGAGACTTTATTTGATTTTGCACTAAGTACACTATTTGCAGTAGCGATTCTATCTTTAGGTCCTGATGAAAGCCTGGGTCAGAGTTGATCTATAGGCTGAAACATGTAGACCTATCATTTCTTTGGACTCTTGCAGTTATTTGTTGAAAACTGCACACGCACTGTTTTATTCTTGACACCAGGATAGCATTTATTAAAATTGTTTGTGTCCTGGTAGCCAATTTTATACAATCACTTCTCACACACATTTTTCATATGCACTGCAAACCATCACCTTTCGAAATATTTTAGGCTCTACATTTTGGGATCATGGTTTATTCTACCTTACACTACTCTTGTAAATAACCGTGAACTCCCTTCCTCTGTTGAGAAGGTAGTAGCACTTAGTTGCACTAGGGTTTGCAACTCAAAGGAGATCCCAAGTGATGAAGCATGCCACTTTGGTGGGTGATGGGATTTTATCCTCTTTAAGAGGACTCCTTTAAATCAATTCAGACCTGTCTGTTGCTGCGGATGCTTAGTTTTAACAGACCAATGGTTTTTCTTGTGTTATTAAATGAATAGGACATGCCACAAATGTTCTAAGGCTAAAGCATCTGCTTTACACAACTAAGTAATATAAAGCAAGCATTCCAGCACACTGTTAGAAGCTGTCTGCCTTTTCCGTGGGGGAAGAGATCTCATCTTGAAAGTGAATGGGGCTTAAACAGTGTGAGCAACTTTAGTAAAAGTATCATAAATGTGTGCAGCCATTGGAAGTTAACCAAAAGCAAATGAACGCAGCACTTCGGCCATGGGAATTGATAAGAGCCCTCTTTTAAGATATATTGAATACAAGAGATTTCACAAGCACAGCGCAAGAGCTGTGCAGGCAAAACCTAAAAAGGGGAAGGGGCGCATGTGACACCCCTCCCCGGTCCGATTTCAGCCCTGGTGACCCCATTCCCTGGGCTCTGCTGTAATTTTCATGGGGAGGGGTAACATGGCCCCACTCCCCGGGCCGACTTTGACCCCGGGGTTCCCATCCCCTGTGGCACAGCCTCATTTTTCTGGGAGGGAGGCAAGCAACCCTCACCTTTGGCCGACTTTGACCCCGGGACCCCATCCGCCGGGGCAATGTCATTTTCATGGGGAGGGGACATGGGCCCCCCTCCCTGGGCCAATTTCTGCACCAGGGACCACATCCCCCGGGCCTGGCAACATTTTAAAGTGGGAGAGGGGCATGCAGCCCTCCTACCCAGGCCGATTTTGGCTCTGAGGACCCTGTGCCCCAGGCCCTCAAATGTAAAGGTGAGTGCCTTGGTGCCCACCCAGGGCACACAGCATAGTCTTGTTGGGAGCTGCGAGAGGAGCCCAAAGGCCCCTGTGGCCCCAGGCAGCTCCCCACATGCACCAGAAGCTGGCATTGCTCCCGCCTGCAGGGAGCATCTTCTAATGCTGCTTCCTCCAGGCGAGAAAAATATTTTCATCAGTTTCCTTGCCCACTTCAGTGCAGGCAGGGAAACAAATTAAAAGTCTGCTCCCAGCGGACAGGAGCATTTGTTAATCTCTAGTCCACTAGGAGCGAGCTTGGGTGTATATGTACAAGAACTGCTGCTAACTAACGCTAATGCTAGTTAGCGGCAGTTTTCTTAACGCGGCCTATCACCAAAAACTATCGCCCTGTTAGCGATGTATTTACAATACGTCGCTACATGGCGATAGTTTCAGGTAGCTGCGGTGAAAACTGTTGGTAACACTAGCGTGAAGGCGATACAAATTCTGACGTTAGCGGGCAAAAACTGACGAAAGGCCCATTAGCGCCAAAAAAACTCATGTTAGTCAGCCCTACGTGACTTTTTATGGCTCTAGAGGCAAAAATACCCTATAAGTCCACCTCCAATGAACAATAGGAAATAAAACCAATGGAATGCAGAATGGAGCAGCCAGGGCTAAGTGCAGCACAGATCAACATCCCCCCCAAGTCCCCCAACAGCCAGGATAACCAGCCAGAGTCCCATTGGTAGAGGAAATTCAGGGCTACATCTATGAAAATAGGTGCATCGCTGTGCCAAACCAGTGATGCATCACTTTTCATTGCGCACTCCTTGCAACACCAGGGCATCCAAAACCTTGAAAGCACGGACAGTCCCCGGGGCCTGGCGCCCTCACTGGGCCTGCGTCTGGGACCCGGAGTGGGATGCGGAGGCGCTGTGGAGTCGCAGGCCGTGGCGGTAGACATTGAGGCACGGTGATCGCCCTTACCTGGTGGTGACATCTGGCAGGTCGCATGGAGACACGTTGCTGACCTGTGTGAGAAGACCGCCTTGCACCCCTTGGAGCTGTGAATGGTAGAAGCGTTCCTGCGCACCAACGTAGGGAGGTCTGCATCGCATACTACGATCCACCACTACCACGGGGTTCACGGAGGAGATTATCAATGGTGTGCAGCGCCTCTCTGCATCACATGCCATAGGATGTTGTGCTGGCCGGACGCTGTGGAGGGTGAGGCCCCTGAGCTGTACCAAACTTGAGTGGTGGGAGCGCTGCAACTTTGTGCCTAAGGGGGCCCTGTTGCCACACCTGCATTCGTAGGTTCCCCAGCGGACTTGGTGGCGACTGCTGTACCCAGGCTTGTGAAATCCCACCTGTCTGAGGCTCCTGCTGGCTGAGTCACAGATTTGGAGAGAGTGCAGCACATTGAGCCCCAGTATCAATGTCCAGGTGAAGAGAAGGTGGGACGCGTAGCGGAGGAGGCCCGGGGGCGAGTCGGGCCCAGGCCTAGCACCTGTGGGTGACGCACACCATGCCCTGAGCAATCCCTGCGCTGCGGCTGACCTACATCACTGAGGACACCGCACAAGACTGGTGGGGGACTCCACTAACTCGCTCAATTCGCTGAGAACGGCCATTGGTGGCAGTGGGTGCCAGGGGCACGGGGCCGGTTCTGGCCCAGGCCCTTGGGTACGCAGCTTGATCCGCTGTTACTCGCTGGGGAACTGGGGAACATGGAATCTGGTCGCCACTGTCAGATCGGAAGAGGCAACCGGGTGGTGCTGCCTTTCCTTGCCCCCTGTTAGTTTGCTTTTGGGTGTATGGGGGACTAACCCTTAGTAGACTTCCTCTTTCCACAGAGCTGCACCATCTGGTTGCTGCTGCTGCTGTCCCCATCTGCTGCTGCTGGTTCCTCTGACACGGAGGTCAGGTGTTCGAATCCCTCCTCCACCCGCAGGCTCCTGCCTGTGCCTCATCCCTGGTGGCCCAGTGGTAGAGCGTCACTGCTCTGCAGCTTGACTGCCCTCCTGTCCCTCTCGTCTGCTGTTCCTGTTCATCTTTCTGCTCTTCTCCGTTGCTTTCCTACCTTTTTATTTATCTTTTTATCTTTGCTGTGTTTGGCTTTGTTTTCCTGTGCTTTTTTGCAGTTCCTTTTTCCCTATCCTCTCCCTCGTTGCCGCTGTGATCACCCGCGTCCCTGCCCCCTCCAGTGTCCTTTCCTGCGTGTCCTGCCTCACAGCTGTCCAGCTCCCCTGCATCACTACTTAATGGCGGACGCTGTGCTGCCATGCGCAGCGGGCGTGCCACTGGTGCGCCGAAGGGAAGCCAAAGGCAAGCCCATCTGTGTCTGTCCGGCCCTGTACAGTGCCCAGCACCAGGTACCCTGCCTCTCAGACACTCCACCGCTACGACGCCAGCACCCTCCTTGCCCTCAACCATGGACGCCACGCAGCCTGCCATCTAGCATCACCGAATACCCTTGCACCCTGCGCCTGTCGAAACTGCAAACGCACCTTCTGCCACATCAGCACACCAGCGCCTCTTGCCGCCCAGCCGACCAACAGCGCATCCGACCGGCTCAACTCCATCCTCCTCAACGTGCGGTCCCTCCACAAATACGCGACAGACATCTGGGACCTCCTCGATGCCATCTCTTCAGACAGCGCCTTCTTCACGGAAATCTGGACCAACCTCTGCTCCGGACCGGACATCGCCATCACCATCCCTGACGGCTACTAAATCACCCGCAAGGACCACCCCGACCATCCAGGAGGAGATATTGCCATCGTCTACAAAAGCACACTCCGACTGACCATGCACTCTAATGACCCAACGGTGACCCCCCGGGCAATGGAAAACCATTCACCAATGCCATTGTTGACCTCATTGCACCCCAGGCTCTCCCATTCACTGACTACATCCTACTCGGAGACCTCACGTTCAACCTGGACAACCCCAGTTAATAGAACACCAGCCCCCTCCTGGGGAACATCGGACTCAAGCAGCTAGTCCCCGCACAAACCCACATAGTGGGACACATGCTCGAGCATGTCTTCTCTGCCAGCGGGAACTTCAACTACAGCCACACCACTGGACTCTCCTGGACCGATCATCATTGTATACATCACGTCTTCACCATGCCCACCGTACACCACCACCATCATCGCCCCCCTCACAGCTAGATCATGGCCACCAAAGAACTTCTCGTTAACTCCCACAGCACCACCACTCCGCCAACGCTCACAGACGACAAAACCGCAGCGCGCAACCTTCACCGATGGATCTCCAACTGTGCCGACACCCTAGCACCGCTCAAGAAAAGACCTGGCAAACAACACTCCAAGAAGGCCAACTGGTTCACTCCCGCCCTCCACTAGTCCAGACGCACCTGCAGACATCTCGAGAAGTGATGGAGCCACAACATCAATCAACTCCGCAACAGAGTCACCCTTGCACCATGGCGCAAGGGTGCCTGCATTGGCGCATAGCAGCCATTGTGCACCAACGCAGGGGAAAAATACAGGTGGGCTTATTCATGAGCCCCTTCTGACAGTTTCACCCCGCCAGTGCATCATTTCCTTGACATACTTGCAGCATGATTCTACCACCATGTTGCACTGTATTTGCAAAGGGATGCATCTAGGCATATGCATGACCTTGTGAAGCCCTGTGCCACATTATATCTGCATCAGGTATGATGTATGCAGGGTGGGCGTTCCCACGCAGCAAAGCCTCATTTGAGTGGCGCTGTGAAATCCATCAGATTTCACTGCAACAATTGTAGGATGACACTGCATCAGTACCTTAAGCCTGCCTCATGGCAGGCGTATGGGTGACACAGTAACACAGGGATAGGCTGGCCCCATGCATTGCTGGAGTTGTGCCATGATTGTGACGCAATGCAGCAATGCGTGACTTTAGCGCTGACAGATACGTCAGGATTCCAGACGTATCTTCATTAATTGCGACATAGAGCGCTGTACAGTGAATACAGCGCATACATGGTGTTGCAAGAAGGGCGTAGTGAATAGTGTTACAATGCTGTTTTGTCGCAGCGATGCAACACTTTTCATGAATGAGGCCCAGGAATGCGCCCTATCTTATTGATGGTGCACATTCCTGCCCTGCATTTTTGTCGCAGGGCAGCGCAGCAACATTCCTTGCAGCGCTGTCCAGCACCAAAATCTTCTGAAATGAGGCCCCAAGTGTAGCACCATTTTTAAGACCAGCTATTTTCTGGTCTTAAAAAACTGCCTCTACCTGCAGTTAGAGGCAGTTTTTTTGGTTTTGCACCATACAAGGAATTCCTTGTAAATATCGCGAAGTGGGGTTAGTGGCAGTTTTTGCACGGGAACGCCTACCTTGCATCTCATTTTCATTAACTCCCGCTAACAGAAGTGGCGATCTTTAAAATGAACGTTTTTGCCAGAAAAATGCTGCTAACTGAGGTTAGCGGCAACTTGTAAATAAGGCAATAAAAAAAAAGCTGCTGTAACGTAAACATATTTACGTTACGGTGTCGTTAACTCCTTGTACATATGCCCCCTGGTGTTTTCAAAATGCTCCCGCCAAGGGAGAACAAATACGGGTTGCCCTGCCCACACAGCTGCAGGCAGTGAACCTGATATGGCCTAGTGGTGAACTCCCTGGGACATAGCAGCTGAGCTGGCCCTGGGGGTGGGCTCCCCTGGGCCTTTTCTCCGGGGCCTTTAGAGGTTCGGCGAGGGGGACCACATGGCCCCCCTCCCCATTTTACAAAAGTTTGGCCCATGGGGTGGTCTCCCTGGGACTTCTTTAGGCTCGGGGAGGAGGGCCTTGCAGCCCCCTCCCCTTCTTTAATGATTTCTGCCCGGGGTGGGCTCCCTGGGACCTCTGATGACTCAGGGAGGGTGGCAGCATGTCCCCCCTGCCCATACATAATATGTTCGAGCTTGTGGTGGGCTCCCTAGGGCCTATGATTGCTCAGGGAGGGAGGCCACATGTTCCCCCCATACATAATATGTTCTGCATCAGGGGTGGGCTTCCTGGGGCCCCTGATGGCTCAGGGACGGGGCCACGCACACCCCTCCCCATAAACATTGCTTTTGGCCCCAGGGGTGGCCTCCCTGGGGTCTCTGGAGGCTTGTGGAGGGTGGCAGCATGTCCCCCCTCCCCATACATAATATGTTCGGCCCTGGGGTGGGATACCCAGGACTGCTGATTGCTTAGGGCTTTCCGGGGCCTCTAATGTCTTGGTGAGGGGGCCACGCACACCCTGTCCCCATAAACATTGTTATTGGCCCCAGGGGTGGACTCCATGGGGTTTCTAGAGGCTTGGGGAGGAGGGCCACATAGACCCACTCCCCTTTATCAACACAGCCCGAGGGGTAGGCTGGCCCGGCCACCATTTTTAATTTTTCGATCCCATGAGAGTCTTGTGGGATTGCTGCTTTTTTTTGCTGTTTTTAATTTATTTTTGGCTCCAGGGGGTCTAGAGGTCAGGGTATCCCTACCCTGCCCCCATATATATATATATTTTTTAATAACTTCAGGACAGGGGACATAGTACCCGAGTCCTATAATGGCTGCCAGCAACATTTTTCTCATGTTGCTGGCAGTCAGTCAGAGCACTCCCCGTGGGAGTCTGACTCCCACAGGAGTGAGATGGTCCAATGGAAATAAAGCTCCCTGAGCCAATCAGAACGCTCTATTTTTAAATTGGCGCTCCCGCGAGAACCTCTCAAAACTCTTGCGGACCCAACTGCCAAAATATATAATTCTTTTTTACCCTAGATTTCTCAAAAACTACTGAACGGATTTACACCAAATCACAATCTGCGGACCAAGAGCTAGCTTCCTGCTGAATTTGGTGTAATTCCGTTTAGCAGTTTTTGCTGTAGCCTTATCTAAAGAAGTCTATTGAAAATGCATAAGGATTTTGTGTTTTGGGACCCCCTTTTTTCTCAGCCCCCGCTTGAAAGATAACCCCGAAACCGTCCAGGGTTTCCAGGGTTCCCATTGTATAAGCAACTGTATGGCTGAGTGAGTCGTTGTGTGAGTGGCTGTATGAGTGAGTAAGTGGCTCTATGGATGAGGAAGTGGGTGTATGAGCACTTCTATGGGTCTGTAAATGGGTATGTGCCTGGTTGTGTGCGTGTGTGAGTGGGCGTACAAGAAGTTGTATGAGGGTGTGAGTGGGTGTGTGAGTGGTTCTGTGGATGATGTCAGAAGTGATTTCATCAGTTATGTCTTTTGAGATGTCATCAGTGATCTCACTGACCATGGCATGATTGATGTAATATGTGAGGTCATGAGCAGTGTATTGCGGAAGTGTAAGTTATAGGTAGCTCAGGTAACTATAACTGCTAAATTTCTCTGGTTTTGCACAAGTGACATCTGAGCCTAACTATAACATCCCAGTAACCTTTGTTTTTTTCAGTGAATTTCTAAGTTTTTTTTATTCTATTTGCTAAGTATAACGTCCCTGTAACCTATATATATGTATATATATATATATATATATTTTTTTTTTATTTTTTTTTAATTTATATGTGTGTGTATAGATATATATATTTTTTAAGGTAGTGGTTGTGAAGTTAAGAAAAGTAAATCAACACTTACCTATGTACACTTACCTTCACAATATTTTTGTATTTCGATATTTATCCAATTGCACAGAGGCCTTATCTTTTAGATGGTCAGCTGGAGGGGTTTGCCTGATTTCAAATATACACAAATCATGCTTTTCTCGAATTTCAAGCAAGTCATGCAGAAACAGAGGCACCGCTTCGTCATGGTGAAAAGGCGCTGCCAAGAGACGAACTTAAAATACATGATGTTCCTAGCAAAGTTAAAAATACTACCCAACGCTGGATCACATTTCTTATTGGGCCATGAGCAAGTGCACAGCTGGCAGGACAGACTACAAAGTCATAGTTGGGTCCTTGCATTAACAATTTGAAGCTCTCTGAGAGATGGTACAGAGTCGCTTTTAACCTCGCATTTGTCTGGAATGGATACCACGAGTGAATATAATGCTCAGATCGAAGTGTAAGACAATGGGACACTGGCATAAATAAGAGCAGAAATGCAGATGGGCATCTCTACAGAAAGTCTACCACAGTGCCCTGATGGACAGTGCATAGTCATGTTCCAACACCGATGACCGCGGCCCACGTTGGTCAGACAAGGCATTGAACTGAGTGGGCGACTATCGCTGTGTGAATGGGTGACTAGCAGTGTGTGCCTTATTGTTTGATACTGTGAATGATGATTTGAGGGGAAGAGAGACACAAACCAATACCTACTAGACTACATTATACTACTGAAATAGGGTAGTAAAGGAGAGCCGCAGGCAGTGTTTCAGGGGGAAGATATAGTTAAGCCTTTGACTCACTTTGAGGAAATGGAGGCATTACACAACACTGGGACATTCTGTGGAAGCAGATTGCATACTCACAATCTATAGTTGAACACAAATTGGATTAAACGTACCTTTCCACAGCTTACTTTGTTGTTTATCTGTTGTTACTAGTTTAAGGGGGGGTGATAGAGTGATAAGTACATTGGATAGGGAGTGATCAACAGGTTGCCTCGACCAGAACTACAAGAGCACACAATTGCTAGCCCTGATGCATGGGAGGGTATAAATTGGGAAGGTTGAGGTCACTACAAAGAGGCCTGAAGGAGACTACATGGCAGATTCACAAAATTGGAAGAAACATGGAATGTCTGCCAGGGAATGTCTTATGAACCCCAATGTACCTCAATAAAGGCCTAGGTAGTTACACGACCTTTTACCTACATCTGTCTTACCATTGTTCTACATAACAGGTCTGGTGCTGACCTTTTACCTAGTTAGGTGCTACATGACTGTTGTGTGGTTTTCTCCAAAAACTAGCCTCATGTATTATGCATGAGGATTCTCAGTATCACAGCAGGATTACCATCTTCTGCATAATAACTCTGTATAAGGGTGACCTCTTTCGTCATCATTGCCCGACATGCCCATGGTACACTTCTAGGTAGAACCCCTGAGGGTACCTTTCCGGTATATATGCAATACATGTTCGCTGGGCAAACCAGAGGGGAAAGACTTCCATGCTGACACGCTGACGCGAGATGCTGAGGTCCCTGCACGCAGACACTTCAGCATGCAGTGGTCTGACATCCCTTGCAGGGTGTCCATCTCGAGACCAGGACGGGGTCCTTTGCTCTCCCACAACATGGGGTTGGCTTTATCCTAAGGGGATTCTTGGCTTTACACCTACATACATGCTAGGTACACTTAGGCACATCTAAATAGGGTTCACATCGTAGAAGTACGCATTATTACTGTCATGTATCCATATGCCTGCATATATTCATTGTTTTAGCACTATGGTAGAATTCTACCTTTTCTTTACTCTGCTGGTGCTTATAACTGTATATATCTGTTTCTGTCTCATGGTTGTTGCAGCACATGTATTTTATACTAGAATGATGCTCGTTCAATAAAGCCTTATTGAAAACGTCCCCATCGTTTATTCTGTGTATCTCTCTGAGACAAAGTGAGCACGAGTGACTGAGCGAAAAGTACTGTACTCTTTTTACGATCCCTCAGGGGTCAGGGTTCTCATGTTCGATAGATGCCAGAAACTATTCGCTCCTTGGTAAGAGGGGTTAATAGTGGCCCTGTGAGCTAGCTGGTCTACAGACTAACATATCCTTTGGGGGTGTCTGGAATGAGTCTGGACGCCAATTCCTTAGTTTATGTCGTCTAAACACGCAGATCCTATATGGATTAGTAGGAACTACACGACAATGGGAGGTACACAAACCCAACATGGCTGGGACTTTCAAAGTGAGAATGCTTTCCTGGACAATAAGGGGCATAAATTGATGTCTCAAATGCAGGAGATTGCGTTTGTACCTTAAGAGACACAGCATACATATAGCTTATCTCCAGGAGACTCACACAATGCAGGAAAAGAGTGAGATGATACTTAAAACACGAAAGGATGATTTTATCATATTACCTTTTAGTCAAAGGATGTGGGCAGATGGTTGATGCTGGGAGGGCCTTTCAGAGTGCAACAGATTAAAAACAACAATAGGTAAGATACATACTACTGAGACGATCCCTCAGTGGTACGGAGGAAGGTATTTGAATGTGTATGGTGGCGGATTTACAATTTTATCCATCACCAAGTGTGCTGCATTCACCAAATCTTGATATATCTATCCATGAGCATGTGACTTCAATTGGACACTGGATTAAATGGTTCACAGGCTTCTCCCCAAACTCAAATTATAGTCACAGAGTATGTGATACATTATGAACAGTTATGAGAGATTTACACCTGAAAAAACATTTGGAGGATTGAATAAGTTAATAAACTAGAGTTATCTTGTTACACACCAGCACATAATACATACTCTACACTGGACTATTTCTTACTGTTAAGATAATCACCACGGTTGGTCACGCGCACCGCGACTCAAAATGGCCGCCTGACGTCGGGGCTCCGCGGCTCGCCGGAATCAAGCAGTAATTAGGAGCGGTTGCAGAACTCCTTAGATATTCACAATGCCAGATTCTTAAATCGGAATATAGGCGCTTCTGGATACAGCGTTTGGCTTTCTTTGAACTCAGGCCACAAGTGGGGAAATTATGCAGAGAACTTTCTGTCTCAGGTAACGGCCGCCATTTTGTGTGTTGCCTGCTGATTTCCTCTCTCTCCTCACCTCACGCATGCTCCAGAGCATCCTGCTTTGCTACAAATGGCTCACTTTTGGCGTTCACCATTCCACCCTGCTACTTTTAAGTTGGAAATAAATATTTTCAATACTGACTGGTAATAGAGGAGCACTTTTTACCCATTTTTACCCATTCTATTACATAGCACCTGTATATTCCTGCGTCCTTGATTTTCTACACTATCAGGAGCAGCGGCTTACGCCCACTATGACTTTCTTTCGATTTGCGAAGCCTGCCTGAGGGAATTTCTTGCTTGGTGTGAGAGGGGCGCTGGGTATTGCAGACGACTTCCTTTGACTTCCAGTAGACCTCTTTTGGCGCACTTTCCTGCCTACTTGGTTGGTAGTTGGTCCCTCCTGCTGGTATCCTGCACCTTTTCACGCTGCGGTGGAGTATTTATACTGGTGCTTAATTGTACTTTACTATGGTCAGCATTTCATGGGTAGGAGCAAACGTGTACCACGCCAAACTAAAAATTTGAAAGGGATTACTCTTAATTCTCCTGGAACCGGCTGCACTGTTTTCAACAGATTCTCCTGCTTATCTGAGGCTTCGTCACACAGTGATTGTTCCTCCACTGCAGAATCATCCGTAACGATGGCCTCCAAAGTACCGCTACCTTCTACCACCGGCAAAAGGCTTAAGCAGGATCCTCCTTCTCCCCCTAAGTCAGCCTCGCCGGTTTCTTTAGACATGGTGCTTGAGGAGATTCGTGCTATTCGACCGTTTGTGGAAGAAACTAATGCCCGTCTTCAATCAATGGACTCTAAGTGGGCTTCTATGGACTCCCGGGTGGCTGTGATGGAACAACAACTTGTCCTCATACAGGATGCACCTTCAAAAATTTCCTCTCTGGAAAAGGAAGTCTCGCAACTTCGGAAGGCCACTGGAGATTTGGAAAATAGAAACCGTCGTAACAATCTTCGCGTGTATGGTCTTCCTGAGGGTCTTGAGGGTGACGACCCTGTCGCTTTCTTCACGTCTCTTCTCCCACAGCTCCTGGGTCTCCCGTGTTCGACCAAACTGAACCTACAATGCGCACATAGACTGGTCCTCGTCTTTCCTCCTCATCTGCGCCAACCAAACCTCGTGGAATGATCATTCTTTTTCTACAGTTTACTGACCTTCTGCTGGTTCTCAATGCCGCTAAAGCTAAAAAGAATCTCTCCTGGCAGGGCTCCAAAGTTTATATCTCTCAGGATCTCTCATCAGCTACAGCCAAGCGACGCAAAGAGTTTTTGGATCTTCGTCCACCTCTCCGTTCTTTGGGTGCTAGATATGGCCTGTTCCATCCCTGCATCTTCAAGGTCACTTTTCTTAACAGAACCTCCACCTTCGAAGATCCTGCTGACCTCAGAAGATTTATTCAAACTCATTCTCACACCTCAATGGAGACAACTCCTTCTTCTTCTGGATCGTGACTGCTGTGCTCCTTCTTTTGTACCTTTATATAGTTGTTATGGTTAAAATGTAACATCATTTTGTTTATATCTGCTTTCTGTTTCGAGTTTTGTATGACTCTTATTTCCTTTTACAGGTTTGTTGATGTTTAATTCGCTCCTATGCATACTTCCGCTCCTGATCTTGTGTAGTTTTTGCTGTTTCTGGTATGTCGCGTTGCCCACCCCCCTGTTGGGTGTGCTGTTTTTGTTGTCCGTCGCCGTCTCCTCCTTCCTTGTTCCCCGTAAGGTACGTATTGCAGTCGTCTTTTTGACATGTACTGTCTCTTCTTGTTTCTATTTTTTCTTCCCCTTCTTTTTCTTCCCACTCCCGTATTCTTCCCTTCTCTCTTCCTGGATACTTTCCCTTTTCCTCGCATTGCTGGGTCCTCCCTTGCTATATCCTTATCATCTTTCCCCTTTCTTTCCTATTCTCTCTTACTCTTTATCATTATTGATGCATATACAGTTTTCTATGTAAGTTTGATAGTTTTACATTTAAGGTTATTACATGGAATGTGAAAGGTTTCATTAATCCGATTAAGAGACAGAGAATACTCTCCCACCTGGCCTCATAAAATCCAGATCTCGTTCTTTTACAAGAAACTCATCTTTCAGAATCTGAGGCGTTAAAACTAAAAAGAGGTTGGGTGGGTTCGGTTTTGGTATCCCCCACTTCTAACAAGAAAAACGGTGTAATTATTTTATACCACAAGAGGCTGAACTGCAAAGTTGTTTCGCAAGAAAATGATACTGAAGGCAGATGGGTGCTGGCTAAACTATTAATTAATAATATCTCTCTGACTATATTTAATGTATATGGACCTACACACCCTGATTGTTCCTTTTGGCCCTTGATTACCCAGAAATGTATTCAATTTAAAGATGATTTTTTTATTCTAGGAGGAGATTGCAACCAGGTCGCTGACCCCTTTCTTGACCGCCAATCAAAAACACGTTTTGTTCCCAATAAAACACACAAACACTTCCTTGATACATTTTCTCAGGCTCACTTGGTAGATGCATGGAGGCTTACTCATCCTGATTCTCTTGATTTTTCTTTTTTTTCTCCTCCTCATAATTCTCTCTCTCGTCTTGACTATCTTTTTCTATCTAATTCTCTTTCTCAAAACTTAGTATCTTCCTCTATTGAACCTATTGTTATTTCAGATCACGCTCTAATCGTGATGGATCTTGATCTACTTCCCTCTCACCCTAGCTCTTCCCGCTGGCGCTTTAATAACTCTCTTCTACTTGATCCTACTTTCTCCTCCTCTTTTACGGCTTTTGCCGAGGAGTTTTTGACTTAAATAGTGCACCTAATATTCCACCACATATATTATGGGACTCATTTAAAGCCACAGCACGAGGATTCATCATAGATTTTGTCTCCAGGAAGAAGAAACTTTTTCTCCAACAACGTAAAGCTGCCCTGGCAAACATTAAATCATTAGAACATCAATTCTATACTTCATCAACGGATTCAGTTTTGCCGGCCCTTATTCGTGCCAAGCTGGCCTTTAATAAATCCACAACTGATAATGCTTCCTCAATATTGCTGCGCAGTAGTGCTAGGTATTATGGAGGTCGTAATAAGATGGGTAAACTTTTAGCGAATTACCTGAAGTCCCGTAAAGAACGCACTCTGATTGATGTGGTTTATTCCTCAGATGGCTCTCCTACTTACAAAAATGAGGACATTCTGAAGGAATTTATGCTTTTTACAAAGATCTTTATACCCCTGATTTACCTCCTTCTTCTTCCCTTATCCAGTCTTATTTGGATGCGCTTCCATCTCCGCCTAATGATCACCTTAATCTTTCTGATTTGGAGTCAGATCTATCCCTTCAGGAATTATCCCATGCTTTATCCACTTTATAGAAAGGTAAATCTCCTGGTCCTGATGGTTTTTCAGTCGAATTTTATCTGCACTTTTCTAATCTATTACTTCCTAGACTTTTGCATCTTTTTCACTCTTTTCTTCTTTCTGATGGGACATTGGGTACTTTTCAGGAGGCCACGATTTGTCTCATACATAAGGAGGGACGAGACCCTAAATTTTGTAAAAATTACCATCCAATTTCCTTACTTAATGTAGATTATAAATTATTTGCCAAATACCTTTCTTTACGTTTGGATCCCCCTATGCCTCATTTGGTGGGAAAAGAACAATGTGGCTTTGTTAAAGGCAGATTAACTTCAGATAACTCTCGTCTCCTCCTGAATGTTCTCAACAAAATTCCTTCTCTTTCCTCTTCTTTGGCGGCCATCTCTGTTGATGCTGAAAAAGCATTTGATAGGGTTGACTGGTCATTTCTACTTGCCGCTCTGAAATGGCATGGATTCGGCCCTAAGGTAATCTCGCTTATTTCTTTATTATATTCTGCTCCTAGAGCCTCCGTATTAGTTAATGGATGCATTTCTTCTTATTTTCCTCTTCGACGTGGTGTCCGTCAGGGCTGTCCTCTCTCCCCTCTTCTTTTTATTTTGGCTCTCGAACCTTTTTTATCCTCAATTCGCAATAATACTTCAATTTCTGGTTTTTCCTATGGCGATCATAATTTAAAACTTTCCGCATATGCCGATGATATTCTTCTTTTTATTTCCAATCCTCAGTCTTCTATTCCTCCTCTTTTAGATGAATTCAATTCCTTTTCCCTCGTTTCTGGTTATAAAATCAATTCTGATAAAACAGAAATTTTACCCCTTACAAAATTTTGTCTCCCGCACTCCTTTTCTTCTACGGGGTTTGCTTGGTCCCCCGCCAAAATTAAATATTTAGGCATGTGGTTCTCTAATTCCATTTCCTCCTCTGTTAAGTTAAATATGACCGCGGTCATCTCTCGGATTGACAAATTACTTTCCTCTTGGAACCCTCTCTTTCTTTCTTGGTGGGGTCGGTTGGACTCCATTAAGATGATGATAACCCCTATCTTGATATATACCCTTTCCATGCTCCCAGTCCATATGCCTCTCTGTTATTTTAAAAAAATTGATTCTCTTCTATCTCGGTTCCTTTGGAATGGGAAGAAGTCCAGGATCTCCCTATCCTCCCTTCGTAAGCCAAAACGTAATGGGGGCGTGAACTTCCCTGATTTTCGTATATATCACAAAGCTTTTTGCCTGCGTCAGGCTGCAAAATGGCTCTTAGTTGATCAGTCTGCTTATACCCCTTTGTGGTATACTATTGAACGCACCCTTGTTTCTCCCTTCTCATTTAGCAAAGTTTTGGCCTTTTCTGTCAAGACCCCCTTTACCGCTTTTCCTCTATTTAAACATACTTGTTCCATTCTAAATCCTTTATTTCTTACAAAATCCTCCTCTAGGGAATCCTTTTTAGACTCTCCAATATGGTACAATTCTCTTATTACAATTAATAGTAGACCCATTTTTTGGAGGTCCTGGAGACATAGGGGAATAATCTGGGTTAAAGATCTATTTGATGGTTCTGTTCCATGTTCATTCCCTCATTTTCAACTCACTTTTCACTGTCCCCGTTCCTTTTTTCAGAGATTTTCCACTCTTATGGCGATTATTCTTGAGTCTTTTTACTCTCTTCCCTCTATCCCCCCTCCTTCGGATCAGAACCCCTTACACAAAATTCTTCTTATCTCTCCTAAAGCTTCTCTTATTTATAAATTTTTTCTGTCTCCTAAACCTGATCGCCCTAAGACTAAGGTGGAACTCGCGTGGGAGTCTGACCTCACATGTGATTGGACTACTATTTTCTGGGATAAACTCTGGACCCGATCCCTCAAAATCTCTCGCTCTGCTTCCCTTACTCAATCTATGTTTTTTCTCTATCATAGACTTTACTTTACTCCTGTTTCTATTGCTAGTTTTTCTCACTCTAGTGATACTAATTGTTAGTCCTGTGGGTCTTCTAATGCTGACCTCATACATCTTCTTTTTCTGTGCCCTTCTGTTTCTAACTTTTGGGGAAAAGTCTGGTCCTATATTTCTCACATGTTTAATATTCTTATTCCTTATTCTTTTCCTCTTCTTTTTGCTGGCAGCCTATTTCAATCTTTAGATCTCCCCTCTTCAATGCATGGTCTCTTTGACCTCATGATAGCCCTTGCTTTCCAACACATAACCCTTAATTGGAAAACACTCTCAAAACTTTCAATTCAACATTGGTGGAACAGTTTATGTCATTTTCATCGTTTGGATATCGCTTTTGCCTCCTCCTGTTAACCAATGATAGATAGAGAACTTTTTTGGACCCCACTCACTACCTATTTAGATAGGTTGGCATTGACAGACAACTCCCGCTTGAATGCAGAAAATTTTAAGCCTCCTTAAATATTTCATTATCTCTGCCTCTTATCTCTAACTCAATATCTTTGTTATCTTTTATTTCCAGATGATGATTATTGATTATTGCTTATATTTTTTAGATTAATATGCAATTCTATATTCCTTTTTAATATTGTAAGAGATCCCTCCCCCCTTCTCTCCCTTTATCTCCCTTCCCTCCCCTCCTTTCCCTTCTCTCCCTTCCCCCTTCCCTTCCCTTCCCTTCATTTCCATTATAATCCTAAACAGCTTTCTACCTTGAATTGCCGTTAGCCATTTTTATATTATGTAATAGTTTGAAAGTCTTTTTCTGTCTTGCTGACCTTTGTTTTACTATTACCATTTAAATAAAGCTTCTCAAACACAAAAAAATTAATTAAAAAAAAAGATAATCACCACAATCCACCCTAGAAATACATAATCAGGCTAGGGTGATATTGGATCATTTTCCCATCCAAATTACTCTTGAAAATTGCACCACCAATCAGGCAAGATGGTGTAAAAAGGATGGCCACGCCCAGCTAGCCAGTAAAATACGTGGAAGAGGGATTTCAAGGCAATAGCATTCTCTCTCCACCCCTATTTATACTACTTTAGGCATGTGGGGCTGAGAAGGCTACAGTCTTCCTGCAGACACAATGGAGGGCTATGGGGACAGGAGAGAGGAGGGGATGCCCATGCACCAACAGGGAAATATATGGGCTCTAGTGTTTCTTCTCTAGGACTCCTGTGGAAATAATCCACTGGAATAAATACTTTACATCAGAAGTTGAGTGAATGGGGAGTGGGGGGGGGGTATTTTCTCTATAGAAGTCATCTCTTTGAATACATTAAAAAGGAAAAAACTAAGGGCTGATTTAGAGTTTGGCGTATGTTACTGCGTCACAAACGTGACGGTTTTCCTATCTGGTAATAAGGTGGACCCCATATCTGTGTTATTACTAGTGCATTATACTATAATGTACTTGTAATAAGGTGGACAGCATATCAGTCACATTTGGGACAGAGTATTGGTCTGCCAGACTCTAAATGAGGCCCTAATTCCATCACCTAGGCATGAGGTTATGTCCTGGTTGTAAATTATACATTGTGTAATAATACCTATAAAAATAGCTTCACAATTATTGAGTTCAGTGATTCTTACCACACCTAGGGACATTCGGACAGAACTGATTTGCCCAACATTAGGCATAAGGTGGGCATATCATACTTTTTGGCACCTTGGGGTGCAGATAGCACAAATGGAGTGAGAATGTAGAGCTCTAAACATGGACAGGTCTGTTGGGGGCTTAAAGCTTCCTGGCTTCTGGATAACACTTACACTATCGCTGGCGGGAAGAGTGGCTTTGAGTAAGATGATGCTGCTACCCAGCTGTCTGTATTTATTTCGATGTAGAATATGCCCATTCCCTAAAATGCCATTGAAAGGTTTAAAGGACATAAGGACTAGATTGATATGGGGTGGCAAGACAAGCTCTCAAAACAGTGCACCTAACATAAGATGGAAGGCTGTATATACCAGACATTGACTGGTCACGGTGTAGTCAAAGGACTGTTATTGAATTCAGACTAATACCAGATCCCGCTAAGTGACTGTTTATTAAGGAACCAGCCACAATAGTTTCCCACAGGATAATAATGGGAAGGTGAATGGAAGGGGTAATGACATTTTACAATAATTCGCCACTGTATGCCACAAATGCGACTCTTCGGTGCATGCTGCATTTGATTAGTGCAATGCAAGATGGACGTTGACAAGCAAAATGGAAACCCTGGGGATTCCTGGGATGGGTGACCTATGTTAAAATGAGATATCCCTTTCGAGAGGGCATGGGAACGATTTCAGGTGGACCTAGAGCACCTTTGTACACTACAAGGGCTTACTAAGGAGGTTTGGGCTATCTGGGGAATGTACTCACATGAGCTGTGGTGTTGCAAACACTATCTGCAATGGTAAATATGCAGGACTACAAATGGTCATGGGTCAAAAATATATAGGGCACTCTCTGTAGATATGCAGAAGCAGACACTTCCAGTGAGGTACAGATAAGACATCTACAGTGTACTGGGACTTACAGATCAAGACTGCAACAAAGCCTTGTCAAAATAGTCAAGAAAAGCTAGATTACACCTCATCCAGTTCAACATCGTACACAGTGTATACGTAACTGTGGCCATGCTATACACGATAGATTAAGGTAGATCGGGGAAATGCCCCAAATGCACGATGGAGGGAGAGCACTCCCTTCTTTATGACTTGGTCAGGCTGAAAATTACCAGATGGGCGGGGATTAAGTGGAGAGATAATGAAGTTACTGGACGATGAACTGCACTACACCTGTGCACATACCTGTTAGGTATATAAATGATGAAGACCAAAGCCCAAATAATGAAGAGGGCAGCACGATTCACGTTACTACTAGCCAGACCCAGCAAATGAGAGTAGAGCCTCCTACTCACTGAACAGGGATGGACTAGGGTGTCAGGGATGGACTAGGGTGTCAGGGATGGCCTTGGGTGTCAGGGATGGACTAGGGTGTCAGGGATGGACTGGGTGTGGAGGAAGCGTCCCATGCAGAAGAGATAGCCATACAGCAGGTCCATCTAGAGATGGAGAAGATCTAATGGAGTGGAGTGCGCATTCATGATTTACTGTACCCACCTGATACATTGCCTCTTTAGCAGGGAAAATATCATATTGTAAGAAATAGGCAAGTAAAGGACCATGATGCGCAACAAATATATCCCCTCCAGATGGAGACACCGATTGTTACGTGCTCTTGTACCCGGTAATTGTGATACCCAAAATGCAGTGTAATTTAATATTACGTTTGTGAGTGACTGTTGACCTTGTTCACTTTTGTTATCGTTATATATACGAAAAACAGAGGTAATGCATTTGGATTAACTGTATAATATGAACAGATAATTAAAATGAAGTTAAAAACACCAAAAGACCACCATGTATGATTATTGATGTAAAAACGTAAAAGGCTCATTTTGGTAGCTCCTTAGTAGGGAACTCTCTAAGTCTAAGGGCTTTATTTCGAGTTGGGCGGAAGTGGGATATCTGACAGGAAGTGACGGATGTCCGTCTGCAGTATTAAGAGTGCATTGATGCCTATGGCACTGCACAGCAGACTGAACGTCTGCCAACTCTAAACAAGAACCTTGAACTGACTCGGAGGTTTCAGCTGTTTCTAGACAGAACATGTTTGAATCCAAGTGTAAAGGTGCAGAACTCCTGCCAAAAAAACGAGTTTTCCCTGATAAGAATAAAACATGTTTAAGGAACAAACATAGGCACCTTACTTGGAGTTGTAAAAGTCTAATGTGGCAATCGTCCATCCAGCAGTGCAATATCAAGCTTTGCTTTCATTGACAAACCACTGGAAAGTCTGCATTTAAGTGACTGTCAAAACAAAATTAATGTTGGGTGTGGGTTGAGAATTGAAATGCAAAAGTTTGTATATAATATCGCAGGCTGGGTTGCTAGTTTCACAGTGGGAGTTTGATGTCCGGGCTCCAACGAACAAGTTGTTTCCCACAAATAGATGATACTGCAGCTTGTTGAATCGGTCAGGCCTGAAAAACTGAAACTTCATGAATAATGCGACTTAACGATGCAGACACCCAAAAAACCAACACCAACAAAACAATTCACAATAAAAAAGAGAGATGCGCAGTAACAAACTGCGTTTATTGTGAGGAGATTGCACATGAAATGCAATAAAAGGCATGAATAAAAACTGAAAACAAGGGAGCGCACAAATGAAGTAAACAACAATAAATACTACTATCCCTTTTTAAGCCACAGGCTCATTGATATATGCGCGCACTTTTAGGTCATGTAAAAACTAGGGACCTCATTTATGGCATTTTGGCGTAGGGCAGCGCAGCAAGGCACCTTGCTGTGCTGCACTACGCCAAAGTGAAAGGGCAGGAATGCACCATATTTATACAATACGGTGCATTCCTGTCCTTTCTGCCTGCGCTGGTGTCGTTTTGGCAGCCTAACGCCAATGTCTGCACCCTTGCACCATGGTCCAAAAGTGCCTCTGATGCAGGCAGGATTGTTTTTGTGCAGGACGGAGCACCTTCCTGCACAAAAACAATCCTACAGGCGTTTTCCTCTTCCGATGTGTGCTGCAGAATGCAGCACACATAGAAAGCGGGAAAAATGGCCTTGAAGCTCCACCGCGGTCCCATAGCACAATGGGTGCCCTGGGGCCACCCAGGGGACATGACTGGGCCTGAGAGATGGGGTCCCCGGGGCTCAAATCGTCCGAGTAGGGGGGCAGTGCTGCCCCCTCCCCCATATGTTTATGCCCCAGGGAGGTGGTGTTCCGGTGCGCACTACTGGTTGGGGAATGAAGTCCTCTTGGCTGCTGAGGGTCATTGGGGGCAAAGAACCCCTATTGTTGTGACAAGTAAGTTCCCCACAGCGGGACTGCTGAGATGTCGTCGGAGGCCCCTCCCCCTTTTACAACCACTCTGCAAAGGGGCCTCATGGCGCACTACTGATTGGGGGATGAAGTCCCCTTGGCTGCTGAGGGTCGTTGGGGGCCAAGAACCCCTATTGTTGCGACAAGTAAGTCCCCACAACCGGATTGCTGAGATATCGTTGGAGGCCCTTTCTCAAGTACTCTGCAGAGGGGCTTCCTAGGCCACTACTGGTTGGTGAATGAAGTCCTCTTGGTTGCTGAGGGTCGTTGGGGGCCAAGAAACCCTATTGTCACAAGTAAGCCCCCACAGCGGGATTGCTGGGGCGTCATCAGTGACCCTACCCCCGTTGTCAACCACTCTCCAAAGGGGCCTCCTGTGAACTACAGGATGCAGTTGCGGTCGCTCGCGCTTGATCCCACTCGCCTAAGGCACAAACAAATTCTGCTCTGTTGTGGGGTGTGGAGTTTATCGGTAACTTAGCGTTCTCCACGGAATGTGGAGTTGATGAATTCCACAAACTCCATGAGCAGAGTGGAATTTTAAGCCCAGTTTTTTTTTTTTAAACTAAGGTTACTGGGATGTTATAGTTAGAAATAGAATTTAAAAAAACTTAGAAATTCACTTAAAAAACCAAAGGTTACAGGGACGTTATGGTAAGGAAATAGAATTTAAAAATACCATAGAAATTCACTGAAAAAACCAAAGGTCACAGGGACTTTATGGTTATGCTCAGATTTCACTCGTACAAAATCATAGAAATTCAGCAGTTATAGTTAACTGAGATTACTATAACTTACGCACCCGCAATACACTGCTTATGACCTCACATATTAAATCACTCATGAAATGGTCAGTAACATCACTGATGGCATATCAAAAGACATCACTGATGACATAATTTGCAGAACCACTCATACACCCACTCACACCCCCATAGAACCTCTCATACACCCACTCCCACTGCCATACAACCCCTCACATACCAATTGACAGGCCCATACCAGTACTCACACAACCAATCACCCATCCATAGAGGCACTCACACATCCACTCACTGATACAACCACTCACACACCTAGTAACTCACCGATACAGTCACTCATGCACCCACTCACTCGTCAATACAGCCACTCACACATCCAGTCATACAGACATACAGACACTAACAAACGCACTCGTACACCCTTACAGCCACTCACATACCCACTCAATCACCCATACAGAAACTCACACAGCCACTTACTCACCCATACAGGTGCTCACACACCCACACACTCATCTGTACAGCCACTCACTCACCAATGCAGCCACTCACACACCCACTAACTTACCCATACAGCCACTCACACAGCCACTCACTCACCCATACAACCACTCACACACCCACACAACCACATACATATCCATTCACACATCCATACAACCACTCACACATCCACACACTCACCCTTACAACCACTCACACAGACATTCAATCTCCAATAGAGCCACTCACACCTACTCACTTACCTGTACACACACTCAAACAGCTACTCACTCACCCATACAGCCACTCACACACCCACTCCCTCACCCATACTGCTACACACATAGCCACTCAGTCACCCATACAGCCACTCACACAACACACCCACTCACACACCTATGCAGCCACCCACAAATCAACTACCTCATGCAAAACAGCCACTCACACACCCACTCACTCTCCAATAGTCGCTCATACAGCCACTCACTGACCCATACAGCTACTCACATACCCACTAACACATCTATATAGCCACTCACACACCCACTCAGATGAGCTATGTTAGAAATAGTATGACTAATTACTAGTACAGAAAGAATAGTAATTTAACTTATGCTGTAGCTTAGTATATTATGTCTCAGAAACGCTTACGAAACACTCACACTCACAGGATGATGTCATCAGTGATGTCATTTGAGATGTCATCATTGATTTCATCAGTTATGTCACTTACTATGCCATGAGTAATGTAATATGTGAGATCTTAAGTAGGCCTGGGCGGCGCTCGCGGAGTTTCACTCTGCGGAATTTCACAGAGTTACAGGAAAACTCTGCTAAATTCTGCATAGTTTGGCGAGCAGGCAGAGTAAGGTGACAGACATACATCTATATGCTGTGTAGCTGAATGACACGCTTTTAAACCATCACACAAGTACCAGAATGCCACAATAGTAAACCTGTACACTGAGAGGCTTCCTATTACACTTAAATCCATCGCTAATTGTAAACTGAGTGTACAGAAACAGCACTTGCTCGATGGCTCTCTCTTGAGTTTCCGCCAGGTTCTAAGCTCCACAGCAACACACTTGTCATTGGTCAGCTGATGTTTAATGGTGTGCAGCTCCTCTGATCCGCCAGCTGGAGGTGTCCTCTCCATCTTCTGCTCCTCACTGCAGGCTGGCTCTGATCAGTGTCTTGCCTATGGGAAGTGCAGGGAAGGAAAATGTCTATAGGTGCCTCGGAGCCCAAGGACTATGGGATTCAAGGCTGAAGAGTGAAGAAAGACTCTCCCCTCCATGCAGCCCTATGCACCACAACCACCATCTCACGGGCTGTCTAGTTGATCCAGTGGTGCTGTCAGGAGCCAGCCTCCCACTGGCCCTCCACCTCTAGAGGCCGTCATCTTATTGGTTATGCACACACCTGTCACATGATTCGGGCGCGCGGCCGTGGGTCCGCTTCTTCCCATGAATGGGAACCATTAGTTCCTGTTAGCAGAGGCAGGAGGCTGCTCCAGAGTTTGTCACAGGAGAAGGGGCTCTTCTTCCAGCAGGGTCAGTGACGGACCAACCTGCTATGCCTTGGAGGCTGCCATGGCAAGGCACGGGCACCTCCTCCTTCCCAGGTAGGATGAAGTTTAGTGCAGGCACTCATTGGTCCTTTAAGTACAGTGCAATGTGCTATTGTTTTAAGACCCTCATGCAGTTCCATAGGTGGCACAATGGCCTGGGCTGCCCCTGAAGTGGTGTCCCCTAGGTGTTTGCACCCCCTGCACGTTATGAGAAGTGAAATATGTTAGGTTGGGTGCTGGTAAACTCCAAGCAGAGCGCGAAGTGCCCAAAACTACGTGAACTCCGCCGGCAGAGCGAAGTTCACCACCCACCCCTAGTCTTAAGCAGTGCATTGCGGGGGCGAAAGTTATAGTTACCTCAGGTAAATATAACTGCTGAATTTCTATGTTTTTGTACGAGTGAAATCTGAGCCTAACTATAACGTCTCTGGAACCTTTGTTTTTTTCAGTGAATATATTTGTATATATATATAACTTTTAATCCATTACATTTTAAGGTTTTAAGGTCACTGTGACTGGTTATTATTTTTAATTACCATTTAAACTATTTTAGTTTATTCACATCATTTAAAGGGTTCTCCTCCGAAGGACAAATTAATAGCTTAATAGTATGTGAAGGAGCCACAATCAGGGCAAAGGAGGTAATGGAGTAAAAATAAGAATGCTGACACCACCGACACTCCTCTGCTTTGAACTCTAGCCTCCATCATTCCAGTGTGTACAGAAAGACATGCCTTGGAATGTAAATGCTTGCCAGGTTGGTCTGTGTCAGCAGCAATTCTTCCAGCAATCTGTTCCCTCTTGAGGGTAGAAGCCACAACTTCTTCCCATTCTGTCATGTCTCTGAGCATCAGTGGAGAGCTTTCAGTGGCTGTCTCTAGACTAGCTCTTCTGGATCTGGAGTCTCATTTGACAATACATGATATTTTGCTACACAACCGATTGAAGCTACATGCAGATGATATTCATGTGGCTTCTTGAAGGGCTCTCAGCTTGTGGGAGAAATCACTGAGGAGAGGCAAAATTTCCTGGTGATGTCAGGCATTTTGTCAGATGCCACCAGCCTCTTTCCCATTATTTTTCTGTGAGGAGTCACTTCATTTACCCTGCTTGTGGAGTGAATGTCAATTATGGTGACCTCTATGGCAGTCTGCTGTACCTGGCCCTCGCTGCAGAGTCACCCCAAACCTTTTGCCTTTCTCCTCTACTTTTTGCTGAATTCATTTTTGATGGACTTACGACTATGTGCACTCTACCACTGCTAACCAGTGCTAAAGTGCTTGTACACTCTCCCTAAAATATTGTGCAATTGGCTGATACCCAATTGGCATATTTAATTTACTAAACACAAGGAAATGATGGACGGAGTGCTGAAACTTTTCAGACACTCACTCCCAGTCACAGATCTGTTTTGAATCCATCATTGTTCTTTAGCTCACTTTGCTACCCCAGTTCAGACCCAGCTATATGCAAATCAGTCTTGACCCTGTGCCTCATGGGAACAGTCCAGCCCGAACTGCCAAGCCAGGTCTTTCCTGGACCAGAAACAAGAAACCTGGGACCGGTTTCGGGGTAACACCCCTCATCAGCCAGGCTAGTTTGAATCCAGTTATAGAATATTTAATTTACTTGCACGTCCTTTGTAGAATGGTATACCATATATCCAGGGCTGCTAAAAGAAATGCTACCAGTGGGCCTGCAGCCCTTATTGTGCCACCCACTTAAGTAGCCCTCTAAAACATATACATGCATGCCATTGCAGCCTTAATGTAGTATTACACTGCCATGTCAACTTGGCATTTAAACCCCCTTGCCAAGCCTTAAACTCCCCTTTTATTACATATAGGTCACCCCTTAGGTAGGTCCTAGGTAGCCCATAGGTCAGGGTGCTGTGTAATTAAAATGTTGGACATCTTATTTTAAGTTTTACATGTCCTGTTAGTGAAAAACTCTCAAATTAGTTTTCCACTACTGTGAGGCCTGCCCCTCCCATGGGATAACTTTGGGGTTCCTTATTACATTTAATAAGCTTTAACTTCTAATTTAGAGGGGGTAGATATGTCATGTTTGGTACCTATGAAATGTTAATAATATAACCTCTTTGATGGTAAGGTCGAACTTTTCATTACAATTTTGAAAATGCCAATTTGAGAAAGTTGCCATTGTCCTGCCCTTAGCCATTTGTGCCTGCAGCCTGGCATGGGTCACATGAGTGGGTGTAGCTGATAGTCTTTGTTAATTCCTCCCAGACAGTCACACAATAAAGGGATTTAGGTGTGTTTGGATGGGCCATCTACTGGCAGGATGGAGGGGCGGAGCAGAGTACAACCCCACTTACAACTGAATAGCTTGTGCTCTGCCTCCATACAAAGGGCCTAATGACCCTGTATTGTCGCTGCAGCCAGCATAGAGACAGGGTAAGGAAGTACGAAAATTCCATGCACTTCAAAGAACCTTTACAGATGCTTCTCCCATCTTCCAACACAAGGGCACCCGGGTATAAAAATAGGACCTTCAGACACTCTGTAAAGTTCAATACTGGACCTGCAGAAGGACTCTCAGAGGACTGCCTGCTGCTGTAACCTGCTGTGCACTCTGCTAGACTGCTGCTGTACCTGGAAGGACTGCCCTGCTGCCTGAATCCTTACAGGCCAGCCCTGCTGTTGAGCCCTGCCTCCACAACTGCACACAGGACTTCCATAAATTACTTCAAGGGCTAGTTTGCTGACCTCCTCTTCAGGGCCTCACAGACATAACAGGCTTCAACCATTTTGAACCCTCACCTGGACCCAGCCTGAGTGAATCCTGAACATCCAAGAGGTGTCCTTTCAGTGCTGCACGCTTGGTTGTGGTGCGAAATGTGCCCAGATGGCCATTTCACAAAAACTGAGGACTTAGACAAAATGTGGCCAAAAAGTGCTCTGAGAACCAGGAGGAGTCCGGGACCAACCTGCTCGCCTATGTGCTCGAGGTTCTCTGTAGCAGCAAATTAGAGTTGGGGGCCCTCCGGCAAAGGGTTTCCGACCTTGTGGAACTATCTTTGGCTACAGCCTTCTGCTTTATAACGCTGGACTTTTTCGACTTCCAATTTCACAACTAAGTCCGAACATAGAAATCTTCACCACGTCTTCAACCCACGGCCATCCGACGATAACGCTCTCTCATCTGCCTGCAGCCTTGCCATGCTGAACTTTACCTTCTCAGACATTTTTCTTCAGTAATTTTTATATGTCCGGAGGTAGTCGCTGACCAGGCCCAATCCACTTGTATCAAACCGCATTCCATCGCTGTTGGCCTCAGCTGTCGAATTTGGCCCGGTCTCGCGTGAACAGATGTCTGCGGTTGGTGCTTTGGTCTTTAAGGCGTTACTTTGAATCTTCATTCATAACTCTTCTTTTACTGATTGGATATTTGCTGTTTTGGTGTCAAATAATTCATTAAAATTTACTCTTTTTTCCTAAATTGGTTTGGGAATTTTCTTGTGTTGTGTTTGCACTTTATTACAGTTAGTGTGATGCATAAATACTTTACACATTGCCTCTAAGTTAAGCCTGACTGCTTTTTGTGCCAAGCAACCCAGGCTTAATCACAGGTTAATTTAGTGACTTTTTTGGTTCACCTTGCAAGGGATTGTGGCTGTTGCTTGACCAGGGTTCATACCCCAGTCATCCAACAACCAATTACTCACACAGTCAGTACCAACTGTTCCACTCATGAGGCCTACATTGCAGGTAGGAGTTGTGTTTTGCTGTGTGCGGAAACACTGGACAGCAGAAGTAGGGTCATGGGATATCAGGCACAACCATTGACTGCTGGAATCAATGTCAGTGTCTCAGGGTCAAAGTTCCTGGAAGTGTTTGTTTTTCTCTGCTGTCCATGGCAAAGGTGAATTCAGATGCAGTGTTGCTTTCCTGTATGATGTCATTTTATGTGCAGCACTGCAGGTTTCCTGCATCACTTGAATTATCTGCTTTGCAGGTATGGATGGTGTTAGCTGAGGCTGGGAGGTGAAGTGGGGAATTAGTTATTTTGTCCTGGGACTGGTGTCTAAGGGGCTGTATGTACTTTTCTTGTTTATGTGGATTGTCTATTCTGAAGATAATATGACTTGTGGCTGTGGGTATGAGCAGGATTATCGTTTTCAGAAGGTTAATTGCTGGTTATGGTACAATTGTAATAAAAGGTGTTGCCCTGGGTGTACAATGGATGAGGCTCTAGTGCTATGGCCAGAGCTGCCAACATTGAAACTAGGGAACTAGGTTTAGAGTCTTGGCGTCGGCTCAACATCCTGTGATTATGGGCAAACACCTAATCTCCCTATGTGTAAATAAAACAAAAAAATTTCTCCTTGTGTAATATAACTGGTGCTCATGAAAAGTGGTCCAATACCTTTGGGTCCGGTTTGCGCTATATATAACTGTATTTAAAAACAATGGATCACTGACCAGGTGGTAGAGTAGGGTAGGAAATGAAATATATTGTAGTACACGTTTTAGAACAGATTTTATGGGTTTTCTGATTTGTGCTACGGTGTGTGTGTGACTAGCGGTGGCTCTTTTGCCAGTTGTTGCTTCACTGCCAGCCCGTTGGTACCCCATGTTGTTGATTGTGGTTTCTACAACATCTGCCCTTCTACATATTGGGATTGACATAATAATGATGTAGTATCATTATATTTTTTTCTGTTTACTTATCGACAGCGTGACAATATGTTTGTGGTTCATACTGAATGTTATATTGGTCTTGCCTGCTTGGCCAAGTCTGGAATGTGTCTCACTTCTGGCTCTTTGTTCAATTACTTTTGGCCAGGTGTACGACTGTGAAGAAAGCGGCAGAGTTGCATTGGGCAAGAATTCAGTTTGAACCACTGTGGTGATGCTAGCTGGGAGATGCTTGTGAATCATTGGCTTTAGGGCGCAGCGTGTGTATGTTTTTTCTTTCATAGCTCAATCAATCCATCAATCAGGGATTTATAAAGTGCGGCAAATCGCCTGTGAGGGTTTCAAGGTGCTGGAGTTGCTAATTGCTGTATGGTGATCTTGTTCATTCAAACAGCCAGGTCTTGAGTCCTTTCCTGAATTCCTGGCGCAATGAGAAGGTCCTGAGGTGCAGGGGAAGGTCTTTCCAAGCTTTGGCCACCAGGTGTGAGAAGGAGCGTCATCCCCTATTGCCTCGGCGGATCCTGGGGGTGTCTTCGAGGAAGAAGGGGGCGGATTGTAGGTGTCTGGTCAGTTGGTGGAAGGTCAGGCGTGTGCTGATGTATGCTGGTCCTTTGCTGTACAGGGCTTTGTATGCGTGATTCAACACCTTGAACTGACATCTCTTCTGGATCGGGAACCAGTGTAGCTTCATGAGGTGTGGTGTGATGTGGTACTGTCTGGGGAGGTTGAGGATGAGTCTTGCCACTGAGTTTTGTATTGTCTGTAGTCTCTTCAAGAGGTGTGCTGTGATTCCTATGTAGAGTGTGTTCCTGTAGTCCAACTTGCTGGTGATGAGGGCCTGCGTGACGGTCCTTCTGTTGTTGACTGGGATCCACCTGAAGGTCTTGTGGAGCATGCGCAGGGTGTGGAAGCAGGCGAATGAGGCAGTATTTACCCGTTTCCTCATAGATAGCTTGCTGTTTAAGATGATGTCGAGGTTACGGGCGTGGTCTGTCGGTGCGAGCAATGGGCCGAGTTCAGCAGGACACCCTGTGTCGTTCCATAGTGAGGTGTTGTTCCGAAAGTTGAGGACTTCTGTCCTGTTCGGGTTGAGCTCGAGACAGTTGTCCTTCATTCAGTCTGCAACGTTCATCATACATCTGTAGAAATTGGGTCTTTGGGTGGAGGGGTCTTCTGACAGCGAAAGGATGAGCTGGGTGTCATTGGCGTAGGAAATGATTTTGAGTTCGTGCAATCTGACGGTGTTGGGCAGAGGGGTCATGTACGTGTTACAGAGGGTGAGGCTGAGGGATGATCCTTGGGGGATGCTACAGATGATCTTCTTGGGTTCCGAGGTGAACGGTAGGAGATGGATTCTCTGGGTTCTTCCGGTGAGGTATGAGGTGATCCATTTGAGGCGTCTCTCTGGATTCCGATGTTAGTTAATTAGTTATTTACTCTATTTTTACCAGATGTGGTCTATTTGTACACCAATATTCATGTATGATGCTGTGTGGATGGGCTTACTGTTCAGTAATGTGGCATAAGGTATGTGTTTGCAAGTACCCTATTGATCTCAAATTGATGGGAACTTGTAGTGGTGTTTTTGGGCTCTTCGCAGGTAGTTTACACAGAATTGGCCCTCTTGCAGTTTACTCTGTTGCCCCACATCTGTTTTTGGACCGATGTTTGCATTTTCTGTTTTACATCGTAGGATGATGACTTCGCGTCAAGTCTTCGCATTGTGCGCTCTGATACTTTACTATTCATTGCACTCTCCGTTGGGCCTTCTTATAGTCCAGAGTTGGGCACAGTTAAAAGGTCAGTACCTTGTTCACGTTCTAGCGATTTTCTTTATATTTTTTCTGAATTTTGAAAAGGTTTTTAGTTCTTGTACCACCCTTCCGTATTTAATCTTGCACTTTTAGATCTGTGTACAAAGTATTTCATTGTGTTATCCCGACATACTGCGGTGCTGCCCAAATGACAGGCTTTACACGTAAAATTGACTTTAAATAATCAGAATATAAAATATCCCACCACTAGCAAAGATGTCCTTATGTCGGAAACATTTAACAAAGCGTATTTCTGTATTCCTTTGTTTGCCATTTGTTTTTTTAACAGCGCTGCCATCCTTCATGGGGAAGGCTGAATACATGCTCAGAATATAATAGCATGAGAAAGGAAGCGACAGTCCCCACTCAATGCTGTCATTAAATGGCTTCGAGACGCATTCAGAGAAACAGAGAAGGGATGATTGAAAATCGTGCACTTCTAGAGAAAACAGAAAACTCAGCATCGCCGGACCAGAAATTCAAGCTTACTTTATTCAGCTAGAAAAAACTCAGTATATAATTCCATTGAGGAAAATATTGGGTTAATTAATTCGTACAGGGTACCACACATTGGCAATCAGCAGCCTCAGATTGGCAAGGCGGGCAATCGGCCACGGCCGATGGGTCTGTGGTTGAGGCAGGTTGGTGGGTTGAATTCTTGGTGGCTCAGTCTCCACCACAAAAGCAAGACATCAGAGGCCTTTGCATACATATAATGAGCCTGACCTGATGCACATTATGGTCAGGCTGACACATTGTGAGAGGCAGAATGACAATGGGCTGCTCCGGCTGTCACGGCATGAGCAGGGCCGGACTGGCCGTAGCGGGCACCGGGCGTTTCCCCGGTGGGCCGCTAGTGCGGGGGCCGGTTTGGGCCCCTGGGGGGCCGTTTTTGTTACCGGGGGTCGGCAATATCGGCCCCCTGTAACAAAATCGGCCAAAACCGGCCCTCGCAAAGAAGCTCAGCTGCAGCCCCCCTACCCCCAGGGGAAGCCGGCAGAGCAGTTTGCCAGGGCCGGTTTCGGTTCTCAGTCCGGCCCTGGGCATGAGGTTTGTCTGCCCTTTGGCTCCCTCCAGGTGTGACAGTGGCCTAGGAGCTGCTGATGGGAAGCCATTAGCACTTGCTTTGCAGGGGACAGGGGCAGGAAAGATAACTAAAGTGGTTGATGAGAGCCAGTAACGGGGTTCTTCATTTATTTTTGTCTCCCTCCCCTGCATGGGACAGGCATTTCCAGCCAAATTAGTCTCTGCTGTTCTCCTTTGCCTGCCATAAAACCGGGTTTGAGTACCAGCCTTAGCTCAACATCCTGTGATTCTGGGCAAATCACTAATTACACCAGCCAAAAAAAAATGAGTCTGACCGTCTGTAACATTATCTGGTGCTCATGTAAAGCATCCCAATGCCTCTGGGCCAATTTTGTGCTATATAAAACTGCATGTACTTGATGAAAGTGACACTATTTTTTTATTTATTTTGCATTCACACACTAGCATCCTTCCCTCTATTGGAAATTACATGTGATGTTAGCAGTAAAACAAAAAACAAAAAACAGATAAACCTTTCACCAGTCTCTGAGCATTGGAGGGCATTGAAGTATTGTAAAAAATAAATAGCTAAAATCCGAGGTTGAGTGTAAAAGGCAGTCTAGGTCTGTGCCATTTTCTGTTTCCCAGCAGACAGTAATCAAACCACACCCTCAAACTTACAGATAGAAAAGCAATTACACATGAGTTCTTAGTATTTTTCATAATTCTGAGCTGCCAGCATGTATTTTTTCCATCGGAATGTTAATTTCCAATTTAAGTACTGGCCCTATAAGCTGTAGAACACCGCAAAGGGTTGCGATCTGCGAATGAATGCCACTTTTTTTTGGCTGCTCGGCAGCAGTATAACAAAACTTGAGGGGTCCCACTTGCAAAGTACATGTCAGGGGCCCCCCACACTCAGGACCAGTCAAGAGCTCTCATCCGCCGCCCGTGCACAGTGCCGAAGGGGGCCTCCTGGAGCTCGGGGCTCCCCCGCACCGCAGGGCTGCATGGGCTATTGTTACATCACTACTGCCCAGGCCTAATTGTTGCCCCAATCCAACCCTGGCAAACAGGCATTACAGAGCTTGTGGTTGTAAAGTTGAACGGTGCCCAAAAGTATGCTAGAATTTTTTTAATCTATTTTTGGTGAGCAGGAGCCAGAAGCTTGATTTGGTGTTTTGCTCTGATTTACCACAAGTTGGCAGTAAATGCTGGCATGTTATTAAATTCATTCGGGTGGATGGGAGACAAGACCTACAATGTGCACTCACAAGTAGCTGCTTGTATGGAATGCGTTCATTGGTGGGGGGAATCACAATGCATGAACCACCATGTGCACTCACAAATAGCTGTATGGAATGCCTTGATTGGTTCAGTCAATCACAATGCATGAACCATCATGTGCACTCTCACCTACCTGCTTGTATTGAATGCTTTGGTTGGTTCAGCCAATCATTATGCTTACAGTGCTGGCACTACTACTAATGTTTGCCTGCATTCAGTTTTCAGTGAGGCAGGAGCACAGAGAGGACAGTTTGCCTGTCAGTCTACTTGTGTTCGGTGGGATTAGGGCACGCGTGCTAATAGCCACATTGCCCACATGCTGTCAGACATTAACACATTTTGTTTGTTCTCTCCCCCTCAGTAAGTGCCCATATTCGAAAAGTGGGCAATTGACAACAGTTAATGACCTCTGCAGAGGTCATTAACTGCTGATAACTCTCTGAGCCAAGGACAATACGAATTATAAGTCACTGATTCTATCTGAGTGAGTGGAAAGAAGCAAATCTTGCACTAAAAACGATCCCACTCTACTTAAAATAAAACAGATTGTGGAAATTGCTTCGATATACATTTTATGTACATGATCATAAGGGGCCTGATTCACAAAACTTTTTCATGTGAGACTAACGCAGTGCTTAATTTGTAAAATATTAAGTGCAGGTGCTCATATTTTTGTAGGAGGCCACACCCACTTCCCCCAGCTCCACACAGTTCCTCCACTGGCTCCACCCATTTACTCTAGTAATCAGATATGAAAGGAGGGTGGGTGGTAGGCAAGGAAGCTGAATGGTAGTTGATGTTGTGATTGTTTGCTTGGGGGATTTCATAATTTAGGTGTGCTTAAGGGTGGGGGCATAGTTTGTCGAGAGTGTATTAGTGAGGTCAGGATTATTTTTATTGTATTTCTGAAAGATAGCTGCATGCCTCTCCTAATAAATCAGCCTTTTTATCTCTAATGGTTGTCCTGTTTCTTTCTGCATCATCTTGCAGTCAGAGCCGGTATGTGCATTATGTGGGCAGAATGGCGATATTTTTATTTTATTTTGACTTCAATATTTTCCACCACAACCCGGAGCTAACAGTATGACATTTTAAAGCTCAATGCTGAGTGTATTTGTTTAGTCTGCTCTGTGATGAGAATCTGTGCTCACTCTGCTGGGGCTAGCACTAAATTATTACTGTCTTTTCTCTCAGACGATAGTGGTTTGCCACAAAGGCATCACCACCACAACATGTGACAATCAGGCACAAAGCACAACGCATCTGTGATGATGTATGATATGAAGGATAGTGGAGGACTGTCCTGTGGGACTGCTGTTTTACAGTAAAAGGCCGAGCACAGTAGGGGGCGGGGCAGAACCTGGAGTGGCGGGTTCACTTTATGGTCCTTTCTTTGCATGTTCTGTATGAGGTTAAATACTAGCAGATCAAGGCAGTCCAATACAAGTTAAGAAGTACAATTGTTGCTGCTCTGCGAACTGTATAGATGTCTTCTCCTTATGGAGTTGGTTTGTATTGTAATTGTATTTATATTGCACTTACTACCCCTGCAGAGCCACGGTAGAGATTTCCAGCTAGTAGCGCACTACTCCTGAACTAAAGGTTAGTGGTTAATCCAATGATTATTGGGTTTAATCTTGCGCTTGCAGTGTAACTATTCCATGCACTTACTTCAGTTTCTTACCTATAAATTCACTATATAAGTTCATCCAAATGATGGGTGGAATGGGCTAGAAGAGATAAGGTATTGTTAGGTTGCAGGCAGGTGGTTGATCCTTGATGTTATGATCTATGGAAAAAGGTATTCACAATTGGTAGAAAACTATAATAGAAAATAAGGCAAACGGTTATGCGACTTAAAGAAGATTATGATTAGGGCTCTCAGTTTTATGGTATTTATTTTTTTAACATTTCCGTCTGTATTTAGCCATATTTATTTTTTGGCCATTTTATCTGTATTTATCCATATTTATTTTGTGTTTTGCGTATGAAAGAAGTTGTAAATCTGTACATTTCCATATTTATTTAACTGATAGACGCACACTCATATTTTGATGTCTGTCATGTTTTAGCTATTTATTCTGCCAAACATTACTTAACAATATTTCCACTGGTAAATACTAGCATTATTCCACAAATGTATATTTACACATGCCGTTATTTAAAGAAATTTCATCCTGTTTTTTAATTTCCCATGCTGTCCATCTGCTCAGCTGTTGGGCTAATATTCATGAAAGACAGCACGGAAAGTCACTTTAAAGCAGCACAATTTTCTGTATTTATCCACTTTTAAAAATAAACACAGACAGAAAACACATTGTTTTCTGTCTGTATTTATCTGCAAAAATCTGTAAAAACGGAAAACAGGGAGCCTTAATTATGATTGAGCAGAGTAGGTCATGCAAAAGAACATAGTGAAGGAAGTGACCCGATTCGGGTCACCCGGGTCACACAAGACCACCTCTCAGCCTTCCATACCAAATGAAGAGTAGGTCAGACAGTAGAGAATACAAACCAATGACTGTTTATTCAGAGTACGCTCAGAGCGGAGCCCTGTCTGCCCAGTCTCTAAGGATTGCTGCAGAGGGACTGACATCAGCAAGCATAGAGATACATTATGTACATTTCAGAACCAATGAAGGCATGCCCACAATGGAATTTTCCAAGCAGATACAACAGAACAGAGAAATACAAAAAAATAAGTTTTGAATCTGCAGCTGGGCACACACTATCTAACAGTCAAGGTCACTCTGCCCGTACCCGGCATTAGACAAGTGGGAGAGGGCCTACATCTAGAGAAAAGGTATGCGCTAATAAGAACAGTGCATTCATTAGTGTAGCAAAACTCAGCTCTGAAGAAACATAATCTAGAGATGGCCGTTTCTCAGAAATGGCAAAGGATTAGTTTTGATTATAATTAAAAATGGCGGCCATACACAAAATGGTGCCGCGCATGCTAACTTATGCAAAACCATGCCAAAGCATATTTTTCTATTCTAACAGACCCTCCTTTTAGCATGAGCTAAACATTTTGGATAATAACAAAGAAAGACATATAATGCAATAAATCATGAATAATTGTCTTAGGAACATCACATATCTTCAGATTCAGGGGGGAAAACAGTAAGGAGGGAAGAAGTCTCAAAAATATCCTCATCTATTTGAATGAGGTTTTCTACCTCTTTCTGAATCATAATAGTTGCATTAGTATCATGAATTGATATTTTCTTAGGAGCGAGGAGGGTGGTGCAATAAGAGCAACAAAAGGGGAGACACTGGATCAGGACACTGAAAGAGATCAAAATCACAATTAAATAAATCACCTTTTTAAGGATCCAACCCCAACCACCAAAAAGTGACCAACTACAGTTCCCACTTTCCATTCCTTTAACGTTTTCTAGAATGTCTAAAATGTGTTGGGTAATGTTCTTTTCCATATTGGTGATCCCGACTACACACTGGTCTCCTACTACTGCGCACACACCACCGCTCTTAGCTAGAATGAAATCTACAGCATATCTAGTTTGCTCAGAATATATCTGCATACTTTCAAATTGGGTGGTGATGTCACGCAAAGCTGCTACTGTGGAGTTAGACAGTATCTGCAGCTTACATCCAAAATATTCTCTAGCTTTTTCGCCTCTGGCCATAGCAGTACCACCAAAGGTAATAATGGAGGAGAGAATATACCCAAAAGTGATACCACTACTATAATTACTGACTTCAAGGTCTGTCACCCCTTCTCAAAATTCCTTTGCCAGTGTTCTTTTAACCCATCTGACTTTAGGCTTCGCATGTTTGCAAGGCACGCCTAGAGGCAACACCATCCCAAGGGCCACATCATTTGTACCATTATGCATATTGGAATAAGTCCCATTAGATAAAAAGAAAAACCCTGGGTGTGCAGAAATAGGCCTATCATAATCTACAGCAGCATACCTAGAATTCCATCCAATGGTATGAGGATCCTTTGGATCTACCAAAGAGTACGTGCCCTTATGCAGAATTATCCCTGAGCAGTTAGCATGCAGAATGAGGTCAGTAAAATTGGCAATTGGGCAACCTGCAGGGTAATAACCAGCCTCTCGGGGAACTGTCAATTCTTTGTAATGCCAACCCGCCAGTGTTACATTCTGTTTCTCCATATAGAAATTATCACAATAAGTATTGCTGTTACATCCTGGATAACCTATGCCTCGTGATTTTCGATGATATAGACATGGGCCTGGATAACCAAACCCAAATACTCCTTGTACGTCTATGAAATCAGGGGGCAGAGTATAAATGTAATTAACAAGTGACAATGGATATGCAGTCCATAAGCTAGTAACAGTCTCAGTAGGGTAGCAAGCAGTACCTGCTCCAAAAAACCTTTTATGTGTGTCTAGAAACACATTACTCGGGGCTGTCCTTTCGTGCGAACTTGAGAAACAACCTTATGATTAATACATGATGGTGCATCTTGATCTCGTTCCAAAACCCAGGACACCCCACCCAAAATCAATAGCAGCAATATCACAAGAATAACACACAATATCCTTTTCTTTGTAGACCAGAATATACGTGTATAAACAGGGGGAATCACTGGCTGCTCTTCGTCGGCAACCATCCTGCCAAAGGGATGCATAGTAAAGCAAGGGGGGAAGGGGCCAAAATGCCAGCAAGAAAATGATACAAGTTCCCAGTGTCCGTCAGAGCCTCACTGGTATCTCTCCTATTGTCCATGAAAATATTGGCGCTCTTGAGCACCGGCGGTGGAGCTTGCTCTGTCCTAAGCTTGGGTTCCCACATCAACCAGGATAATGTACCCCCAAGGGGATACTTTCGATCTATCCTGTCCAATGTTCAAACAGTGTACAAATCTCACATCACCCTAAACTAGCTCCGTTGGTACTATGGCAAAGTACACCCTAACTTACACAGTCCATCCCTAACTAATCTGACTCCTCCTTTGGTGCACTGTTCCTCAGCCGAGGGCGCAGATTATACCTAGTAACTCCAGGCACAGAGGGATCAGTGAAAAGGGGCTCCTGGATAGCCCGTATTTCCGGAGGTACTGCTGCATTCAGCACTTCATCATTTTCCTCATCCGTTTTGGTCCAGGTCAGCCTAGCGCCACTAACGGGGACAAACTGAGACACCGTCTCACACTCAGAGTCCCCTACTCCATCCCTCACCCACTGATCATAGGGCAAGGGTAGAGGCATCCTGCGACAGTGAGTCGCATGCACCCAGTTCTTTCGGCCAGCGACCTTGACAGCTGTATGTGTAGCCAGGAGGACCTGCTTCAGCCCCTTCCACCGTGGCTCCAAACTCTTCTGCTGAAAATTGTGTACTAGCACAAAATCTCCAGGCTGAATATCGTGTCCGGGCCCCTCTGGCGTAGCTGGCAGGGCTTACCAGACCTGTTGGTGAATAGAACGCCAATTTTCAGTTAACTGGCAAAGGTAGTCGATCAACAATGGATACTCAATATCTGCAAACCGCCGAGGATGCGGGACGCCCCAGACATTTGCTGGGCGTCCAAACACGACCTTGTACGGTGACAATCCTATCCTAGAACGTGCTGTTGTTCTTGTCGACAAAAGAGCTAATGGTAAAGCGTCTGGCCACTGTAGCCCTGTGGTCTCCTGAATCTTTGCCAATTTCAGTTTGAGAGTACCATTGTACTTCTCAACCAAACCTGCTGACTGGTTATGATTGGCAGCATGAAACTTCTGCTTGATACTCAAACCATCACAAATTAATTGAATTACTTTGGCATTAAAATGACTTCCGTTATCACTCCAAATCAAACGGGGCAAGCCGAAATGAGGAAAGAACTCCTTCAGGAGTACCTTTGCAGTCGTAAAGGCTGTACTGTCTTTAGTGGGGTAAGCCTCAACCCACTTACTGAACGCACAGACAACCACCAACACATATTTCAAATTGTTGCATCTGTCGAGCTCTATATAGTCCATCTGAAGGACCTCAAAAGTGAAAGTGGGTGGTGCAAAATTACCAGGTGGTGTGGGGTACCTTTTCCAGGGTTGTGCATCATGCACACCATGCAATATTTCACTAAATGGGCCGCTGTCTTAGAAATGTTGTCATTCTGCCATACAGGGTCTAACAACTTGCAAATACCCTTAGCACTAATATGGGCTGGACCATGGGCCATTGTGACGACGGGAAGAACATATGCATCAGGCAACATCCATCTCTGATTCCCTGATTTATCAATCCAACATCCCTCATCGTTCAATTCTGCTGTACTTTCTTGCCACAGTGCTAATTCTTCAATGGTGGCCTCACTTTGAATTTCTTTCACATTCTCAAGTGTATCCTCAAACATGGTAACTTCAGGCACCCACCTAGCGGGACCTGCTACAAACATTCTTTTCATTTTTGCCCAGGCTGTTTCCTTAGCTGTCTGATCTGCAAACGCATTTCCCCTACCTACATCGTCAGGTAGGGGAAATGTAAAGTGCAAAGTGTAAATGTAATGTAAAGTAACTTTCCGGTGGGCGCTACACTTTACTATGGCCAATTTCATAGGGAGTGTCAAAGCAGACAAAAGCCTCAATATAAGGTGCCCATGCTGAATCTTAGTGCCATGCGAAGTAAGAAACCCTCTCTCAGCCCAGAGTCACCCAAAGTTATGTGCGACTCCAAAGGCGTACTGGCTGTCAGTATAAATATTGACAACCAGTCCCTCACTCAATTCGCAAGCTCTTATCAAGGCAACAAGCTCAGCAGCTTGGGCCGACTGATAAGGAACTCGTGAGGTCTCAGCTACAGTACGCAGCATGGTAATAGCATACGCAGCAGTTGTAGTGCCATCTGATAATTTAAAACAAGAGCCATCAACATATAGTTCCCCTTGTGGGTCAGATAAGGGAACATCAGTCAAGTCTACCCGTCCTTTCGTCTCTTCTTCTGTCCGGAAGAGACAGTCATGTTTATCAATCTCATTACTCTCAGAAGAGAGGGGCAGCAACGTTGCTGGATTCAGAGTGGCACATCTTTTAATCGTGATGTGTTTGGCAAACAATGTTAATTCATAGCCAGTCAGATGTGCACTGGTGAGGTGCTGTGTCTTAGTCTTATTCAAAAGTGTATCCACAGCATGGGGTACCATGACTGTGAGATCAGTATCCAGCACAAGTCCAGTGGATTGTCTAATCGAGACAGCCACAGCCGCTCTCAGACAGCTCGGGAGGGCTCTTGCGACAGGGTCAAGAATAGCAGAGAAATAAGCACACAGCTGTTGCTTATCTCCAGATTTTTGTGTTAAAACAGAAAGCACGCAACCAGCCATCTCATGGACGAACGACACAAATGGTTTGTTATAGTCAGGAGTGCCAAGTACTGGAGCTGAACAAAGCGCAGTTTTCCATTGCTCAAAAGACTGCTGACATTCAGGTGTCCAAGGCAGGGGCTCATGCACGTCTTTAGTGGTTAGTGCAACAAGGGTTTAATTAGTAAGGCGTAGCCAGGTATCCACTGCCGACAGTAGGAAGTGATACCTATGAAGGCGCGCACATCTTTCTGAGTCTGTGGGATGGGCATTTTAACAATGGTACTGATGCGCTCCAGGGTCAATCTCCTACCCTCATTCGACAGTAGGTGACCTAAATAGGTAACCTCCTGTCGACAATACTGAAATTTAGAAAGAGAAACTTTATGTCCATGTTGGGCCAAATGCAACAACAATTTAACAGTACTATCTCTACAACCCTGTTCAGTATCAGAAGCGATAAGGAGGTCGTCAACATACTGCACCAATACATTACCTGAGGGAAGCAAAAGGGGATCTAATTGAGACTTTAAAGCCTGACTGTAAATACTCAGACTCTCAGTATAGCCCTGAGGAGCTCGACAGAACCTAAAGCTTTTGCCAGCTAGTGTAAACCCAAACAAGTACCTGCTATCTGGATGAAAAGGGATACTAAAGAATGCATTTTTCAAGTCGATGAGAGAAGAAGGTAGCAGTGGAAGGAATCATTGTCAAAAGAGTAGTAATGTCAGGGACCACTGGAAACTGGGGAACCACTATTTTATTAACTTCACGCAAATCAATCACAAAACGATAGACATCTCCTTGATCCTCAGAAGAACCTGAAGGCATCCGTTTAAGAATGGGAAGAACAGGACTATTACAAATATTGGCAGTCATCTCCTCAACCACTCCCTTCTTGATCAAATCCTGAATAATTTGCAATAAGGCTCGTTCTCCTGCCTGTGGTATTTTATACTGAGAGATACGAGGCAAAATAGCACCATCCTTAATTTGTATCGAAACTGGTGGTATCTGCAGCAGTCCCACATCGGTATCAACTGTTGCCCACAAATCCAAACCCATCAAATTTTCACCACAATTAGATGTCAGCAAGAATGGCGAATCCACAGTGAAAGGACCAATAGTCAACGTAAGGGCTCTTGAAATGGGGCGTACACCAGAAAAACCTACGGACACATTATTATGGCCAGACAGAGCCGCCCCAGGGATTATATTTCGAGAAACAGAACTTTTTGTCGCACCTGTGTCCACCAAAAATTCCTTAGTCGAACCTTGCAGTTCTGCTGTTACATAAGGACCACGCTGGTCTACAGGTATCTTAACTGGTCCCCCACTCTGTCCCTGGCTGTGCTAACTGTAAGACATTCCTGTCACTTCCTCCATGTCATAATCATCGTGGTAATACTGTCCATCCCGAGGGTCATCAAAGTAATTATTATCAGAACGACCCTGTGAGGCTGCAGCACTCTGAGCCCTATCAGCCCCACCAGCTCCACGACCTCGTCCATGAAAACCGCGTCCTCTAGGGACCGCCACCTGCTGCTACGCCAGTGTCCCTCCTCTTTACAGTACGCACACTGATTCAGACCCAACGGCGTAGTAGTTGACTGCCTACTAGTGCATGGAAGCTGTCGGGTAAGACCACCACGTCCTCTCCCATTCCCTCTAAAAGCCTGCTGTAACAACACCTTTGTTTTTAAATCCTTATGCTTCTTCTCTGTCCTCTCCTTTTCCTCATTATCCCTATGCTTATATTACTGTGCCATATTCAAAATAACAGAAGGGGAAGAGGTGGACCAGGTACTTTCAGAAGAATGCAATCGAGTCACAATTTCAGGAAGCAAATCAGAGACAAATCTATTGACAAACAACCGAACACCTCCCTCAACAGACAAATCCTGCCCACTGAAATCCAAAAACGTATCCTCGAACCGAGTGAAAAAATCAGACAGACTCTCATTTTTCTTCTGGCGACAAGCTGACAATTTATCCCAATCTACTTTTCTCTGTGGATTAAGAGAATGCAAATATGTAACAATACGACCAGGCAAAGCAAGTATCTCAGCTCGGGGTTTATCACCTGGCTTTCTCTCCTGGTCCCATGCTTTAATTTGATCCCAAGTACCCCCCAACTCTGGAGCATGATCTTGAGTATGGACTTGCCTCCTAATATCAACCGGAACAAGAAGACCAAAAAAACATTTCAATATCAGCGAGAGTCATCACCGTCGAAGAAGCAGCTTCAGTCAATTCTTTATAATAAGCAGTAGGATTTTTCCGAGGATCAGGCAAATGAGTCGTAAGGGACAACACTTCACTTCTTTTCCATGGAGTATAAACCCATTGTTCTTGAAACCTGGCCGCCACCGCTGCTCGAGTAACATTACCTCGTCCATCCGTTAACTCTGGTATCTCTGGGTAGTATATAGGATGTACCTCTCTCATCGGAAACTGGGATACCGTGGTAGGACTCTTGTTGTGCAACCTACTCCTATAAGCAGCCAACGTGGTAATATTCCCAAACACTTGACCTGGGTCCAAACCACTAACATACACATGGTCCCTAATATCAAATAAAATTTGTGGCACATCATTCCCAAAACATTGCTGCCAAAGACCAATTAATGTAGAGGACATATGCTTAAGGGCATGCTGCTGTACAAAAGGCTCATAATCTTTCATCACACTCAAACATCCTCCACACTATAAATGGGATTACGACCCCACTGCGCGACCTGCTCAGCTACAACCTTCTTCTCTACGTCTCCCACCACAGACCGTACAAAAGGACCCATACGCTCATGGAATTTCGATAAGTCTCAATCCTCAAACCCACGAACTGCACTTACAAATATCGGGGGATGAAGGACCATTGAGGGAGAAACAGCAGAAGCAACAGGCACTATCGTCGCTGAAGGTTGCGCCGTGGAAGAAAGAGCTGGTGAAAGGGACGCTGAGACGATAGGTGTGGCAGGAGCACTAACAGTCACAGGGGCCACACACGGCAAAGAAACAGAAGAAAGGGTAGGAGGAGGAGCCGAAGCCACAGCCGTTGACATAACAGCGGTAGACACAGGAACAGAGACAGTGGATGAAACTGTAACGGGCCGCTTTGAAGGCACCGGAACAGTGGGATATATTCTTTGCAGGGTGTATGGAGGCGGGGATCGGGTATCCAACAATTCTTCCACAAAAATATCATCTTCTTCCTGAGCCACATACGATTTATCAATTTGTAATCGAAACCTTCTATCTTCGCACTCAACACCCTTTTCCTGTTTTTCCCTGTCATATGCTACAGATTTCTGAGTCAATGTCTGCATTTTCCCTTTCCGGGCGTTGTCCCTCGTATATTTGTGCCATAATGTATTAAACATAATAGGGCCAAGACCATGCTTCACATACATATCAAAATTTGGAGTGCCTTCTGGAGGCGCCAGCTGAGCTTCTTCCAATCGCGCATCAACAGAACAACAGCGACAGCACAAAGAAAACATGTTACTGACACCGGGCATTTTCAAAAGAACACAAATTCACAATTTAATGCCTGGCAAAGCAAATGCAGATGCTTTTGTCCAAAAGACGGTCCTTAGACCGTACTAAATAGAAACCAAAACGGTACCATATCTACAAAAAACCAAAACAAACTCACCTGATATATGCTGGTCGAACGAATTGATTCTCCACTGCCGACTCTTCAGACCAAACGGTCAGATCCAATGGTTTTGCCGTTTTAGGACTCCAGTCGGGATGACCACTGGGCGAGGCACCGTCCGGCAGGACAGAAGGGGCAGCTTCGAGTACCAGGAAATCTTCGTGCAGGGATCCCTGATCCGTCCGTCCGACCCGACGATGGCCTCGACCCCCCCCCCGTCCACGGAAGGGGAAGGGTCACTCACCCGAAGGAGTCACTGTTCAGGCGCCAACTGAAGAAAGTGACCCGATTCAGGTCACCCGGGTCACACAAGACCACCTCTTAGCCTTCCATACCAAATGAAGAGTCGGTCAAACAGTGGAGAATACAAACCAATATCTGTTTATTCAGAGTACGCTCAGAGCGGAGCCCTGTCTGCCCAGTCTCTAAGGAGTGCTGCAGAGGGACTGACATCAGCAAGCATAGAGATACATTTTGTACATTTCAGAACCAATGAAGGCACGCCCACAATGGAATTTTCCAAGCAGATACAACAGAACAGTGAAATACAAAAGAATAAGTTTAGATTCTGCAGCTGGGCACACACTATCTAACAGTCAAGGTCATTCTGCCTGTGCCCGGCACTAGACAAGTGGGAGAGGGCCTACATCTAGAGGAAAGGTATGCGCTAATAAGAACAGTGCATTCATTAGTGTAGCAAAAATCAGCTCTGAAGAAACATAACCTAGAGAAGGCAGTTTCTCAGAAATGGCAAAGGATTAGTTTTGATTATAATTCAAAATGGCAGCCATACACAAAATGGTGCAGCGAATGCTAACTTATGCAAAACCATGCCAAAGCATATTTTTCTATTCTAACAATAGTTAAGGATACCATTCAACAGTAGGAGAGGAGACGGACACATGCAAAAAGTTAGAAATCAAGGTAATTTTTTCATGTAGGATTTTAGCAATATTGTGGGAAGGTTTGCAAGATTGCATGCAATATTAATCGAATAAGATGTAAAAACGAGCAACAACATTTACATGGTTTCAGCTGCGGCAAACTAAGAACCTTCTGCAGTATCCTGCAAGTACAGGGCGGAACAAGGAGACACAGTATGGAATCATCACACCCACTCAGTGCTTAATCTGTTAAAAAGTGAGTGCTGGTGCCCAAAACTCTGCTCTGAAGCTCGCCGCTGTGCTATTAAAAGATGGTGTGCTGAATACCAAGGCTGCACAGTCTTAATTCCACTTTATGCCTTTTAATTTACTAACAGACACTCTCTGCCCCTTTACCTTACTTTTGTAGGTTCCTGGTTTCTCTCTTCCTGATGGTTTTTCTGACTTTTTCTTTCTTTGTCTTTCTGCTCTGTGTGTTTTCCCTCTCTTGTCTCGGTAAACTTCTGATACAGAAAAATGAGTGCCGGTGGTCGCCACCGGCTCAAATTAAGCTCTGCACACCCATGTTTTCACAGATGCACAAATGCATCTTTTTCTGCACAAAATCATGCTGACTGTAGCACATATGCTAGCTCGATAGCAAACAGTGCAGCTCAGAAATGTCATATTTATTTTCATTTATTCAGTACAAGCAAATTAACAAGATGAAACCTAGCTTCAAGGAATGACTATGAGAATGATACACTGTAAATGGCACAGTTTGTCTAAAAACAGATGCTTTGACAGCCCTGTTCTGGTGCAGTCACTACTGCACAATGATGCAACATGCAACATAGTGAACACACTACTACTAGCATCATGTTACAAAGTCAAATTCATTACTTACTGGGACAGCCTTTTTAGTTCTAATTAATCTGCGAGGGTGGCCTGCTGCGCGACAAGCTGATTGCTTCTGTTGTTGGATGATTAGCGCTGCGACTGCTCATTGGTCCGACTCGGGGCACACACTTGACGATTCGCCAAGGAGGGAGGGGGTCAGGCTGATATTATATTTTGCAATCGTTCACCAATGAACGATTGCAAAAAGGCCTCACTTACGCTGAGGCAGGGACCCAGACAGATTCTGGCTGTAATGAGGGGCTCATAATAAGGGAGGCGGCCAGGCCTCAGCATTCAATTTGAAATATTTTATGCACACGCAGTCATGTGCGATATCAGCTCTTCACCGGGGAGACTGGGACCCGTGTCTGAACTTAGTGAGCAACGTGCAGTGAAGCCAATTAACAATATTGCATGTAGAGTGGAGACCCATCCCTGAGAAATAAGTGCCGGTGCTAAGCACTGGAAACCACCGGCACAAATAAAGTACTGGACTAACGCATGGAAAACATGCCAAACAATGAGGGCAAAACAGGCTGTTGATTCATAAATCTGTTTTTGCATGCAGTGGTGCCACTTACAAATGTAGAAATTCCACAAATTGCAGATTTTTCTGCTTTCATGCTACCAAGATGAAGCATTGCCTGGAGACTGCCAGAGAGTTGTCATTTTATTGTCTGTCGAGAACCATTTTTATCCATGCAGGGCAGTTTTCCTAACCCCACGCTTATAAATTCTGAGCAGTGGCGAAACTCGGCACATGGTTAAAAAAGTGGGAATATTATGCAAATTGTTTATTTCTCTGGTAGGACCCTAATAGGTTTGTCCATCTGGGGCACAGTTGTACATCTCAGCTAAATGTGTGTGTGTATGTGGCTGCAACATCGATTTTCATCAATTCCATTGTGCACTTTTAGAAATAGAATACATTCTTCTAAATCAAAGACATAAAACAACGTTTATTTAGCCATAACACATGGAATAAAATCACACCCTTCTGTGTGATCCTTTTTGAATCATTAGAGTGCAGGCTAAAAGGAGTGGGGTTTGTTTGTGAATAGTTTTTATTAGAAGTTTTCATCATAATCAACAGTACAATTCTTACATATTTAGAGATAACAGTATGTGACAATAAATACTCATCAACTGTTACCCCTCCCACCTCGCCTTCAGGCTCTAACATGTCGCGGGGGGATGACTGTACACTGTATACTGTGCCGATTGCACTGTGAGGGATCAGACAAATAGCAGTGAATCCCATCTTCAGTTGTGCTTCGCACATAGCAGCTGCCCCTCCTCAGCTCGACCGCGCTGTCCCAGCCGCCTGTACCTGCGCACACATCTAAGGAGGCGTTGCATTCGGGGGATCCAGCAGGTCTAGGAGCATTGCCGCCCAGGCCTGTGGGTCATCTGCTAGTTTATTATCTCTGCATGTTTTGCGCATATGACTCTCTTCAGCATTCGCCCATTCAATCATATCTCTCCTCCATTCAGAGACCCCAGGAGCAATTGGGTCATCCAGCAAATGGCAATACTACGTTTGGCCAGGATGAGGCCCAAAAGAAAGGATCTCCTACTAATCTTTCTCTTTTTCCTAATCGGGAGTCCTTAAACAGACCACCCAGTGGCCTCATTCAGTGAGTTACGGACTGCCTCCCAATAGCCAGCCAACTCGGAACACCCCCAGAACAAGTGTAGGGAGCCCGCTCCCCATCCAGAACAGCGGGGGGCATGTGGAGGGCCGTGCTGGGTATTTAGCATGTAGTGTACTTGGAGTAAGATAAACCTGGTGCACCACATTATACTGCAGTAATTTAAACCTTGCATTAGTGGATGTGGTCTTTACCCCCTCATGGATTCTCTCCCAGTACCCAGCCGAGAGTGACGCATCCAGCACACCCAGCCACTTGGCATGGATTGGTGGCTCGCTCAGAGGCCTGTCCTCCCTCAGTGCCCTATAGGCCAGCTGCCAACCATTTTCAGTATGGTTCCCAAGACCTGAGACGCCTGGGGGTACCACAGGAAAAGTCGGCCATATTCCACAAGCCATTGCCAGCAATTTTCGCGAACAGCAGGAACTGCCCCGGTCCCAACTGGAACGTTTCTATAGCATCAGCCGATGAATCCGTCATTTGGGTATGGGTCCTGCAGGAGCTCACATCCACCGGCATGCCAGAAGTCAAAAGGAGTGTTTGTGGTCTTACCAAATGGCCATAAATATTGACTCTAATGGGAATTGGAACGGACAATGCTTTTTGCTTCTTAAGTTCTAAATATAGCCCAGATCTTGCAGCTTTCTTTTCTGCTATCTCCTCCATTAGTTAAATGAATCATTGTGAGCAAAGTGTAAAGTGTGTTTAGCACTGCAAGTTAGAGAACCAGATAAACGTGTGAAATATCTAAGGAACCAGTGGTGAATATTTGAAGCTTTGTACGCCCATGCGCAAGAATAATATTCATTCAAGATCGTGTATTTTTGTTATACACTCTATATTTGTATTTAGTTCATAACACTGCTGAATAATCCCAGCTAGTGCCTAGACCAATGAGTCAGTTCCATGTAGCAACGCACCAAACAAACATTAGCCTTAATCTTACCTGCAGGGCTGCCAACAGGAGACAAACCCATGCAGGAGATTGCAATAATATATATGTATATATATGAAAATAACAAAAAAGATAACATTGAAACGCCTTTGAAAATGTTTGGTCCAGAAGTGGCACTCCTAGACGACTGCTATATAATAAATGAGACCATGTCGGGTGTCCTATGGGTAATTGGAATATGGCTACAGTGGCGGCTGGAGCCTTTTTTAAGTGGTGAGGCGTAAATATGGAGGAGCGAGTTTGGTTTACCCAAGTGACCCCTAATGACATAAGGAGGATTTGTTGAGATGCTGCCCATGAAAAACAAGCATTGGCATAGCCAATAGGTCTCGCCTTTGGGGCCTTATAAGTGTTTAGCCATGCAACAGTTGATGTTGTTGCACCAAGGATATTGTGCTGGATAACTAAACACTTATAAGGTCCCAAAGGCGAGACCTATTGACTATGCCAATGCAGTGGTTATAGATAAAGCACCACTGTTGAGCGTGCGTGAACATTATAAATATATTTTAAAGAGGTGCTTTGTTTTAAATCAAATGCCATAATGTTTAGTGTCTGTTTATTAATGTTTATATTTGTGTTTTTTGAGTAAACTATAATGTTTTATTAGAATTTTGACATGTGCGTTCAGCCAGACTCAGGCTGAAATTAAGCTCCTTTGAAACTCAAATATTCAATTGTAAAGCAAATTTGCCTATGCATTTTACTACAACACATCCTGATCTTTTGGCATTGAATCGCAAAAGCATAAATATTATATAATATAATGAATTAATAGTTTTGCAATGGTAACGAATTCCTTGGCAAACTATTTCCATGAAATTGTGAACAAATAAAACAACCATAGATCATCTGAAAAGACGATATAAATTGTAGTTGTGAAACATGTGCTCCTCAACCTGAACCTAATTAAGATTAGCAATATGGCCAAATAAATTAAACAAAACACCACGAGCAGAATGCCAGTGTATCCCGTGTTTTTCCTTCTGCTGCATATTGTGCCAGGAGCCCAATGTAATGGGCGTTCTGCCAGACTCTGGCTTAAATTAAGCCCCCTTGAAAGGAGTGTACTACAAGGGATGGTTAAGGAGAGGAGACGCAGAGGGGAGATAAGGAAGTAATAAAGCTGTTTACACTCCCGTTTAATTAAACATAGTGTAAAGCGGCAAGAAACGGCACAGGTGATGTTTACAATTCAACATTGTTATGAAACAGCAAACCCGGAGCGGGAAGCGCTGTAAACAACCCAGTGTTAGCAGTGAGCCGCAGTGGACGTCAGCCCCTCTGCGGGACTTGCTAAAAGCCAGAGTGGGTCAGTGGGTGAAAGGAGGAGCCCCACCGTCCCCGGGGAATGAATAGTAACCAGGGTAGAACTGCACTGGGCGGGTTACCTCCGCAGGATCCTTCCCAGCCATGACGGTCTAGTTGTGTCCATTACCTGGGCTGAGGTCCAAATGGATGAAAGGGAGAGCAAAGACACAGTGAGGCTGAGTGAGGCGGAATAATGCATAGTGGGGGATGCTGTTACACAGCTGATCCCGGGACCCTGATCCACGAATGTTAGTCTTGTGAGGACGATTACTCCATATGGAGCTGGTCAATGCATACTATGTATACACACCAGTGTCTGGAGCGCAAAGAAGCTGTTCGAGCTGTTGTTATGAAACAGGAAACCCGGAGCGGGAAGCGCCGTAAACAACCCAGTGTTAGCACTGAGCCTGAGCTGACGTCAGCTCCTCTACGGGCCTTGCTGAAAGCCAGTTCGGGTCACTGGGTGAAAGGAGGAGCCCCACAGCCCCCGGGGAATTAATAATAAGTAGGGCAGAACTGCACTGGGCGCCTCACCTCCGCAGGGTCCAACCCAGCCATGACGGTCCAGTTGTCTCCATTGACTGGACTGAGGTCCAAATGGATGAAAGGAAGAGCCAAGGCACAGTGAGGCTAAGTGAGGCGGAATAAGGCACAGTGGAAGATGCTGTTACACAGCTGAGCCCGGGTCGCTGGTCTCTAAGATGTAAGTCTTGCGAAGACGATTGCTCCATATGGAATTAGTCAAAGATACGAGATACCAAAATCGCTCTCAGGATAATATAGTACACTTCAACATTTGTGTACACATTATGTAACGTGTAAGCACGCGCGGCTACATTATTTAGTATGCTATCAAAGATGCGAGATACCAAAATATCTCTCAAGGTAATATAGTACACTTCAACATTATTGTACACATTATGTAACGTGTAGGCACGCGCGGCAACATTATTTAGTATGCTAAAAAAACAAACAAATGCGCTTGGCATTGTTGCTAATTAGGAGCAGGTCACTGGGTGAAAGGAGGAGCCCCACAGCCCCCGGGGAATAAATAGTAGCTTCTTCACGGGCCGTGCTGAAAGCCAGAGCGGGTCACTGGGTGAAAGGAGGAGCCCCACAGCCCCCGGGGAATTAATAGTAGCTTCTTCACGTGTAGGCACGCGCGGCAACATCTTTAAAGGCGATCTTTAAAGGCACACACTACTGTGCTTTAAGTAAAGATTTGTACGTGTAATCCCCATGTTTGCGCCAGTGGTAACCTACAAAATAAACTAGGGCATGAGTGGCTGCGCTGTGCATGTTTTAACGCTTGCACCTGCAAATGTACCTGATGCACAAATCAAAGTCAAATAGTACTAGATGAAACACGTATGTGCTGCAAAGCAGGCATTTTCAGCGCTGTGGCGGCTGACAGGGCTGCCTGCCTGCGATGTGATACCTGTCGCTGTGTTCTGTGAACCGCAGAAAGGCTTGTCTGAATATTGTGTCAGCTGCATGCGATCATCGGGAGCTGCCACTCAGAGGGCCCTGCAGATGCCGTCACACCTCCCTGTGCAATGAACAGAGGTGGGTGGAAGTGAAGTGCAGCCCGGCAGCGCAGTCAAGCACATGCCCGTGCTTGTCTGGCAGCCTCGGGGTGCACAAACAGGCTCGCCGCAAAAGGACCCAACTCCGGGAGCCTCCCCAGTGCAAACAAAGACGCCCCCTGCATGCAAATGTGAAACGCGATCTCGCGCCGACAAAGGAACTCACTCTCGGCTAGGAAACTCGATCTCAAAAACATCCCCCGCATCGACAAAAGATCTCACCCTCAGCTGCGATTGGCTTGTTGTGCATGAATGAATATAGCGCTTTTGCAGTGCCCGTTCAATCCTAAACTAGGCGCTTGCTCGAGCTAACAAAAATATCATTGAGAATACCTTGCTCGAGCTAACAAAGATATATTTGTGAATACCCAAGCCCCCGCCCACCACCTTCTGTTCCTATAAGTTTTAACAAGCGCGCACGCAAAAGTGTCGGCAAAAGTGAAAGCGTTTCCCTTGCGGGAGCGAGCAGCGCCAGGAGCGATAATTGCTAACACATGGCGCCAAAGCTCGCTCCCGCAAGGGAATCGCCAAACGTGCACGCGTTGCCATTGAAAGCAATGCAACGCGTGCACGTTTTTAGGGCAAAAAGCGAACCGATTCCAAAAGGTCTTTTTCCTATGCAGCGCATGCGTGCTGCGTAGGCGAGACCTAAAAATTGAAAAACAAAAGAGGGGCAAGTAATAGAATAAAGGGTCATTTTGATTAATGCACAAAATAAAATCATTGGTTGTTCTGCCTTAATACTCATGCAGTCTTTACCAAATCCCAAGACAACAATTAAGAATCCATGAAAGCACATGCTCCTTCTTTAACTTACAAGTAACTATGGTGGCCAATTGGCAATATAAATAAATGCCTTCACTGTGTCTGCTGTTTCACCAGGAAGTCAAGGTGCTAACCTTCGAGGTTGATTAAAGGCTTACTATTCAGCATGCATGGGACAGGTTTTAGCTAGAAACTGTAGGAAGTGACTATATTGATAATTGAAATGACGAAGATCATTAAAATTGGTACGCTATATATCAGGTGAGCTCAAGGATTGGGAACAAGTGTCTTTGGTACAAAAAAAAAGTATAAGGCGGTAAATTTAGTCCACGGTAGTAGATGATTGAATGCAATTAGGAGTGATCAGCTTACATTCAGAAAGATCATTCAACAGACACATAAGATAGGGCAGAGGGTTTAGCACCTGCTGCTGACATTTGCTTGCATTTGTGAGTCTCAGATATGCATGTCCATGGGCCCATTCGTGGGCCCATTGGACTGTTGCTCCACAAAATGTAACTTTTTTTATACTAATTTTCAGAAAATGTTAGTTACATTGTCTTTTTTGGGGCTCTTGACCAGAATGTTCTAATACTGAGAAGAGAGTAATTAGGAGTCACAAGGCCCACCCATGCCCATTCTCTACTCAAAAGCCTTAAACAACCTGTAGTCTTATCCCATGTTCCCTCCACTCTGAGGAACTTGTTTTTGACAGTGCAGTCAAGCAGTTGTAAAACGTATGTCCCACCTTTGCATGTGTGTCGTCTGAGATTGGTGACCCTGTGCATTTTCATTTAAGCTGGGCATGGTAGTGGAAAAATCACGACTGCCGTCCATCACAAAGACACATGTCAGTTAGGAGCTAGCACAAATTTTGTCCTCTTGTATTGAATTTTTCAATTAATACCACAAATCAATTCATAAAGAGGGAACATGGCCTTTAAAACATTGCACTGGGCATGCTTATACATAAGAGGCCGCAGGAAAAGAAGAGCCAGTTTCAGCGGAATCTTTCGCGGGGGAACAAATACAGCAGTTCTACTTTTAACCCCTTCGCTGCTAGGCCTTTCCCCCCCCCCCCTTTGCTAAGCCTTTTTTTGGCTATTTGGGGTAGTTTGCGCTTAGGCCCCTGTAACTTTTTGACCACATAAGGTATCGACGCCAAATTTGCGTCCTTTTCTTCCAACATCATGGGGATTCTAAAGGTACCCAGGGTTAGTGGATTCCCCTGGAGGGGACATAGAAATTAGCCAAAATACAGTTAAATTTTGTTTTTTTGGGGAAAAATGGGAAACAAAAAGGCTGCAAATGAAAGCGTCTGGGTTTTTCCCTGCAAGTGGTATCAAAAAAGGGTTTGTGGGGATGAAATCACCATTTTCCCAGCTTTTAGGGAATGACAGACTTTTGTCAGAAAACCAAACATTTTTACACAGTTTTGGCATTTTTCTGGGACATAGCTTTTTTGCTATTTTTTGTGTTTTTGAACCTCCTTCCAGTTAATGGTACAAATGGGTATGAAAGCAATAATGGATCCTGGAAAGCTATACATTTTAGTAAAGTAGACAAAAATCTGAATTCAGCAAGGGGTCATTTGTGTAGATCCTTCAAGGTTTCTTTATAGAAACTAACAGTTAAATATAGGAAAAATTGAAAATTAGTTGAAAAAAACAGCCTTTTGTGTTAACGTTTTCACCTGTAACTTCTTCTAATTATGACAGCTCTGTGAAAGCAATATACCGTTACATCTGCAGGACCTTACTGGTTGTGGGGATATATAGGACTTGTAGGTTCACCAAGAACCCGACGAACCCAGAGCCAAAAACTGAGCAGCGACTTGCAATGGTTTTTTATTATGTACTGGGTATAAAGCAATTATTCTGGGAAAATGTATACATGGAAAAATCTGTATGAAAGACACCTATGTATTTCTGAAATGGGAACAAAATATAGAGTTTAGAAACAGTAGATATTTGCACATTTCCAAAATTGGGAATACTCATACTAGCATGAGAATTATCGGTCATTTTTCAAAATGACTTCTTTTTTACATATTGTCTTTCATTTGGAAGGCAGAAATGCATTGAAAGTCAATAGGTAATAACAGTTGCTTTACAAATCTGAATTGCCCTAAGTCTCCCGATAAAAATGGTACCTCACTTGTGTGGGTAGGCATAGTGCCCACGACAGGAAACGGCTCAAAACGCAACGTGAACACACCACATTTTCACAATGAAAAATTAAACTTTTTTTGCAAAGTGCCTAGCTGTAGTTTTTTAACCCTAGCTCTGTCGGCACCTAGGGAAACCTAGCAAACCTATACATTTTTGAAAACTAGACACCCAGGGGAATCCAGGATGGGGTGACTTGACTGCCTCTCACCAGGTTCTGTTACCCAGAATCCCTTGCAAACCTAAACAATTGTCAAAAAAACCACATTTTCCTCACATTTCTGTGGTGGAAAGTTCTGGAATCTGCGTGGATCCACAAATTTCTACCCACCCCGCGTTCCCCAAAGTCTTTTGAGAAAAATGGTACCTCACTTGCATGGGTAGGCCTAGTGCCCGCGAAAGGAAACGGCGCAAAACGCAACATGGACACACCACAATTTCACAGTGAAAAATGACCCTTTTTTGGCAAAGTGCCTAGCTGTAGTTTTTGAACCAGAGCTCTGCCGGCACCTAGGGAAACCTAGCAAACCTATACATTTTTGAAGACTAGACACCCAGGGAAATCCAGGATGGGGTGACTTGACTGGCTCCCACCAGGTTCTGTTACCCAGAATCCCTTGCAAACCTAAATAATTGTAAAAAAACCCACATTTTCCTCACATTTCTGTGGTGGAAAGTTCTGAAATCTGCGTCGATCCACAAATTTCCACCCACCCCGCGTTCCCCAAAGTCTTCCGAGAAAAATGGTACCTCACTTGTGTGGGTAGGCCTAGTGCCCGCGAGAGGAAACGGTACAAAACGCAACGTGGACACACCACAATTTCACAGTGAAAAATGACCCTTTTTTGGCCAAGTGCCTAGCTGTAGTTTTTCAACCCTAGCTCTGCCGGCACCTAGGGAAACCTAGCAAACCTATACATTTGTGAAAACTAGACACCCAGGGGAATCCAGGATGGGGTGACTTGACTGCCTCTCACCAGGTTCTGTTACCCAGAATCCCTTGCAACCCAAAACAATTGTCAAAAAAACCACATTTTCCTCACATTTCTGTGGTGGAAAGTTCTGGAATCTGTGTGGATCCACAAATTTCCACCTACCCCGCGTTCCCCAAAGTCTTCTGAGAAAAATGGTACCTCACTTGTGTGGGTAGGCCTAGTGCCCGCGACAGGAAACGGTGCACAACGCAACGTGGACACACCACAATTTCACAGTGAAAAATGACCCTTTTTTGGCAAAGTGCCTAGCTGTAGTTTTTGAACCCTAGCTCTGCCGGCACCTAGGGAAAGCTAGCAAACCTATACATTTTTGGAAACTAGACACCCAGGGGAATCCAGGATGGGGTGACTTGACTGCCTCTCACCAGGTTCTGTTACCCAGAATCCCTTGCAAACCTAAACAATTGTCAAATAAAACACAGGGGCATATTAACAACGAGGCGATAAACAATTATCGCCGCTTTAGCGTCCGTTTTCGGACGAAAAGCGGCGATAATCTTATCGCCTAATCAGCAAGGTTACGCTATCGCGTGAATCCTTGCACTATCGCCCTTTCCCCCAACGCCCATCTTTGCATCTCTAATGAGATGCAAAGTGGGCGTTACTAGGCGTACCCGGATGGGCTACGTTGCAAATATCGCCGATGTGCACATCGCGATATTTACAAGGCAGCCCACAGGATTATAGCAGACGTTAAATTTTGGCGAAAATGGCCATTTTCGCCAAAATCTAACGTCTCCTATAATCCTGACTTACCTATGTTAGACATAGGAGATGGATTCTGCTGATACGACCACAGGGTCGTATCAGCAAGGTTATCGCCGTTTTGAGGGAACATCGCTGGAAAACCAGCGATGTTCCCTGCAAAGGGCGATAACCTCGCTATCTCTGGAATCTTTATCGCCCTGGAGTAACGCGTTGTTAATAACGCGCTACCAGAGCGATAAATACCAGAGATAGCCTGCGATAATATAATTATCGCTAAGCACGGCCAGCGATAATTATCGCTGGCCGTTGTTAATATGCCCCACAGTTTCCTCACATTTCTGTGGTGGAAAGTTCTGGAATCTGCGTGGATCCACAAATTTCCACCTACCCCGCGTTTCCCAAAGTCTTCAGAGAAAAATGGTACCTCACTTGTGTGGGTAGGCCTAGTGCCCGCAACAGGAAACGGTGCAAAACGCAACGTGGACACACCACAATTTCACAGTGAAGAATTACCCTTTTTTGGCAAACTGCCTAGCTGTAGTTTTTTAACCCTAGCTCTGCCGGCACCCAGGGAAACCTAGAAAACCTATACATTTTTGAAAACTAGACACCCAAGGGGATCCAGGATGGGGTGACTTGACTGCCTCTCACCAGGTTCTGTTACCCAGAATCCCTTGCAAACCTAAAAAAGTATAAAAAAAAACAAATTTTCCTCACATTTGTGTGTTGCAAAGTTCTGGAATCTGCGTGGATCCACAAATTTCCACACACCCCGCGTTCCCCAAAGTCTTCCGAGAAAAATGGTACCTCACTTGTCTGGGTAGGCCTAGTGCCCGCAACAGGAAACGGCAAAAAACGCAACGTGGACACACCACAATTTCACAGTGAAAAATGACCCTTTTTTGGCAAAGTGCCTAGTTGTAGTTTTTGAACCCTAGCTCTTCCGGCACCTAGGGAAACCTAGCAAACCTCTACATTTTTGAAAACTAGACACCCAGGGGAATCCAAGATGGGGTGACTTGACTGGCTCCCACCAGGTTCTGTTACCCAGAATCCCTTGCAAACCTAAACAATTGTAAAATAAAACACATTTTCCTCACATTTCTGTGGTGGAAAGTTCTGGAATTTGCGTGGATCCACAAATTTCCACCCACCCCACGTTCCCCAAAGTCTTCCGAGAAAAATGGTACCTCACTTGCATGGGTAGGCCTAGTGACCGCGACATGAAACGGCGCAAAATGCAACGTGGACACACCACAATTTCACATTGAAAAATGACCCTTTTTTGGCAAAGTGCCTAGCTGTAGTTTTTGAACCCTAGCTCTGCCGGCACCTAGGGAAACCTAGCAAACCTATACATTTTTGAAAACTAGACACCCATGGGAATCCAGGATGGGGTGACTTGACTGCCTCTCACCAGGTTCTGTTACCCAGAATCCCTTGCAAACCAAAAAAATTGTAAAACAAAACACATTTTCCTCACATTTCTGTGGTGGAAAGTTCTGGAATCTGCGTGGATCCACAAATTTCCACCCACCCCGCGTTCCCAAAAGTGTTCCGAGAAAAATGGTAGCTCACTTGTGTGGTTAAGCCTAGTGCCCGCGACAGGAAACGGTGAAAAACGCAACGTGGACACACCACAATTTCACAGTGAAAAATGACCCTTTTTTTGGCAAAGTGCCTAGCTGTAGTTTTTGAACCCTAGCTCTGCCGGCACCTAGGGAAACCTAGCAAACCTATACATTTTTGAAAACTAGACACGCAGAGAAATCCAATATGGGGTGACTTGACTGCCTCTCACCAGGTTCTGTTACCCAGAATCCCTTGCAAACCTAAAAAATTGTCAAAAAAAACACATTTTCCTCACATTTCTGTGGTGGAAAGTTCTGGAATCTGCGTGGATCCACAAATTTTCACACACCCCGCATTCCCCAAAGTCTTCCGAGAAAAATGGTACCTCACTTGTGTGGGTAGGCCTAGTGCCCGCGACAGGAAACGGTGCAAAACACAACGTGGACACACCACAATTTCAATGTGAAAAATGACCCTTTTTTGGCAAAGTGCCTAGCTGTAGTTTTTGAACCCTAGCTCTGCCGGCACCTAGGGAAACCTAGCAAACCTATACATTTTTAAAAACTAGACACCCAGAGGAATCCAATATGGGGTGACTTTACTGCCTCTCACCAGGTTCTGTTACCCAGAACCCCTTGCAAACCTAAAAATTGTCCAAAAAAACACATTTTCCTCACATTTCTTTTTTTAAAAATCTTTTTTTGTACACAGTTTCTTCGGCCCTTTGGCACCAGTCCAGGTCTCGCTTCCAGTCTTCCAATTGCGGGGGTGCCTGCACCCCCCAACACCGGGCAATGTTGCGTTTTGCCACCCCCGCCGCCAGAACAAGCCAGATTTCCGCATACCTGGGCCAAGCCTCTTCGCCCTTAATCATTAAAAGCAGCCACTTCGGGTCCATTGGGACCACCTGCCCCATCACCCTGGACATAATGTCCATAACCCCTGCCCAGAATGATGCAATCTCGGGGCATTCCCACAGGATATGGAAGAAGGAGCCCTCTTGATGGCACCCCCTCATGCAGAGCCCCAACTGAATTCTACCCCATTTGTGGAGGAGTGTGCGGGGATAGTATGTGCGGTGTAAGATTTTTAACTGCACCAGCCGAAATCTGGCTCGTATTGCTATCTCTCTGGGGGTCTGTAACGCATCTTGCCAACTTTCATCATCGATACTGCCCAGGTCGATAGCCCACGCTGCTCTGAGAGAGACCAATGGGTCCGGACTATTATTGAGCAGCTTTCGGTAGATCGTGGATGTGGGCTTTCCCGCAATAGGGTCTAGCAGTAGCCGGTCCTCCAGTGGGGAGTACTCCGGTATGAACGCGCCCCTCTGCACATGTACCCTAAGGGCGTGTACTAATCTGGTGCAGTGGTATCGTTGTGACGGGTGCATATCATATTCTTTCCGCATGTACTCGAACGAGCGGGGGGAATCACCCTTCCAGACGTCTCCCAAATACTCGATGCCTATTAACCTCCACCCCTTGAATCCCGTCAGAGCGGTCACCTCTCGAAGCTGGTCCCCCATCCACATCGGGGTCCTACCAGTCAACTTACTTTCCCACCCAAGGAATCTATTGGCATCCTTCCAGCATTGCACCACCACCCTAGTATGCTCCGGCCAACCCAGCAATGGCTTCTTGGCGTAGAGAAGGGACTCACAACTGCCTCCATTCATGACCATCCTGTCCACCCGGTATGCCGGCTCGTTGCAATCTGTGTATACCCAGTCGTTTACGACCTGCAGCTGTGATGCCCAGTAGTATAGCTTGACGTCCGGGATCGACAGGCCGCCATCGAATACCCCCCTGTGGAGTTTGTGTAGTGCAATCCGTGGGGACCCTCCATCCCATAGCAGAGTATGGACTGCCTGTGCGATCCGTTTAAAAGAGTGCGGGGGAACCGGATACGGCGTTTTTTGTAGGATGTAGAGTAGTCTCGGCAGAGTGAGCATTTTGAATAGGGGCGCCCTGCCCATAAGCGTGAGCGGGAGGGAGCGCCAGTGGCTCACATCTGTGCCCAGGCGAGACAGTTGAGGCTCAAGGTTCTTAGTCAGGAACTCGTTCCTGTTCCGAGTAACATAGATTCCCAAGTATTTAAACCCTTCGGTAACTACCAGAGCAGCACAGCAAGACGGGAGTCGCGGGGGAGGGCCCAAGAGTGGAAAAACCACCGACTTCGACCAATTTATAGTATAGCCGAAGTAGCTACCGAACAATTCGAAGATATGCAGCACACGGGCCAACGAGTGATACGGCCGAGCCAAGTAAAGTACAATATCATCTGCGTATAGAGATTCACGCTCCTCCCAGCCCCCCGGTGTTGCAATGCCCCAAATCATGGGGTCCCTCCTTATCCAGTGTGCCAGGGGCTCCAGCGCAAGGGCATACAGGAGGGGGGACAGGGGGCAGCCCTGTCTGGTGCCCCTCCGCAGAGGAAAGGATCTGGACACCGCCCCATTGACTCGTACTCCGGCCGCTGGTAGCACATATAGCAGCTTCACCCAACTACAGAAGATCGGCCCGCATCCCAGCCGCTGCAGAACCATAAATAGGTAGGGCCATTCGATACTATCAAAGGCCATGGAGGCGTCCAAGGCCATCGCCGCTGTCTGGGTAGATCCGACAGCTTCTGTCATATGGAGCACCCCGTAGAGCCTCCGTAGGTTATGGCGGGTGCTCCTCCGGGGCATAAACCCGGATTGATCTATATGCACCAGTTCCGTTATGACTGACACCAACCGTTCCGCCAGGACCTTGGCTAGGACCTTCGCCTCCGCGTTTATTAGTGATATCGGACGGTATGAGTCGCATCGGTCTGGTGGCTTTCCTGCTTTATGAATTGTCACTATCGTGGCTTCTCTCTGGTCCGGGGGGAGCCGCCCCACTTCGCGTGCCTCAGTAAACATCCGCAGCAGGGGAGCTAGTACCACCGCTGCCTGTCGTTTATAAATCTCGACCGGGAGCCCGTTAGGCCCGGCCGCCTTGCCGGACTGTAGGGAGCTCAGGACTATTCCTAGCTCCTCCTCTGTGAGGTCAGGCTCGAGCCTCTCCCGCGCCTCCGAGGACAGCGTGGGCAGCGCGAAGTTGCGCAAAAATTCCTCGCAGTCCGATTCGGTCCTCGTGCAAACCGGTGAGTAGACCTGCTCAAAATGGGCTGCGAAAGCTTCAGCTATTTCCCCACTGGTGGAACACAGGGTCCCTGACTTATCACGCACCCCTGACACCCAGGAACGCTCTCTGTCACGGCGCTCCAACCACGTTAATAGCTTCAGCCCCTTATCCCCAACATCATATATCCGATGCTGTGTGGCCAGTGCATAGGCTCGCGCCTCTCCCTCCGCCAGTGCCCTAAGGTCCTTTTGCTTCAGTGCCAAGTTATGCCTTAGTTCCACTGACACCGTCAATGCGGGATCTCGTTCCAGAGTCTCTACCTCCTGCTCGAGCCGTCTAATCTGCATGGATTCCTCTTTCTTCTGCCCCCCGATTAACGCCTGTGCCTGGCCCCGCAGTACCGCCTTGTACGCCTCCCACATAGTGATCTGTGAGTCCACAGAGCCCCGATTTTCCTCAAAGTAGAGCTTGGACCCCTCGCAAAGCTTGTCGCTTATGGCCGGGTCTCGGAGGCGCCAAGGGTCTATTCTCGGATACGCGGCCCTATTCACCACCGGGCCTCGAAGGGTAACGCACACCGGAGAGTGGTCTGAAATCCCACGCTATCTGTGAAGTCCCCCATGTGTGCGAACCAGGTAAAGAAGTGGTCGATTCTTGAAAAGGACCCATGTCTAGCCGAGTAGAACGTGTACTCCCTGAGCTGAGGGTGGTGTGCCCGCCAGAGGTCGCACATGCCAAGGGCCGTGGTGAAGCCCGCCAGGCCGCGCTCGTCCCGTGCATCCGTTGAAGAATTGGATCGGTCTAGGGATGGATTCATAACTGCGTTCGTGTCCCCTCCAATGAGGAGAATTCCTGAGGGGAGATCAGCTAGGAAGGCTCCCAACTTCGGGAGGAAAGTGGAGTGTAGGCCTGGTGGGAGGTAGCAGGAACTGAGTACCACGGAGCTCCCTTCCCAGGCACCCACTGCTGCCACGAGGCAGCCTGTGTCATCCGCCCATGTGCCAGATATCACCAGGGGCAGGGTGTTACGCACTAGGATACCCACTCCTCGGGCCCCAGAAGTGTACCCCGCATGTGCAATCATTTTATAACCAAAGCGATCTAGGGCCTTACACCTATTTCCCCGCAGATGCGACTCTTGGATCAGGACTACGTCTGGGGTGTGTCTCTTCAGGTGTTGTAGAACCAGTGTGCGCTTTATTTTGTTGCCCAACCCATTTACGTTCCAGGTCCATACCTGCAAGCTGGCTGGGTCACCCATGTTCCTGGAGTGGTAGCAGTCGCGCCTCCCCTCCTCCCCCGCTGTGTCGCCAGCCATGAACTGCCACTGATGATTGCTATTGCGGTCTCGAGCTAACACCCCCCACCCCCAACAAAAGAAACAAAAGCCCCCACCACACCCCTCCCTGCAGCCCTGCTAGGTGAGTCCCCAACCGCCCACCCTTGAAACTGGCAGAGTGCCTGTCGCCCCATAGAATCTAGAACAAACAAAGGTAAGGGGCTGCGCGCCTACAGCCAGCACGAAGATGTACTTATTAAATAACTACAACAATTGCCCATAGTTCAGAGCTCAGCAGGACCCCCGGCTTCCAAGGCCCCTCTTTCTGCCCGGTCTGCGCACCCCTGAATATCCCATTAGAGATGAGTAGGGCTCAGTACTTCCAGCTATTGGCAAGGGGCGCCATCCAGCCCCCCTCTACAAATACGGAGCCGCCACAACCCCCATTTCTGCGCCATGGGTCCAGTCAAGCACCTCTCCTGTAGAGGCCAGCTCCCAATCTACGGTTTGCCCCTTCCCATAGTCACTTATCTGGCCGCTGATCTGGTCTCTGGCCGTTAGGTCGCCTCCAATCTTCGGACTCAGTCTCAGCACGCTGCTGGTGAGGGTCAGGACGTTCCTGCCTGCCTCTCCGACCCACGGCGCGCCAGCCCTCAAGCCAGTCACTAGCCTCTTCCGGCTTGTCAAAGAAGTACGCTTTTCCGTCGTCTAGGATCTTGAGCCTGGCAGGGAACAGCATCATATACTTCACTCCCTGCTCACGGAGAGCCCTCTTCACTCCATCGAAGGAGCGCCTCAGGCGCTGGACCCAGAGGGTGAAGTCCGGGAAAAAGCGAATGGTGGCATTTTCAATGTGTAGGTCCCCGGTTGTGCGTGCAGCCTGCAGGATGGGGTCTCTATCCCGGAAATTTAGAATGCGTGCAATGATGGTGCGCGGCGGCGCTCCCAGCCTTGGTTTTCTGCCCAGCGCCCGGTGTGCCCTCTCCACCGAGAAGAAATTTGACAGGCGTTTGGGCTTCAGGTGCTTGAACCAGTCCACGGACGGTCCTTCCATTCCCTCCGGGACCCCCACGTCGCGTATGTTGTTGCGCCGGGCCCTACCTTCCTGGTCTTCAAGGTGGGCATAGATGTCTTCCTGGTTCTTGGTGAGGGAGGCCACTTGTTCCTCCAGGTGCTTAGTTTTAGCTTGGAGGCTCCCAATGCCCGTTTCGGCCACAGAAACCTTCTCCGACATGTTTCTGAAGTCAGCTCGTAGGAGGTTCACCTCCTCTGTCACGGAGTCCAATTTTGGCTCGAGGGTACCTCTAAAGTCCCTGATGGCCCGCATTATGTCCTTGAGGGAGGGGTCTGGATCGCTGTCTATCATCTCGTGTGGGCCTCCTCCCGCCGCTCCGTCTTCGCAACCCATGGCGACTGTGTACTTATCGATCTGGTTCGCCTGACCTGGGCCCGATGGTTTGGTGCGACCCATGACTGAGCACCAAGTTCTCATCTGCTTGTGCCCGGCTGGGCGGCAGAGCCGCTGTCGGTCGCTTTCTACTGTTAAGCCCCTGTCTGCGTGATACTTCTCGCGTGTGCTCTCACGCTACTGTCAGGGCTAGTGCCAGTACTCACTTTGGCTGTCCGCACAATATCGGTCACCTCCTGCCGATGGGCTGTGGATCCACCACCGTTTGAGGTGCCTTCCGGGGGGGGAAAGGTATCACCCGCACTGCGCAGTTCCTCCGCGGGCATCTACCCCCCGGGCCAGTGGCACCCTCACCTCGCCCCCCTTTATTGCAGAGCCACTGGGGGTGTTGAATCTCTGACCGGGGATCTTTTTTTCCCCCGGATATTGGTGCGGGCAGGGTCCGGTCCCCAGCCGCGTATTGCCCACTCCACCCGTGCGAAGACTTCTGCCCCGAGACTTGCCTTCACCGGGGCGACAGGAGAGGCCAAGCGTCCACTGCAGGAGGCTCCGCTGGCCGTACCCCGGCTTCCAGGGATCTGCACAGCCCCCGGGTGGGAAACGTTCACGTTGCGGCCTTGACCCCTTCTGGTGGCCAGGGGGTTCAGGTACCCCGGCGGTCCGCCGCCGCCCGGGCTCACACTGCGCTCACTCGCCTCATGCTGGCCCCTTGCTGATGGTCTTGAGGTGGATCTGGCAGTCTGTGCGGCCTCCCGGCGGTCCCGCACGCCTTCGTGGGTCCCACTACTCTCCGGCTGTCTGTCGTCCTGGTGTCCCCCGCAGCGTCTCTCGGCCGCCTGAGCCCGCGACACCCTCACCCACCGCAGCCACTCACTGCGTCTTCAGTTTGCCGCCGGAGCGCTGGGGAGAGTCTGGTGTGCCCGGGCCCCCACTACGCTCGCTCGCCTCAGGCTAGCCTCCCGATGATGGTCGTGAGATGAATCCAGCTGACTGCACGGCGTCTCGGCGGTCCGGCGCGCCTCCGTGGGTCTCGCCACTCTGCGGCTCTCAGTACTCCAGGAACCCCCCGCAGCGTCGCTCGGCTGTCAGAGCCTGCGGCACCCTCGCTTACCGCAACCTCGCAATGTGCACACGCCTCGCCACCGGAGCGCTGGGGAGAGTCCAGTGGGTCTGCTGATTAAACGGCGCCGGCCGCCATCTTAGGATCTGTTTTGCCGCCTGCGGTTATCGGGCCCCGCTGCGTTCACCCTGCGCTTCAGCGGCCACTAAGCACCTCCAGTTGTAGCCCCACTACTCCGGTGCACGATGATGTCGTCAGGAGCCCTGCTGAGTGCCGGATTCTGTCAGATTTTCGGGCTAAATCACCGACTGCAAGCGCAGCGCGATTAACCTGCGGCCATCTTCTGCGGCAGCAAGCCACGCCCCTCATTTTCCTCACATTTCTGTGGTGGAAAGTTCTGGAATCTGCGTGGATCCACAAATTTCCACCCACCCCGCGTTCCCCAAAGTCTTCCGAGAAAAATGGTACCTCACTTGTGTGGGTAGGCCTAATGCCCGCGACAGGAAACGGCGCAAAAAACAATTTCACAGTGAAAAATGACCCTTTTTTGGCAAACTGCCTAGCTGTAGTTTTTGAACCCTAGCTCTGCCGGCACCTAAGAAAACCTAGCAAACCTATACATTTTTTAAAACTAGACACCCAGGGGAATCCAGGATGGGGTGACTTGACTGCCTCTCACAAGGTTCTGTTACCCAGAATCCCTTGCAAACCAAAACAATTGTAAAAAAAAAAACATTTTCCTCACATTTCTGTGGTGGAAAGTTCTGAAACCTGCTTGCATCCACAAATTTCCACCTACCCCGCGTTCCCCAAAGTCTTCCGAGAAAAATGGCACCTCACTTGTGTGGGTAGGCCTAGTGCCCGCGACAGGAAACGGTGCAAAACGCAATGTGGACACACCACAATTTCACAGTGAAAAATGACCCTATTTTGGCAAACTGCCTAGCTGTAGTTTTTGAACCCTAGCTCTGCCGGCACCTAGGGAAACCTAGCAAACCTATACATTTTTGAAAACTAGACACCCAGGGGAATCCAGGATGGGGTGACTTGACTGCCTCTCACCAGGTTCTGTTACCCAGAATCCCTTGCAAACCTAAAACATTGTCAAAAAAAACACATTTTTCTCACATTTCTGTGGTGGAAAGTCCTGGAATCTGCGTGGATCCACAAATTTCCACCCGCCCCGCGTTCCCCAAAGTCTTCCGAGAAAAATGGTACCTCACTTGTGTGGGTAGGCCTAGTGCCCGCGACAGGAAACGGTGCAAAACGCAACGTGGACACACCACAATTTCACAGTGAAAAATGACCCTTTTTTTGCAAAGTGCCTAGTTGTAATTTTTGAACCCTAGCTCTGCCGGCACCCAGGGAAACCTAGCAAACCTATACATTTTTAAAAACTAGACACCCAGAGGAATCCAATATGGGGTGACTTGACTGCCTCTCACCAGGTTCTGTTACCCAGAATCCCTTGCAAACCTAAAAAAGTGTCCAAAAAAACACATTTTCCTCACATTTCTGCGGTGGAAAGTTCTGGAATCTGTGTGGATCCACAAATTTCCACCCACCCCGCGTTCCCCAAAGTCTTCTGAGAAAAATGGTACCTCACTTGTGTGGGTAGGCCTAGTGCCCGCGACAGGAAACGGCGCAAAACGTAACGTGGACACACCACAATTTCACAGTGAAAAATTACCCTTTTTTGGCAAACTGCCTAGCTGTAGTTTTTGAACCCTAGCTCTGCCGGCACCTAAGAAAACCTAGCAAACCTATACATTTTTGAAAACTAGACACCCAGGGGAATCCAAGATGGGGTGACTTGACTGCCTCTCACCAGGTTATGTTACCCAGAATCCCTTGCAAACCTAACAAATTGTCCAAAAAAACACATTTTCCTCACATTTCTGTGGTGGAAAGTTCTGGAATCTGCGTGGATCCACAAATTTCCACCCACCCAGCGTTCCCCAAAGTCTTCCAAGAAAAATGGTACCTCACTTGTGTGGGTAGGCCTAGTGCCCGTGACAGGAAACGGCGCAAAACGCAACGTGGACACACCACATTTCACAGTGAAAAATGACCCTATTTTTGGCAAAGTGCCTAGGTGTAGTTTTTGAACCCTAGCTCTGCCGGCACCTAGGGAAACCTAGCAAACCTATACATTTTTAAAAACTAGACACCGAGAGGAATCCAATATGGGGTGACTTGACTGCCTCTCACCAGGTACTGTTACCCAGAATCCCTTGCAAACCTAAAAAATTGCCCAAAAAAACACATTTTCCTCACATTTCTGTGGTGGAAAGTTCTGGAATCTGCGTGGATCCACAAATTTCCACCCACCCCACGTTCCCCAAAGTCTTCTGAGAAAAATGGTACCTCACTTGTACGGGTAGGCCTAGTGCCCGTGACAGGAAACGGCGCAAAACGCAACGTGGACACACCTCAATTGCACAGTGAAAAATGACCCTTTTTTTGCAAAGTGCCTAGCTGTAGTGTTTGAACCCTAGCTCTGCCGGCCCTTAGGGAAACCTAGCCAACCTATACATTTTTGAAGACTAGACACCCAGGGGAATCCAGGATGGGGTGACTTGTCTGGCTCTGACCAGGTTCTGTTACCCAGAATCCCCTGCAAACCTCAAAAATTGTGAAAAAACCCACATTTTCCTCACATTTCTGTGGTGGAAAGTTCTGAAATCTGCGTGGATCCACAAATGTCCACCCACCCCGCGTTCCCCAAAGTCTTCCGAGAAAAATGGTACCTCACTTGTGTGGGTAGGCCTAGTGCCCACGACAGGAAACGGCACAAAACGCAACGTGGACACACCACAATTTCACAGTGAAAAATGACCCTTTTTTGGCAAACTGCCTAGCTGTACTTTTTGAACCCTGGCTCTGCCGGCACCTAGTGAAACCTAGCAAACCTATACATTTTTCAAAACTAGACACCCGGGGGATTCCATGTAGGTATGGCTTGCGTGGATCCCCCAACGTTTCCTTACCCAGAATCCCCTGCAAACCTCAAATTTAGCTAAAAAGAAATCACTTTTTTCACACATTTTTGTGTGGGAAAGTTGTGGCATCACCGGGCTGACACAAATTTCCTACCACACAGCGTTCCCCCGGGTCTCCCGATAAAAATGGTGCCTCACTCATGTGGGAGGCCCAAGTACCCGCGACAGGCAAGGGCCCAAAACGTAGTGAGGCAACATCAAAATTGCCTATCTCAAAACAACCTGGTTTTGCAAGGGGGGGTCACCTGGGTTTTTGGCCCTGTGCTCGGCGGCCATCTAGGGAAACCTACCAAACCCACACATTTATGAAAACTAGACACCCGGGGTATTCCAGGGAGGTATGGCTTGCGTGCATCCCCCAACGTTTCTTTACCCAGAATCCCCTGCAAACCTCAAATTTAGCTGAAAAAATCAATTTTTTTGCACATTTTTGTGTGGGAAAGTTGTGGCATCACCGGACTGACACAAAGTTCCTACCACCCAGCGTTCCCCTGGGTCTCCCAATTAAATTGGTGCCTCACTCGTGTGGGAGGCCCAAGTACCCGCGACAGGCAAGGGCCCAAACCGTAGTGAGGCAACATCAAAATTGCCTATCTCAAAACAACCTGGTTTTGCAAGGGGGGTCACCTGGGTTTTTGGCCTCGTGCTCGGCGGCCATCCAGGGAAACCTACCAAACCCACACATTTCTGAAAACTAGACACCCGGGGGATTCCAGGGAAGTATGGCTTGCATGGATCCCCCAACGTTTCCTTACCCAGAATCCCCTGCAAACCTCAAATTTAGCTGAAAAAAATCACTTTTTTCACACATTTTTGTGTGGGAAAGTTGTGGCATCACCGGGCTGACACAAATTTCCTATCACCCAGCGTTCCCCAGGGTCTCCTGATAAATATGGTGCCTCACTCGTGTGGGAGGCCCAAGTACCCGCGACAGGCAAGGGCCCAAAACGTAGTGAGGCGACATCAAAATTGCCTATCTCAAAACGACCTGGTTTTGCAAGGGGGTCACCTTTGTTTTTGGGGCTTGCAGGGGATTCTGGGTAAGGAATCGTTGGGGGATCCATGCAAGCCATACCTCCCTGGAATTCCCCTGGTGTCTAGTTTTCAGAAATGTGTGGGTTTTGTAGGTTTCCCTAGATGGCCGCCGAGCACGGGGCCAAAAACAAAGGTGACTCCCCTTGCAAAACCAGGTTGTTTTGTGATAGGCAATTTTGATGTCGCCTCACTACGTTTTGGGCCCTTGCCTGTCGCGGGTACTTGGGCCTTCCACACGAGTGAGGCACCATTTTTATCGGGAGACCCTGGGGAATGCTGGGTGGTAGGAAATTTGTGTCAGCCCGGTGATGCCACAACTTTCCCACACAAAAATGTGTGAAAAAAGTGACTTTTTCAGCAATTTTGAGGTTTGCAGGGGATTCTGGGTAAGGAAACGTTGGGGGATCCACGCAAGCCATACCTCCCTGGAATCCTCCGGGTGTCTAGTTTTCAGAAATGTGTGGGTTTGGTAGGTTTCCTAGCTGGCCGTCGAGCACGGGGCCAAAACCCAGGTGACCCCCTTGCAAAACCAGGTTGTTTTGTGATAGGCAATTTTGATGTCGCCTCACTACGTTTTGGGCCCTTGCCTGTCGCGGGTACTTGGGCCTCCCACGCGAGTGAGGTACCATTTCTATTGGAATACTTGGAGAAAGGCGGGGGATAGGAAAGTTGTTGTTTCTTTCTGCAGCGTGAAAATTTTGGCACAATAATGCAAGGAAAGTGTGACAGACATTTTGAGGTTTGCAGGACATTGTGGGTAAGATAATGTGTTGGTATCCACAAGAGAGACATCACCATGTACTCCCATGGGTGTTTAGTTTACGACAATATCTACAGTTGGTAGGTTATTCTTAGATGGAATGTACACCTTGGCAGAGAGACTAAAAAGACAAAGATTACTGCACAGCCATCTATTCCTCAAGCACACACACATTCTGGTTGGATTTGGCACGAGGGCGAGTGATGGTTCAGTATATAATATTTTATTAACAAGAGATTTCACAAAAATGAAATGCACTGTCAATAATTAAAAGGACAAAAAACTGAACCAGTGACTCGCAGCTCGTGAGCTGTAAAGCCACGGCAAGGCACCAACCGCTTTACAGGCCATTCACACACCTTTCATACGTGATACACACAAGACCATTCACACCACCAGGCACAAAACCAACACATTACAGCACTCACAAAAAGGGACAAGGTACACCCTGCTTGAGAAAGACAGAAAAGACAAATATTTCTGCACAACCACCTATTCTTCAAGCACACAGACATACTGGTTGGATTTGGCACGAGGGTGGGTGATGGTTCAGTATATATAGTTGTATTAACCAGAGATTTCACAAAAAGGAAATGCACTGTTAATAATTGAAAGGACGAGAAACTGAACCATTGACTCACAGCTCGTGAGCTGTAAAGCCACGACAAGGCACCAACCGCTTTACAGGCCATTCATATACCTTTCATACGTGTGACACATACAAAACCATTCACACCGCCAGCCGCGGGCCCAGCACATTACAACACTCACACCAGCAGACAGCGCCATTCAAGGGCCCATCACTTTCACACGCCCACATTCCTGACACAGCAACCACACCAGCTCATGGATTGCGTGGAGTGGCGTTTAGCTAGCAGTGTGTGTAGTGACCAGCAGCAAGTCACTACTCACACACCGCCATCCAAGCGCCCGTCCACGCACTCCGCCAGCCAAGCGCCCGTCCACGCACACCGCCAGCCAAGCGCCAGTCCACGCACACCACCAGCCAAGCGCCAATCCACGCACACCGCCAGCCAAGCGCCAATCCACGCACACCGCCAGCCAAGTGCCAGTCCACTCACCGCCAGCGAAGCACCAGTCCACGCACACTGCCAGCCAAGCGCCAATCCACGCACACCGCCAGCCAAGCACCAATCCACACACACCACCAGCCAAGCGCCAATCCACACACACCGCCAGCCAAGCGCCAATCCACACACACCGCCAGCCAAGTGCCAGTCCACTCACCGCCAGCCAAGCTCCAGTCCACTCACCGCCAGCCAAGCACCAGTCCACGCACACTGCCAGCCAAGCTCCAGTCCACGCACACCGCCAGCCAAGCGCCAGTCCACGCACACCACCATAAATTTTTTTTAAACAAGAAAGAAAACACAAACAAATTGCAACTAAATACAAAACTATAACTACAAAAACAACAGCAGTAACTGAAGACATCATTCTATTGCCAAACGTTAAACTGAACTATATAAAACCATACAGACCAGGCAGTACACTATTAGACTCATGGTTGCTCCCAAAAACTCTTTTGAGTGTGATACAATCTGAAACATGTGGGCACACACAGCCCAGGATTAGAAGGAGAATCGGCACAGTGCATACGACTCTCCTTCCGCACACCTCTTCGCAAGCAGACTCTACATCTCTTACAGGGATTGGTTTTTTTGGGCGTGGGAGGAATTAAATCAGGAAAGTGGCGATCTTTCAATCTAGCCACATCCTCCACCACTCCAACTCTAGGAACACTTGCCTGTTCCACAACAACAAGGCTGCCTATCACAGACTCCTGAAACAGAACAAAAGTCAACTTTGACGCAGGAGAACAATCCTTGAACACGACAAAAGCATTGAAAGTTGCTAAATTGAAGAGATGGATGGCCAACTTCTTATACCAAATGTAAGCCTTACAAATAGCAGTGTAAAGTTCCAACCTCTGATCTACTCTATCAACACCACCCATGTGCTTATTGTAGTCTAAAATGCACACAGGTTTGCGCACTTCAGCAATCTGACCTCAAACAGCCACAGCTGAAGTACTCTCATCATGGATGGTAGTCAGCATGTACACATCCCTCCTGTCCACAAATTTCACAGCTAGTAGTTCATCACTACGCAAGGAACTGCACTGTCCCCTCTGAAGTTTTTTGCAAACAAGCTCTTTTGGATTACCTTTACGGTTAGAGCGGATTGTGCCACAAGCAAAAGTGTCCACTTTGAACAATTCCTTAAACAATTGCACAGCAGTATAGAAGTTATCAAGGTACAAATGGTGGCCTCTGTTAAACAGTCCTCTAGCAAGATCCCACACAATTTTCTCTGAAACTCCAAAAGTGGACGGACAACCAAGGGGGTCAATAGTGGAATCCCTACCAGTGTACACACGGAAATTAAAAACATATCCTGTCCTACGCTCAGACAACATATACAGCTTAATTCCATAACGTGCCCTCTTGCTAGGAATGTACTGCCTAAAAACCAAACGGCCCTTAAACAGGACCAAAGACTCATCAATAGATATTTCTTTCCCTGGAGTATAGATCTCTGAAAATCGATCTACAAAGTGATCAAGAACAGGCCGAATCTTAAAAAGACGGTCACACTCAGGGTGATCTCGTGGCAACACCAAAGCATTATCAACAAAATGCAGCATCCGAAGCAAAAGTAAATACCGATCACGAGTCATAATTGCAGGAAATATGGCCGTTGCCATCAAGGGACTGGTAGACCAATTTGAAGCCATGGACAGCTTCCTTATCAAACCCATTAAAAAAGTCAAACCCAAAAACTGCTTCATCTCTTCCAGATTTGTGGGAGTCCACCGGGTAGCTCTAGAGTGGGGCCTAAGTCTGGCACTGTTGTCCCTCAAAAACTGTTCAGCATACAAATTAGTCTGCTCAACAATCTCACCCAAAAATACATCATCCATAAACAACTGAAAAAACTGTACGGGCAAAAAATGTTCACAATCCACTCTACACCCTACATCACCATTAAAGGCAGGCAACACCGGCTGCACCATGTTTGGATCAACCCAGAGTCCAGCACTTCCAGTGTGAAGCCTAGCAGCCTCAGGCTGCAATCCAGATGCCTCTTGCACCATCGGCACAGCAGTGTCCTCCTCTAAAACAGGCACTTCATCCGCACTGAGAGTAGCTTCATCCACACCGAGAGTAGCTTCATCCGCACTGAGAGTAGCTTCATCATCCGATGATTCCATGTGAGAGAAAACTCACTGCCTGAATCTTCCCCTCCCTCCTCTCCCTCAGACGCACTGTCAGTCTCATAATCCTGCTCAGAGGAAGATTCAAGAAGCATACCAACCACCTGCTGAGCAGTCATTCTACGGCTAGCCATAATGCTTACTAATAAAGGTAACTTGTCAAACAAGTCAACAACAACAAACCCTTTGTAAAAAAGAAATAAACAAAATGTAGCTTTATCACAAAGACCTATATACTCCAACACTATACCACTCACTTGACAGAAGCAGCTAGACTCACCACCACCTACTCTGCACAGACACAGTAAGGATCAACAATATCCCACTAAAAAAGAAAAAGAAAAAAAAATTACACATAAGACAATGCAAAACACATCGCAAAGAATTTCATGCTCAAAACACTAACAAATATGCTGCCATTATGACACCACTTACAAAACAATTCATTCATGCATGACAATAATACTCATTTGGAGTAAACACAACAAAAATGTTTTTCTTACATAATAAATGCAATTACGCAAAACTGCAGAACAACCACTGCTGAAACCGCAAACAGGAATCAAAAGCTTTACACTAGAATAAAAAGGAGAAAAAAACCATTACAATCACATATTCAAATAATGCACCAGTCCACACACAATCCACCAGCTAAGCTAAGGGGTAGGTGGGCCTAAGAGTATAAATAAAATATTCACCCCTGTAAAAGGGAGCAACCCTTGCCCTTGAGGCCACTCACCAACACAAAAATTAAAAAACCCCTGTTGTCTAGTGGCTTCTGCCCCCCTTGGGCCAGATGGGCCTTAAAAACATACTTCTGATCTGCCACCCAAAGAGGACAGAAATGGCCACAATCATCCTCCCATAAAGGGGAGCGACCCTTGCCCAAGGGGCCACTCCCCACAAACAAATCCCTGGTGGTCTAGTGGGCCCAAACATGACAAGCCCCAGCCCCCAAAGGAGAGCGACCCTTGCCCAAGGGGTCACTCTCCCCCCAAAAAATCCCTGGTGGCCTAGTGGGCCCTAGATTTAAAAAAAGGCAAGATCTGCCCCCCCCCCCATGGGGGCAGACAGCCAAAAACATAGCCCCCGAAGGGGAGTGACCCTTGTCCAAGGGGCCACTCCCCACAGAGTATTCCCTGGTGGTCCAGTGGGCCACTTTAAAAAATAATATTAATAAATCCGCCCCCCCAGGGGGGCAGACACAGCTAATTACTCATGCCCCCAATAAGGGGAGCAACCCTTGCCTAAGGGGCCGCTCCCCCAAACAGTAAATCAAATGCAGTTTATAAAATTTAAAAAAATCCCTGGCTCTAGTGGGCATTCCTGCTGCACGATCGCACGATCGTGCAGCAGTAATGCACAAAAGAAGCATCAGGGGAAAGGAAAACCCTTTCCTTTCCCCCGATGCCTCTTTTGGTGAAATCCCCCCCTCCCCAGAGACAAAACTTCCCTGTTTGTTCCCCCACACACTGGAAGCAAATGGCTTCCTGCGTGTCGGGAAACAAAGGGAAACCTCCAATGACGTCAGCATGCCTCGCGCGCTGACGTCATTGATGACGTGGAGGGGGGGGGTGGGGGAGGCAGGGGAAGGGCTTCCCCTGCCTTCCCCGATGGAATCGCTAACATCGGCGTCCCACGGGGGGAGCGCCAGCGTTTCACCCGTGGGTGGGTGCCATGACGGCCAGGAGCCGTCATGAGCACACGCCCACTGTGTGTCATGACGGCTCCCGGCCGTCATGAGCACAGAAGTGGTTAAAGGGGCGAGCGACGTGCAGCCAGGGCCTGTGGTGCCACAGTGGGGGAGGTTAGCATGACCAGAGCTTTCAGCACAATATACATAACACAAGATTACCATTATAACACTTACCATTATTAAGGACAAGGCACCAAGTCACATTTGCTTGCATCCACTCCTACTTGTGAGGAATGGGAAAGGATGGTATCTATGCTTGTGAATGATGGACAGTTGCCCTCTCCATGAGTTTTCCTAGGATAAGACTACAAAATAATTTCTGGGAAACATCGATAAGACTGATTGGTCTATAGTTCCCGGGGTCGTCTTTACTGCCTTTTTTAAATATCAGCATAATCTCAGCGGTCTGCCAGGATCTAGGTATCGGGGAGTTGCGGCTGGTGCAGGTGAGAGCGTTGGGGCGGGGTGAGTCGACAGACGACGGCGGGGGAGGAGGGGAAGAAAACCACTTACCTTGCGCTCGCCGAATCGCCGAGTCGGCGATGCGGTGAGCGATAATTAAGTGGCTTTCTTTTTTTTCTTTTATTTTCCTTCGTCGTCTGTCAATTCCCCACCACCCCACCCCAACACTCTTACCTGCACCGGCCGCAACTGGTATCAGGCCACCTTCAAGGTTAGAATGAAATAGCAAGTGAAAGTAGGGGGTCCAAACAAGGGGTTCCCATAGGAACAGGTCCCCAAAGATGGAGACAGGATTGAGTGCTTTGCTGAGTGGAATTGCCTTTATTGCCTCAGGAATATCTTTAGGTTGGAAAGCCAGTGGAGTGACATTCCTTGGACGAGGGGCAGAACCTGCTTTTGAAGCTCTAAAAATGGAAGTCATAGAAGAATATACCTTCTGAACGTGTTCCACCCATACCTCAGGTTGTAGGTTATAATCAACACATGTAAAAGAATGACGGCTACCCCAGTAGAGCTTATTGTCTCCTGCCCTAGCTGCTGCTACCAAGTCTTCCCACATCGTACGCTCCCAGGCGGATTTAGCCCGAGTCAGTGTATCTTTATAGTTTTTCCTGGCCCAAGAAATTTCTGTTCTGTTTCTTGCTTTTATTAAATTAATGAGGTTGTTTCTGGCCTTTCCTCAGTAACTGTTAAACCATAGACAATGTGGGTGTGGTTTTCTGGCCTTACTGCCATCCTTAGTTAAGAATGCCTGAAGACAAGTGAATAATTTTTCATGAAAGTTAAGTACAGATGCAGAGGCCTGGATCTAGAGACCCATTAGGAGTCATTATCTCCAGAGTGCCAGCGACCTACCCATAAATCTGTGCCAGTGTATCCATATCCCTGCAAACAGAGTTCCATTTTAGGGTCCACTTGTTGTTTGAAAGAGCCAGTTCTCTCACTAACTTCAACTTTTTATCCAGGCAACTATCAGTGGGCAGCAAATGGCTCATTTCTCAGTCCTCTTCTCCTCTCTCACAACACAGACTCTTCTGATGTCATCATTGTGAGAAATTGGGTTATTGGATGAGGGGTGAAACCCTTCTCAAGCAATAACCACAATCCTTGTCAGGGTGAACCACAAAAAAGTCACTAAATTAACTTGTGCTTAACCATCTGGGAGCTTGGGACAACAGCAGTCAGACACTAACTTAGAAGCAATGTGTAATGTATTTATACATCACTCAAACGGTAATAAAGTGAAAAACACAGCACAAGAAAAGACCAACAAAAAATCCAATCAGATATGCAATTCCAGAATCTTAGGTAAAAGTAGCTACAAAAAGTGTATAGCGTCAAATGGGGTTATCTGGTTGCACCGGACCGGGACAACGTCACAAGTTCCAGCTGTACGAGCTGGAATGCGGGCCAGGTACAGGACCAAGTTTGGCCTGCTGATCAATGTACTTGGTTGTATTTGGATTAAGATGTGAGGCCCTGCATCACGCTGCACTGAGTTACATCGCGCTGCGTCCGTTCTGAAGGAACCCACAGTTGGGCCAAGAGGAGCATACTCTGATACCAGCCCAGGGTCCAGGACCTGGGGTGCACCTCTTGGGAATCAGAACTCACCCCAGCAGAGGCAAGCAGCAGGGCACAGGCAGCTTGGCAGATTCAGGTCAGATCTCTGGAGCTTGTTATGTCCCTGTAGCTCAGAACAAGAGGCCAGTCAGCTAGCCCTTGGAGTAATTCTGGTGGTTTTGAGTTCAAGGAGCAGGTCCAGTGTTCCTTCCTCAAGCAGCAGGGCAGCAGGACAGTCCTTCCAGCAGAGTGGTAGCAGAGCAGTCCTTCTTTTGAGTGTTCCTTAGGCCTCTTGCAGGGATTCTGCACAAATACAGAACTATACGCAGGAAATGAGACCATGGTGTATAGGGACTGAGTCTTCCTACCACCTTAGTATCCACGAGCCCAGGACTGACTAGCTATAGTGTCTCACTTGCTCTCCCACTCACTCATAGAAAAGCAAATGATTAGACACCCCAGAACACAACACTCCCAGATCTCTCAGGAATCGCGGTAACAAAACACACCCTTTCGATCACTCTCTTGTACTTATCCACAATAAGATCTGACGGAGATACGGAACAGTTTAAAATATTTATTTTAACTAACGTGCCCTAACGTGCAGTATATGTGCCACAACAAGCAGGAAAATGCATAGTACAAATATTGTCAGCATAGTAGTCAGTCCATAAATCATGAAGGGAGATGTCATCATAGAAAGACAATGGAGAAAGGACTATAGTGCCTAACCTCCCTCCCCTTGCTAAGAAGAAGTATTATTATATAATAGAAGATCTCTGGGCTTTGCCAGCAGACCCCATGCCTTAGCCTATAGATGGTAGATCTACATCATGGGTGCTCTTCTCCCTGGAAAGGTCCCTCTCTAAGAGTGTGTCACCTATTCGTGCACCCCACTAAAAACCCAAGTACGCTGTATAAACAACAGCTGCATCAGTATGCTTTGTCTAAGGGCTAAGGACTGGCCAGCACAAAATAACAAGGGGCATTGTTGTTCGACCTTGCACATAATGTTCAGTCAAAATCCCAGGAACATGCAGAGAGTGAACACAGCGATGAGTTCTCATGTGAAAGCAGCCTTTGAAATTATTGCAAAAAATAAAGATGTGTAGTAACATGTGCAAAGCAGCAGGCCAGCTGCAATGTGCTCATGCTAAGTTAGTGAAAAATGACAATGTCCCAATGGGCCATGTGACAAGTCCAGAAGTGATCTAAAGAGTTGATCTGAGGGTCCAGTATTTATCGCTTGTGCCAGCTTTGTAGCAGAAGAAACTTCTAAACTTCGCCCCACATCTGGTTCTGGAATTTCCTTCCTCCCTGCCCTGGTCCCAGGATGTCTGGAGTCACAAACGTCTAGTGTGAAGTTTTTGTGTGTGTGCTGAGGCAGCTCCTTTGAAGTGCAAGTGTGGTAGGCACAGCTCCGCTCCTCCTATCAGGTCAGCATGGCCCATCCTGCTAACACCCAGGTCTCACTTTGTGAAACCGTCTGGGGTGAATACACAAAGGCCAACTGCCAACTACACCTAATCATGTGACCCTGACTACAGGTTGCAGGCACCAAATGGTTAGGACAAGAAAATGCCAACTTTCTAAAAGTATAAAGAGAAACACAGGGAGACCCTAGAAGTCAGACGGGACCAAGGGTAGACATATATTAAGAGCAACAATGGTCCCATACATGTAGGATAGGTGCAGTATCGCAATTTTTACAATCAAAAATTGGAATTATGCGTGTATTCAAAAAATAGAAACAATTTATAATCAATGAATTAGAGGCACAAATTATACAAAAAGGTGAGTGAGCAGACCGTGACGAGGTAAAAAGGAAATCAGACGATTTCCTTACCACAGGCAAGTGACTTAAAAAGTGACTTTTGAGTGAGTGGAAATGTAAATAAAAAAGTCACAATCAATAAGCATCTCATACTCAACAATACGATACAAATTATAGTATAGAGTTAGAGACGTATGTCGACGACGTTTCGATCCCTATGAAATAGTGGGATCTCATCAGGACAAGGCGATGGAACGAGTGCCTGGGAAGTTTGCCTGGGTAGGTGTAAGTAGAGAGGATGGGGAAGGTAAGAAAGGGGGGGAGAATCGGGTAAGGATTAGTGGAAGGCAAGGACAATTACGTATATATCGGTCACAACACACTGATATTTAAAAAAACAAAACAAAATTTAAGCAAGGCATAATTTCAAACATTAGATACATGTTGCGATGGAGGATTACAGAAAAGGCGAAAGTGTTGCCAGAAAGGAGAGTACAATATAGAGAAAAAAATATATAGAGCAGCGAGCGTAGGGCCAAGGGGTGTGTTATGGCGGTAAACAGAGGAGTTGTAAACCAAGTTGGCCAGTGGTTGCTGAACACATTTAAGGAAGGAGGTAATAACCAGGGAAGGAAGAAAGAGTGAAACAGTGGTAGGAAGGGTTGGTCCGTGGGGAATGGCGAAGGGGCGACGGTGCGGTGAAACCATGTGCTGGTGTAGAAAATGGGTAAAAGGCATGGTGGGTCGCCGGTAGAGCAGAGGGAGGTAGGTACGTGAGGAATAGCTACTGGGCGAGGGTGCGGTAAAACCAATGCGCTGGGATGAAACCGGTGGCATGCAGGCACAGTGTGTCGCCAGTGGGGCGGGGGGACGGGGGGGAAAACACTTACAATGAGCACGGTGAAGATGCAACCGATGATGGAAGGAAGGCAGGCGGCCGACAAGCAGCTAGGACCTCGTTGCGCTAGGTAACGCGAACGGTAGGAGTCCAGATCAAGGGAGGTACGACGTGCGGATATCCCGTCCGGGATATCTAACCGGGAACTCAGTAGGGCATTAGATGGCGCCTGAAAGTAGAAGCGCAAGGTAGTGAACAGGGGTGGGGGAAGGAAGTGGAGGGAGCGGGGAGCGGAAAAAAAAGCTTACCTACGGGAAGATAGAGGGAAACAGCACGAAGGGGATGGTTGAATCCCAACCGGAATCGAAGTGGAGCAGTGTCCACGTGGGGTAGAGAACGGCGCCTGGGGAAGGGGAAGAGGGGGTTAGATACAATTTGGAACTGGGGTGCTCCAGTATCTGGGCGCGGGGAATGCGGAAGGCTTACCTAGAGGGGCGCGATGCCTGGTAGCCCATCAACCGAACCTCGCGTCATTAAAGCAACAATGGTGTATGCGGGTCATGTGGGGGGTTCGTGGCCAATGGGGCGAGTAGGCTGGTCGGTGAGGTGAGGGCTAATTAAGTCCCTCCCTCCAGAAGGAGAATGCGGGCTAGAGCATGCGCAAGGAGTGGAAAATAGCGCGGCCATCTTGGAACGGAGTGAAGGTGATGAAGTGATGTAGTGGATAATAAGGAAAGGTAATTAAGAGATGTTTAGGGGATAGCGAGGACAAGAGTGTAAGGGGAGTATTCATAGGTGTCACAAGATAACCACGCAGAAAAAATAATAAAACTAATAATAAAGTAAAAATGGAAAATACATAGACAAAAAATAGAGAAACATAAAGATGGACCCATTATAGTGGACAGAACAAATTCGAAATGTGGTTACAATTCAGAAGTTATGGAACATTAGAGAACACCACATCTGTTCATCAAGGTATCGCCAAGTTATAGCAGGTTTGTCCAGTCCTCCAGGCGATTCAGACCTGTATGGAGGCTGTCAGTGCGAATTATCCATTTTAGTTCTTCCTTGTTAAGGATGCCAGCAATGTTTGTATTCCTTGGGGGCTGCTGGATCACGTTGATCACTTGCCATCTTATGTCATCTTCAGTGTGATTCAGGCAAGTGAAGTGTTCAACAAGGGGCGCATTGGGTGTTCTGCAACGCACGCAGCTTCTGTGCTGGCAAATGCGGATTCTGATCTTTTGTGTCGTTTGACCCACATAAATCAGGTTGCAAGGACAAGTAATTGCATATATAACATTGACGGTGTTACAGTTGGAGAAGTTAGTAAGAGTAATGTCAATATTCGCATGCACAAATTTTTTTGTATCCGAGGTCAAATGGCAAACGCTGCAGCCGCCGCATTTGAAATGGCCTACTATAGGTTGTAGGCCCCATAGACCTCTTAAAGAGGAGTCTTTTTTGGTGTTGGGGAGGGCTGCCCTCACCAGGTGGTCTTTTATGCTTTTGCTATTTTTGAAGTCAAAGAGAGGGCGTGCTAATTTGAGGTGGCCTGCATTCAGTGTGGGCCAGTGTTTCAAAATGCATTTTCTCACTGTATTGGAGATGGGTGAGAATGTAGTGACGCATACCATTTTATCACCATTTTTTCTTTCTTTGGGACTAAGAAGCGTATCCCTCGGACAGTACCATGCTCTTTTCAATGCTGTTTTAACCAGTTTGCGCGGGTACCCTCTGTTGGTAAGTTTTTTGGACAGGATGCTTGCCTCCATAAAATAATCCTCCTTGCGATAGCAATTGCGGCGTATGCGGAGGAATTGTGAATATGGGAGGGAATCACGTAAGGCTCTCGGGTGGTGACTACTGTATGCTAGTAAGGTATTTTTTTCAGTGGGTTTGCGGTAGAGTGTTGTGTAAAGTGTACCGTTGTTGGCTATTATAGTTAAGTCAAGGAAAGCCACCTCCTGCTTTTTGCTGTTGATGGTAAACCTAAGGCCGTTACCATGTGTGTTAAGCCAATTCTGAAAGTCTATGAGGTTTTCCTCAGTCCCATTCCAGATAAGGAAAATATTGTCTATGTACCGTTTCCATTCAAGAATATTAATTCTGAATGGGTTGTAGGGGGATAGTATTCTCTGCGTCTCTAGCCAGTCCATGTAAAGTATAGCAAAATTAGGAGCAAAAACTGCGCCCATGCTGGTGCCCTTAACTTGCTGATAAAAATTGCCATTGAAGAGGAAAAAATTACGTGTGAGGCAAATCTTTAAGAGGTAAAGAATAAATGATGTTGGAACAGAGTGGGGTTGGGTCTGGAATTCAGGGCCATGCCAATAACATCAATGCCCTCGTCTTGGGAAATGTTGGTGTAGAGTGACTCGACGTCAAGGGTACAGAGGAGGCTGTTAAGGGGGTCAAAGGGGAGTCCTTCTACCAAGTTAACCATGGCCATGGTATCCTTGATGTAGCATTTAGTGGTGGGTACGAAGTCCTTAATGAAGTGATCAATGTACCTTCCAAGAGGTTCAAGAATTGAGCCGCATCCAGAGACAATAGGGTGACCGGGTGGTGTGGTGGCATTTTTGTGCACCTTAGGTAGAGTGTAAATCACTGGTGTGCGCGGGGATTTGGTGTTAAGGTATAGGAATTCGTTCTTACTAAGGTAGCCCTGTGCAACCCCTTCCTCTGTGATATCAAGAATGAGTTTTTGAATCTCCTTGGTAGGGTCAGCGGGAAGTCTCAGATAGTGGTCTGGCTTGGATAGTTGCCTGAGAATTTCCTGTGTGTAATTGTCGGTGTTTTGAAGAACGATCCCTCCGCCCTTATCCGCTGGTTTGATAATCAAACTCTCAATTTGCTTCAGTCCGTGCAAAGCATTTTTCTCAGAGAGGGTGAGGTTGTAAGGAATGTATCTACGTGTGTGTTCATGATTTCTTTGAGTACCAACTTTTCGAAGGTGAAGATCTCAGCTGGTATACTGTAATGTGGAGGGGAGAAGGTAGATGGGGGACGGAATGCAGTGAATGCTGCTGAGGGTGTATATGGTTTATCGAGAAAAAATGCTTGGAGGCGTATTTTTCTAAACAACCGTAGTAATTCGATCTGGAGTTGAAGATAGTTAGGTCTAATGGTCGGGACGAAGGACAATCCCTTACTGAGTAGTGTAATTTCTTTCTCGGATAGTTGGTGAGTAGAGAGGTTGAAAATCGGGATCGATTCGGGGTCGGGCATATTGCCGGTAACGGCAGTAATGGTAGGGTCAGTATGCGGTCTGTGTTGTCTTACCACTGGTAGTATCTTTGACATGTTTGTCTGTCCCCAGGCGCGCTGTGCCACCGGGGTGGCCGTGGCGTACCGCGGTTGGCTTGAAGTCCCTGTTCCTGTCCTAAAAAATTAGGGTTGTTCCTCTGTTTCTAGATGTGCTCGGGCCCTCAGCAGAGTCAGAATTGTCAGAAGATTCAGCCGAGGTATCAGAGAATCCTACTATATTCTGTTGTTTGTTAAATCTACCCCAGGGTCGTTGTGTTCTGGGGCCCAGGTATGATCTATTTGTGTAGAAATCCTCTAGTAGGTAGGGGTACGTCCTCTCGGTTTTGTAGTTTTTGACGTCACGTTGAACCTTAATGATTTTCTTGTTCTGTTCAATTTTGTGGAACTCAGAGAGGGTTTTTTCGACTTGGTCTAAAAGGGTTTTTGCGACTTTAATCCCGCTATTGTCTTTTATTTGCCTTTCAATGTCTTTTATTTCTATCTCTAGTTTTTTGGCTTCTTCGTTAGCTATGTCTATGCCCAAGACCATCCAGTGTCTTGAGCAGGTTGTTCCAATGTGGCTAAAGCCAGTCAGATATTTCTTAATTTCAGTGAAAACCCCCGGTATATTACGAACTTGTAAGCCCGCAGGGATAGTGTCCATTTTAAGATAATCAGTGAGCATGCGGACCATCAATTGTAGCCTGATGAACTTCTTAGTGGATTTTTCTAATTGGTCAAAAATCGTGCTTTCAGTAGTGCTGATATTGTCATCTGTGTCTGAGAAAAGAGAAGGGCCCTCTAATATCTTTTAAATATATTCATCTGAATATAAGGGAGCGTGTTGTGCCATGCCTTGCCTAGGCGGGAGTGGAACGGACAGGGGAGGGTAGGGGTTCGGGAAAAAAATGAGGGATTGATGACGGCAGGGGAAGGGGAGCCCACTAATTGTTTAGTAGGAGGAAATGAAATTTCAATTCCTTGCAATCCAGCGATTGCGCTTGAGTATAAAGAGAAACACAAGGAGACCCTAGAAGTCAGACGGGACCAAGGGTAGACATATATTAAGAGCAACAATGGTCCCATTGATGTAGGATAGGTGCAGTATCGCATTTTTACAATCAAAAATTGGAATTATGCGTGTATTCAAAAAATAGAAACAATTTATAATCAATGAATTAGAGGCACAAATTATACAAAAAGGTGAGTGAGCAGACCGTGACGAGGTAAAAAGGAAATCAGCTGATTTCCTTACCACAGGCAAGTGACTTAAAAAGTGACTTTTGAGTGAGTGGAAATGTAAATAAAAAGTCACAATCAATAAGCATCTCATAATCAACAATGCGATGCAAATTATAGTATAGAGTTAGAGACGTATGTCGACGACATTTCGATCCCTATGAAATAGTGGGATCTCATCAGGACAAGGCGATGGAACGAGTGCCTGGGAAGTTTGCATGGGTAGGTGTAAGTAGAGAGGATGGGGAAGGTAAGAAAGGGGGGGAGAATAGGGTAAGGATTAGTGGAAGGCAAGGAGAATTACGTATATATAGGTCACAACACACTGATATTTTTAAAAAAAAGAAAAATTTAAGCAAGGCATAATTCCAAACATTAGATACATGTTGTGATGGAGGATTACGGAAAAGGCGAAAGTGTTGCCAGAAAGGAGAGTACAATATAGAGAACAAAATATATAGAGCAGCGAGCGTAGGGCCAAGGGGTGTGTTATGGCGGTAAACAGAGGAGTTGTAAATGAAGTTGGCCAGTGGTTGCTGAACACATTTAAGGAAGGAGGTAATAACCAGGGAAGGAAGAAAGAGTGAAACAGTGGTAGGAAGGGTTGGTCCGTGGGGAATGGCGAAGGGGCGACGGTGCGGTGAAACCATGTGCTGGTGTAGAAAATGGGTAAAAGGCATGGTGGGTCGCCGGTAGAGCAGAGGGAGGTAGGTACGTGAGGAATAGCTACTGGGCGAGGGTACGGTAAAACCAATGCGCTGGGATGAAACCGGTGGCATGCAGGCACAGTGTGTCGCCAGAGGGGCGGGGGAGAGGGGGAGGGAAAACTTACAATGAGCACGGTGAAGATGCAACCGATGATGGAAGGACGGCCGGCGGCAGACAAGCAGCTGGGACCTCGTTGCGCTAGGTAACGCGAACGTTAGGAGTCCTGATCAAGGGAGGTACGACTTGCGGATATCCCGTCCGGGATATCTAACCGGGAACTCAGTAGGGCATGAGATGGCGCCTCAAAGTAGAAGCGCAAGGTAGTGAACAGGGGTGGGGGAAGGAAGTGGAGGGAGCGGGGAGTGGAGTGGAGAAAAACGCTTACCTACTGGAAGATAGAGGGAAACAGCACGAAGGGGATGGTTGAATCCCAACCGGAATCGAAGTGGAGCAGTGTCCACGTGGGGTAGAGAACGGCGCCTCGGGAAGGGGAAGAGGGGGTTAGATACAATTTGGAACTGGGGTGCTCCAGTATCTGGGCGCGGGGAATGCGGAAGGCTTACCTAGAGGGGCGCGATGTCTGGTAGCCGGTCAACCGAACCTCGCGTCGTTAAAGCAACAATGGTGTATGCGGGTCATGTGGGGGGTTTGTGGCCAATGGGGCGAGTAGGCTGGTCGGTGAGGTGAGGGCTAATTAAGTCCCTCCCTCCGGAAGGAGAATGCGGGCTAGAGCACGCGCAAGGAGTGAAAAATAGCGCGGCCATCTTGGAACGGAGTGAAGGTGATGAAGTGATGTAGTGGATAATAAGGAAAGGTAATTAAGAGATGTTTAGGGGATAGTGAGGACAAGAGTGTAAGGGGAGTATTCATAGGTGTCACAAGATAACCACGCAGAAAAAATAATAAAACTAATAATAAAGTAAAAATGGAAAATACATAGACAAAAAATAGAGAAACATAAAGATGGACCCATTATAGTGGACAGAACAAATTCGAAATGTGGTTACAATTCAGAAGTTATGGAACATTAGAGAACACCACATCTGTTCATCAAGGTATCGCCAAGTTATAGCAGGTTTGTCCAGTCCTCCAGGCGATTCAGACCTGTATGGAGGCTGTCAGTGCGAATTATCCATTTTAGTTCTTCCTTGTTAAGGATGCCAGCAATGTTTGTATTCCTTGGGGGCTGCTGGATCACGTTGATCACTTGCCATCTTATGTCATCTTCAGTGTGATTCAGGCAAGTGAAGTGTTCAACAAGGGGCGCATTGGGTGTTCTGCAACGCACGCGGCTTTTGTGCTGGCAAATGCGGATTCTGATCTTTTGTGTCGTTTGACCCACATAAATCAGGTTGCAAGGACAAGTAATTGCATATATAACATTGACGGTGTTACAGTTGGAGAAGTTAGTAAGAGTAATGTCAATATTCGCATGCACAATTTTTTTTGTATCCGAGGTCAGATGGCAAACGCTGCAGCCGCCGCATTTGAAATGGCCTACTATAGGTTGTAGGCCCCATAGACCTCTTAAAGAGGAGTCTTTTTTGGTGTTGGGGAGGGCTGCCCTCACCAGGTGGTCTTTTATGCTTTTGCTCTTTTTGAAGGCAAAGAGAGGGCGTGCTAATTTGAGGTGGCCTGCATTCAGTGTGGGCCAGTGTTTCAAAATGCATTTTCTCACTGTATTGGAGATGGGTGAGAATGTAGTGACGCATACCATTTTATCACCATTTTTTCTTTCTTTGGGACTAAGAAGCGTATCCCTTGGACAGTACCATGCTCTTTTCAATGCTGTTTTAACCAGTTTGCGCGGGTACCCTCTGTTGGTCAGTTTTTTGGACAGGATGCTTGCCTCCATAAAATAATCCTCCTTGCGATAGCAATTGCGGCGTATGCAGAGGAATTGTGACTATGGGAGGGAATCACGTAAGGCTCTCGGGTGGTGACTACTGTATGCTAGTAAGGTATTTTTTTCAGTAGGTTTGCGGTAGAGTGTTGTGTAAAGTGTACCGTTGTTGGCTATTATAGTTAAGTCAAGGAAAGCCACCTCCTGCTTATTGCTGTTGATGGTAAACCTAAGGCCGTTACTATGTGTGTTAAGCCAATTCTGAAAGTCTACGAGGTTTTCCTCAGTCCCATTCCAGATAAGGAAAATATCGTCTATGTACCGTTTCCATTCAAGAATATTAATTCTGAATGGGTTGTAGGGGGATAGTATTCTCTGCGTCTCTAGCCAGTCCATGTAAAGTATAGCAAAATTAGGAGCAAAAACTGCGCCCATGCTGGTGCCCTTAACTTGCTGATAAAAATTGCCATTGAAGAGGAAAAAATTACGTGTGAGGCAAATCTTTAAGAGGTAAAGAATAAATGATGTTGGAACAGAGTGGGGTTGGGGTCTGGAATTCAGGGCCATGCCAATAACATCAATGCCCTCGTCTTGGGGAATGTTGGTGTAGAGTGACTCGACGTCAAGGGTACAGAGGAGGCTGTTAAGGGGGTCAAAGGGGAGTCCTTCTACCAAGTTAACCATGGCCATGGTATCCTTGATGTAGCATTTAGTGGTGGGTACGAAGTCCTTAATGAAGTGATCAATGTACCTTCCAAGTGGTTCAAGAATTGAGCCGCATCCAAAGACAATAGGGCGACCGGGTGGTGTGGTGGCATTTTTGTGCACCTTAGGTAGAGTGTAAATCACTGGTGTGCGCGGGGATTTGGTGTTAAGGTATAGGAATTCGTTCTTACTAAGGTAGCCCTGTGCAACCCCTTCCTCTGTGATATCAAGAATGAGTTTTTGAATCTCCTTGGTAGGGTCAGCGGGAAGTCTCAGATAGTGGTCTGGCCTGGATAGTTGCCTGAGAATTTCCTGTGTGTAATTGTCGGTGTTTTGAAGAACGATCCCTCCGCCCTTATCCGCTGGTTTGATAATCAAACTCTCAATTTGCTTCAGTCCGTGCAAAGCATTTTTCTCAGAGAGGGTGAGGTTGTAAGGAATGTATCTACGTGTGGGTTCATGATCTGTAATTTCTTTGAGTACCAACTTTTCGAAGGTGAAGGTCTCAGCTGGTATACTGTAATGTGGAGGGGAGAAGGTAGATGGGGGACGGAATGCAGTGAATGCTGTTGAGGGTGTATATGGTTTATCGAGAAAAAATGCTTGGAAGCGTATTTTTCTAAAGAACCATAGTAATTCGATCTGGAGTTGAAGATAGTTAGGTCTAATGGTCGGGACGAAGGACAATCCCTTACTGAGTAGTGTAATTTCTTTCTAGGATAGTTGGTGAGTAGAGAGGTTGAAAATCGGGATCGATTCGGGGTCGGGCATATTGCCGGTAACGGCAGTAATGGTAGGGTCAGTTTGCGGTCTGTGTTGTCTTACCATTGGTAGTATCTTTGACGTGTTTGTCTGTCCCCAGGCGCGCTGTGCCACCGGGGTGGCCATGGCGTACCGCGGTTGGCTTGACGTCCCTGTTCCTGTCCTAAAAAATTAGGGTTGTTGCTTCTGTTTCTAGATGTGCTTGGGCCCTCAGCAGAGTCAGAATTGTCAGAAGATTCAGCCGAGGTATCAGAGAATCCTATTATATTCTGTTGTTTGTTAAATCTACCCCAGGGTCGTTGTGTTCTGGGGCCCAGGTATGATCTATTTGTGTAGAAATCCTCTACTAGGTAGGGGTACGTCCTCTCGGTTTTGTAGTTTTTGACTACACATTTATCCTTAATGATTTTCTTGTTCTGTTCAATTCTGTGGAACTCAGAGAGGGTTTTTTCGACTTGGTCTAAAAGGATTTTTGCGTCTTTAATCCCGCTATTGTCTTTTATCTGCCTTTCAATGTCTTTTATTTCTATCTCTAGTTTTTTGGCTTCTTCGTTGGCTATGTCTATGCCCAAGACCATCCAGTGTCTTGAGCAGGTTGTTCCAATGTGGCTAAAGCCAGTCAGATATTTCTTAATTTCAGTGAAAACCCCCGGTATATTACGAACTTGTAAGCCCGCAGGGATAGTGTTCGTTTTAAGATACTCAGTGAGCATGCGGACCATCAATTGTAGCCTGATGAACTTCTTAGTGGATTTTTCTAATTGGTCAAAAATCGTGCTTTCAGTAGTGCTGATATTGTCAGCTGTGTCTGAGAAAAGAGAAGGGCCCTCTAATATCTTTTTAATATATTCATCTGAATATAAGGGAGCGTGTTGTGCCATGCCTTGCCTAGGCGGGAGTGGAACGGACAGGGGAGGGTAGGGGTTCGGGAAAAAAATAAGGGATTGATGAAGGCAGGGGAAGGGGAGCCCACTAATTGTTTAGTAGGAGGAAATGAAATTTCAATTCCTTGCACCCAGCGATTGCGCTTGAGTATAAAGAGAAACACAAGGAGACCCTTGCGCTTCTACTTTCAGGCGCCATCTCATGCCCTACTGAGTTTCTGGTTAGATATCCCGGACGGGATATCCGCACGTCGTACCTCCCTTGATCTGGACTCCTACCGTTCGCGTTACCTAGCGCAACGAGGTCCTAGCTGCTTGTCGGCCGCCGGCCGTCCTTCCATCATCGGTTTCATCTTCACCGTGCTCATTGTAAGTTTTTTCCCCCCCTCCCCCGCCCCACTGGCGACACACTGCCACCGGTTTCATCCCAGCGCATTGGTTTTACCGCACCCTCGCCCAGTAGCTATTCCTCACGTACCTACCTCCCTCTGCTCTACCGGCGACCTACCATGCCTTTTACCCATTTTCTACACCAGCACATGGTTTCACCGCACCGCCGCCCCTTCGCCATTCCCCACGGACTAACCCTTCCTACCACTGTTTCACTCTTTCTTCCTTCCCTGGTTATTACCTCCTTCCTTAAATGTGTTCAGCAACCACTGGCCAACTTGGTTTACAACTCCTCTGTTTACCGCCATAACACACCCCTTGGCCCTACGCTCGCTGCTCTATATATTTTTTTCTCTATATTGTACTCTCCTTTCTGGCAACACTTTCGCCTTTTCCGTAATCCTCCATCACAACATGTATCTAATGTTTGAAATTATGCCTTGCTTAAATTTTGTTTTGCTTTTTTAAATATCAGTGTGTTGTGACCTATATATACGTAATTGTCCTTGCCTTCCACTAATCCTTACCCTATTCTCCCCCCATTTCTTACCTTCCCCATCCTCTCTACTTACACCTACCCAGGCAAACTTCCCAGGCACTCGTTCCATCGCCTTGTCCTGATGAGATCCCACTATTTCATAGGGATCGAAACGTCGTCGACATACGTCTCTAACTCTATACTATAATTTGTATCGTATTGTTGAGTATGAGATGCTTATTGATTGTGACTTTTTATTTACATTTCCACTCACTCAAAAGTCACTTTTTAAGTCACTTGCCTGTGGTAAGGAAATCGGCTGATTTCCTTTTTACCTCGTCACGGTCTGCTCACTCACCTTTTTGGATAATTTGTACCTCTAATTCATTGATTATAAATTGTTTCTATTTTTTGAATACACGCATAATTCCAATTTTTGATTGTAAAAATTGCGATACTGCACCTATCCTACATGTATGGAACTTTCTAAAAGTGGCATTTTCAGAATTGTGACTTAAATTACAATTCATGAGAGACCAAACATGACATTTCTGTCTCTTCCCAAATAAACATTATCACTTATTAAATGTAGTAGTGTAATAAGTTAACCCAATGTTATCCTATGGGAGAGGTATGCCTTGCAGTAGTGAAAAACACATTTGAGATGTTTTCACTACCAGGATATGTAAAACGTAAAAGTACATGTCCAACTTTTTTAATTGAATGCATCCTGCCCCTTGGGCAATTTAGGGCTTACCCTAGGGGTGTATTATAAAGCAAGGTTTAGGCCTGGCAAAAGGTTTATTTTGCTAGGTGCAATTGGCAGTTTAAAGCTGCACTTCAGGCTGCAGTGGCAGCCTGCGGCGTGTTTTAAAAGGCTCCTATAGTGAGTGGCACAATGAGTGCTGCAGGCCCACAAGTAGCAGCATTTAGATGACAGGCCCTGGGTACAAGTAGTACCACTTTACGGGAGACATTCATGTAAATTAAATGTGTTAATCAGGCCTAAGCCTATTGTACCATGTTTTAGGGAGAGTGCATGAGCACTTTAGCACTGGTTAGCAGTGGTAAAAAGCACAGTCCTAAAGCCAACAAAAATGAATTAGGCAAAACAGGAGGGGTGAAGGCAAAAGGTTTGGGGTGAACCTGTAGATTGAGCCAGGTCCAACAATCATATTGATTGTTTCTTTCATCATCTATTCACCATTGACACCCAGAGACTTTTCCCCTGGTCCACCCTGCACTTTCGAGCAAAAAATCACAGCTGCCCATCAATGGATCACCTTTCTCTTCCTCAGCTGCCCACTGCCTCTCACCTTCTCTTTTCATGTTAACATTTCCAACCACTCTCTCTTAGTTGAAAACCTAAATGTACACTTTGACACCCACACAAAAGTGGCCTCCTTCAGCATGTCTACGGCAGCAGCTGTCCACTTCCAACTCCTAAATATATGAAGGATTTGGCAACACTGCTCCTTTCAATCAACCAAAATCCTAATCAACCACCTTGTCTGAAATACACCTGGCCATTGTAATAGCTTCCTTATTGGTCTTCCATTTACAAAGTCATCATCGTTCCCACATGCAAAGTGTTCATACTGTTTACAGCCATCCCCACCGCACACCATTGCTACTAGGCATGCTTTCTTTTGGCCCAAAACAGGATCCTATTCAAATTCTTTACCTTACCCTTCAAGACAATTATCAGTCTATGTACCTGCCGTAAAACAAGCATCACCAGCATAAACTATCCAGCTTACACCAGGGTTCTGCTGCCGTAAGCCTCCATGCTTCACCCAACCTCTGTGGTCAGGGCCCCAATTTAGAGACATCCCGCTCCCGACCCTATGAACTGGAACCATCTCTACCTAAACCTAAGTGCTCTCATCTCCCTGCAAGCATTCAAGAAGTCCATAAAGTGTTCACCTTATTGGCTTGGAAAATCCTACTGAAACACTTTCAGGACAGGACACTTAATAAGCACAAGGAATCAAGTCAGACGACATGTGAGGCAGTGTAAATATATTAGTATTTTGCTATTTTAGTTGCCTATGAAATATGTCTTTTTACCACATTGCAATGCGTGCAATAAAAGCACCGAAAGTTATGGTTATTCTTGTTATAACACATTGACATATGTTTTTTAAAAAACCTTGGAAATTCACTTTCAAAACACAGTTAAGGTGCAATTATGGTTTGAATTAAAACAGAGAAGCACTAAAGACCACATGTTATGATTAGAGCCACAAACCATAACTCGCACAGGAAATGCAATGTAAATTTCTTTTTGAAAATGTGATTCATCTTATCCTAATACATTTGGGATAGGATGACTCACATTTCCAAAAAGGAGTTGATATCATATAATGTTTACGATATTTGCAGATTCACTATTAATAGTATATAAAACGTATTCCTTACACTGAGGATAAAAACAAGTACTTATACGTTCAAACAAACCAAAATTGTGAAAAATCTCAATCATAATATTAGTAGTGCCCTGTTGGATGCTCTGAAAAACTGAGATCACTTCTGTAGAGAAACCTGCAGCCAGACACACATAGTTAAGCTACGATTTAGGAAGGTGGTGTAAGCCACTATCTTACGATAACATAGATATAGAATTAGTTGCACCCTAAATGGAGATATGTGGTGCTAGGTGTAGTGATCTATTTGACATGTACTTACTTTGACAACAGTTTGTGACCACAGGGCCCAATATCAAGTGAGACAAGAATCCAGTTTATCTTGTGGACCCCATACTTCCCAGTTTAAAGGGAGACCAGACCCCCTCATTCACGATGTAGCATAGCCTGAAACTCCATGTCCTTGGGTGTGACTGCTCCGGCTTCCACCCATAGTAAACTTGTTGGGTGAGTAGCAGTTACTGATGCTGTGTCCCCTCACTGAGAGTGAGATGACATGAGCAGCTCACTCCAATTTCTGGATCTTGAGCGATCTTAGCGCCCAGGGCTAATTGTCAAAAGGGGCCACAGAGAAAAATGTATTGCACCCCTCTATTCGATCCTCAACTTAAGCTGCTGCTGACACTCCCCCGCCCACCCCCACATTGTACTCAGCAGTCCAGTCTGCAGATCAGCCAAGGGATCAAAAACATTGCCTAAGCATTTCATGGAGCCCCTTCCTAATGGGCAGGGCCTGATTATGGAGGACGTGTCCCACCTACGGGGGAGATAGTGAGAGATTTTCAGGGTCCCTCTTGATAGTCCAGAGACGGAAGCCATTCAGCCTTCTATGTCGGTGCTCACATCAGAATCCAAAATGGCCGAAGAGTCCTCGTTGAGGGAAGATGGCCCCTGCATGAGATCTGTGGGGCCCGTTTTCTCCAGGCCTCCTGCTACTCTCTTCATTACACAACTACAGATGACAGAGGAAGGGGGAGATGTTCCACACCTACACAATCTGGACTGTGTACAGCTGTGGCCTGTGTTGCTCCTTGGACCCACACCGGGACTTACACCTCATGCACTCCTGGTGGCGTTCCTTACTTTTCTAGATGATTGTTTGTGCCTTCTTTGGTTGGGGGGGGGGGAGGGGGGGGTGGCTCTTTAAAAAAGCACTCTCATCTTTTTCTTTAAGGTTGAAAATACACTAGTTTCGCTTTAAGATGAAACAAACCCCAACGCAGGAAGAACTACAGAGACGTTTCAGTCAACTATTGCTGCTTAAATTAATAATGCCCCTTAACGTTTTCGACTAAAATAAAAACAATTTCTGAAAATACAAGAAACATTTGCTCTCAGCAGCCCAGAGATGCTTTGGCTCTGAGTGCAGATGGGATGCAGCTGTGGGGTGCAGGCCGCTCATGCCGGCGCTAATCATGGAATTAATTCTGCAGCGCCCAGAAAGGGTACCTTTCAATAGCACTTCGACGGCACTACCGATCTGACCAGAAGTTCCCAAGCACGGACCACGAACACAAATAAAATACGTCGTGTCTTCCCTCGTGTTGCATTATAAACAGGATGTTACATCCTTCGAAACGGGCTTGTTTGCAGCTCTTTTTAGAACCCGCTCAGTCACAACAAGGGTCCGCGCTGGCCGCTGCAAGTCTAAACAGCTCTCTCTGTTTGTGCTGCAGCTTTCAGCACCTTCGGCGCTATGAATAGAACAGATAACAGGCCGAGCGGCAGGACCCCTACAGATACAGAGAGAGAAAATAGAGCTGGGCAGTTCATTGACCTTTGTGTTCTGGGAAAACATTCTAAATTTGGAACCTGAAAGAAGCCGAGAGCTCATGTTTAGTTTATGTGCCAGGTGAGTTTAAACACTTATGAAGTAATCACAGTGCAGACATGGGGGTTGCCTTTTTTATAGTTATTTATTTGCTTGTATTCTGTTTTACAGCGCCACCGTTCCGCGTTGCGGCCACTTCACAGCGCTTTCCTATACATAATCATGCATTCGTGTGTTAGAAAGTACGTAAAGTGCCAATCTGTGGTGGCTAAGGTGCGGCCAGCAATGCTCGGTGCGGCTCGTGGACTAGGAAGGGGCTGTGCTGTAATTCTGGAGGAATCCCTTTGCAGAGAAGGTCATTGTTGGTGTGTGAGGGAAAGCCGCATTGTAGGTCGCGTGCGCATGGAGGCCGGGCTCGCATTGTACGTCGCATGCGCCTGGAGGCCGGGCTGCTCGCGCTCTAGCTGCACGTTTCACGTCTCAGTTCTTAATCCCAGGTTTCTTTGAACAGTTGTCTGCGACTACCCAGAAACGGGATGTCGTAAGGTGGCGGGAGCGCCTGCAGGGTACCGAGGGCATGCTGGCCCATTCTTTACCATACATGGCCACCTCCTCCTCCCGGCCTACTGTACGCTATGATGCAAAGGATCGCCTTAATACACAGCTGTGGTTGAGATGTCCAGTCAATAGTTTAGGAAAAAAGCAGGGGCGTAACGCAGCCCTTGCGGCTCAGCGGGGCATCCAACCATCCAGCCACCTCCCACCCACTCCCCCCCAACCGTTCAAGAGGGCCCCAGCCAGCCAAAGGCCAATGACTATCAGTGGGATATGGGAGGGAGACTCATTGGCCCCTCATCGCGTTCTGCGGGTGGGTGGGGTGGGGGGCATCATTTTGCGTTATGCTTCTGAGAAAAAGCAGAGACAAAGCAATATGGCGCCCGGAATGTGTTACAACCTAAAAACGAATGTTGAAAATAGCTTCACATACTTAGGTGCCGATTCCGATCTCGGCCGGTAGGGCTCTGAATCGGATTCGGCATAACCGGATCCGATTCGGAGCCCTATTTCCCGACCGATTCGTACGCGCGTCCGTACGAGCGAGTACGATGCGAAATCGCCGACCGACTCGTTTGGGCGTCCCAACCGCTCTGACCGACTCGTTCCCGGGTCGAACCGCACCGACCGACTCGCTCGGACACGACTCGCACCGCGCAATGGAGACGTTCCCCGGCCGGGTAAGTACGATGCGCGCCGCGAGCAGTCCGACCGACACGCGCCGTCCGGCTCGAAAGAGCAGTCGGAGACGTACTTCGGGGGTCCGTGTCGGACCCCCCTGTACGCGTAGCCGCGCGAGTCGCACACAGGGGGGACCCATGGGTCCCCCCTACCTGTGCATGTACGGCGCGAGTCGCTTCGCCGCGTACCCGCTGTAGGGGCGCCCTTGTTCGCGTCGCACCCATTGAGGCAATGGGAGCCCGCGTACGCGTTGTATGACCGGCTCCCATTGACTTCAATGGGAGTCCGACCGACTCGAGTCCGATAGCATACGGACGCATCGTACTCGTTCGGTCGGGCTGCACGGGTCCGATTCGGTCGGAAATCTCTCCGGGTCCGGCTCGGTCGGAGAGATTTCCGGCCCGAATCGGAATCGGCCCCTTAGTCTGAGTTTAGTCAAGGTTTTCTCGTGCTTGTACAGTACTACATGCCATATTCAGGATGGAAGTTACTGTGGAGAGTTCCTTCTACCCTGACCTAGTGCACAGTAGCAACACACTAGAAAAACAAAGAAGTTAGTTTGGTGTTTCCACGTAAAAAGTTGTCAATGGTAAGTCTATAGGTGCTACGTTTTCTGTACATTGCCCTCCCCTGCCACATAATCCTGCATTTGCTGCATATTTTGCAGATCTTAACAATAAATTGCTGTAGCTCAAACGAAGCAGGAGTTAGTAAATTCTCTGGAGACAGAGTGCAATCTGCCCTAGTCACTTTGTAAAAGTTAACTAGTTGACTATCAACTGCTGAATGCTGAATATCAGATATTACATAGTTGACAATTTTGCCCTCATTATGTTAACATTCTGGAGCAGCATCATTTTGGCTCCACCCTTACACATCACAAATGCGCAATATAAACATGCACTTAGTACAGGTACTTTATGTGTCCCAAAGAGATTAATGTAAAGTGATACACTTGACATCACTATTAAAGTGCATTCACAGTAGGGTTAGAAACTCAATATACACTGTGTGTCTTAATTCATTAAATTACATTTACTGCTTAAGTGATTGAATAAACCATCCTCTCACTATTAAAATGTATTTACTTTAGAAACGAGAAAGACTTATATAATGTGTGTACTGTTTCATATTTACATTTATAATGTAGTTCTAAGTCATACTTATACACGTGTGCTCAAAATTATTTTACCTTTATGAAACCTTAACATGAATCCAACGTACTGACAGTTGTATTCATTTGTGTTTGAATATGCACACATATATTACATGTGCATCTTATTTAATAGGCTAATTTGACATTGCTAGGCCCGTATTTCCTTCTGCATAAAATATTGTTTTCCATTTTCTGCTTGAATTACTTTTCCTTGCAGGTGCAATTGACATGGTTTGTTAGTTTGAGAATAGATACAACACTGTACTAGTGATTGAGAGAGAGCCTGAGAAGAAGACCTTGACAAGGAACATGGAGAGCCCCAGAGTGTTAAGTGAAAGGGTCCATTCAGCACTGTTGCAAAGAGCCTCAGGTGACAAAGGGCAATCCCATTCCCATATCTGGCCTGGGAGAAATCGGCAATATTTCAGCTCACAACGTGAGAATGGCAAGGAAAATGGAGCTCCTGATGATGTGAACAGAGGGGTGTTACTTTGGAGATTCTGGTGGAAATAACTAGTGTTATTCCATTTCCTTTGGACTTTGAGAGGTTTAGACCACTATGCTTATCCCCTTTGACTCTTGTTGAGTGTGGCTTAGGTAAACACTCATTTCCCTGACCCAAGAAGACTCTTGACCGAGCTTCTGAAATGCTAACACCTTCCCACACTTTCCCGCATTTTCCTATTTTTCTGCATTTCCCTGATTTTTTAGATCCTTCAGGGTTTTAAACCATCCACTTTAGTTAGACTTTAACTTAGAGGATTTTTGACTTCACTCATTATTAGAAGGGAGACTCTGAAACTCTTTTCTGGGCATCAAATGTTGTGGTTGACCTTTTGTATTGCTGTGACTGAACTCCTTGTTTGCCTTATACTGGTTTGCCTAAACTTCTTTAGGAGGTTGGGTTACCCAGTTGTTATTCTGTATCTTTTTAGCATGGTACTAAGATTTGTTTATCTTAACCTGACTGCTAACTTGTAATAAACCTTCTTAGCTATAGGCACTGATTCTCGGTCCTTATTGTGTAGCCAAATGGGTTGCACTGTAAATTAAATTGATTGATTTAATTCTAACTCCCATTACCTCTCAGTCGGCGAAACAGGTCCACCAGATAACAATGATAAGAGGGTTGGCCCAGCACTGCATCAATTCTCAGTTGATTGATGATAAGGGGTTTTGTCTGCAGCAGGAAACAAATAGCCTTCAATATAATTCAAACGAAAAGGGAAGAATGGCTCCTTCTTCATTATGAACACAAATTTACATTTACATCACAGATACTATATTCAAAGTAGCAGCTATTTCACAAGTCCAAATAACTCTTAGAAGACTCCCAACATGTATCAAATGGGTTATTGGTTGGGGAGGATGTGAGTACTTCCCAAGTAACAAGTCCAAAATCCTGTCAGGACCAACACATAAGTTCAATAAATTAAACCTGGGTTCAACCCCTGGTAGCTATGGCACAGATCTGACAGACTTAACTTATGGAAACATTTGTAATGTATTTAGTAGTATCAAAATAAAAAAAGTAAAAAAAACAGCACAATACAAAATTCCACAACCTATTTCTAAAAATAGAGAAAAATGTAATAAGCAAAATGCCACTAAAATGACTACAATCCAATATTGGGAACAAGAGATTTTTAAAGGTTTTAGAGCACAAAGCACCAAGAAAAATAAGAGCCAATCAGAAGTCACTGTTTGCGGTTGACTGGACCTAGGCATAATTTCAGGCTGACAGTAATGGAGCAGGGGATGGATGCTCCATGTGGGATATCATGGTCAAAAGATTTCACCTTCTGACTTAGCCTCTGAAATAGAAGTCAAAGTCATCCAGTGGGGCAAGGCAAGTCATAAAGTGGGGCAAGTCCGATGAAGTCTTCTCGAAGTCAGACAGCAATTCGTCCACTGAAGTGTTGGTTTTGGCAGAAAAAAGCTCAGAGCTGGAAAATTAAAATATCTTACCTGCCAAATTCCTCTTGAAAGTCAGATACATTTTGCACCTTTGCCCGGTTAAGATCTCTTTCTTAGGACTTAGTCTTTTTATATAGCTCAAAATATTCCAGCGGGGCAAGCCTGAAGCTGTATCCGACAAAGTTTCCTTGAAATCAGACACCTTTGCCTAATGGCCCCGCTGACATTCTGGAGGTCTTGGAAGTCCAAAAGCTTCTAAGTCCCAACTTCTCAGGCTTTCTGGAGCAGTTTGTCTTGGACTTTCATAAGGATCCCAGGACCTCAGAAACAGCACTAGTGGCCAGGACTCACTCCAGCACAGGACATCTGCAGGGTCCACTCCAGGTCCAGTTGCTACAGGTTAGCTGGTCACACCAGGAAAAATGCTGAGCTTGTTGTCTCCCTGTCACCAAACACAAGGTCAGCCAGTTGAGCCATAGAGTCCACTTCTCAGTACTGGGAACACGTGAGAGCAGGTCCAACCCTTTAGGTCTCCACATAGGTCACAGACAGCAGGTCCAGTCCTCTTCTCTTCGTCCGCAGATCCAGATGTGTTCTGATTAGCTGTTGGTGAGTGCCACTTCTGTAGGATTTACTAGCTAGTGTGTGAGGATAACTCCTGGAACTCCCTAACCACAGAGGAAAAAGTTCCCTGGAAAAACCCTTCCCATGTTTGCAGCACATCCTGTTTCCCTTACTGCAGACTACAGTGCACTATTCTGAGGGAGATCCAATATTGAAGCACTCTTCTGCTCTTGGAGGGTTCTGGTGTGCCAGCTAAGGGTGTGTTTAGGTACAATACAATACAATAAATCTTTATTTCGGTTTATGGACCCATAAAAGATGCAAACACATGAGTCCTTGTCGATATTATTCGGAATAAGAATACTGTAAAATACACCATATACAAGCTCTTAAGAGATAAGATATTCATGTTACATTGTATAGACACAGGAAAAGATCAACCCTAGACAAGTCTCGCTATTTACTGGTTCTGCCTATAGGGACACTGACTAAAGTGCTAGTGCATTAATAAATATTATTTGCCTCACAATCACTGCGGTGTACAGCCTAGCTAAACATCATTAGCCATTATAAAACCCTTGTCACAATGACCAATTAAAAGAAATAAAAGCACTAAAATATTACCATGAAACCAATTCACAATAAAAGTATTAAAATTTGAGAGCACACCCATCTTGACTAATCATTATAGATTCAGTTTGTATAGTCCATAACAGTCGGGGAGATAGACAAGGACCTCCTTCTAATAGCCCAGAACTGGCCTAAAAATTTCGCGACTGCACAAACGAAAAGTGGTCTTGTATCTGACTTTAAAATACGTATGGCTTCATTGTGGCTATGTGTCCCAAGTTGCCTACATACAGGGGCCAGCCAATTCCTTCTCGGTCTGGCATAAGCAGCACAGACAAAGAAGACGTGGCCTATAGTTTCTTGGTGACATAAGCAGGAAGGACAACCCTTGGGCTGTGAGTTGTTTGTCAGCCAGGAGTTGGTGAAGGCATTTATAGGTAAACTGCCATGTCTGAACTGGGTGTACAATTTCCTGTCTGCCGGCACCTTAATGATATCGAGATAGCTTTCTAACCGATTAATGAATTTTATGTCAGTGAAGACATCAGTTATGGTGCTGTGACGGATTTTCGAAAAGTTATTCTGTTCTACCCATGCCCAGTACTGAGTTTTTATTTGATCCTTAGAGTATGAAGGCGAAGGACCAACAAACTCCTTTGGCAGGCCTATGCATGCCCGGAGGGTGTCCACATGTTTAATCCACCCAATTTTTTGGTTTTTGTCCAAGGCAGAAACTTCACTTCACAAGGGTGTGTTTAGGTAAATGAGCAGTCCCCATCTCCTCAACTACACCAAAATGGTTCTGGGTCCAGCCTAACTTTCCACTGGTAACCAAGATGGCTACAGTGGGCCCAGCGCTTTTCTTCCCTAGGTCTCCCTTTACACTTAACTATGAATGGGCAGGCCTTACCTTGGCCTCTTTTTTTATAACATATTCCTGAACCCTCCAAGCTGCTCTTCCTGTGCAGAGAGGAGCTGCATACCTTACACCCAGGTCTTCTCACCAGAACACCTACGCCATTGTTTCTGCTCTGGGAGCAGTTTTCATACCTCATTAGGGGAAGCACTGGCAGGCTAATGCTGATTAGCCTATTGGAGGTGCAGGCAGACAAAGTCTAACCTTTTAAAAGTTACATTTCCTGAATATTTATTAGAAGTCCAGCTTCACCAGTGGATTTTTAATAAACATTAAAAATAGTGGTTGAATCATTTCTGCAGCTTATCCCAAACCAAAGATAGCATAATTAGTATTTTATCTGAACTTCAGGATTTTTTTAATTGGAAAAGTACAGCCCTTTTTAGTGAGAGAAGTCACAGTAGGTACATGCCATCACTAAATATTGGCATATAACAATTTTAACTACTATGTATCCTACATTGTGGGCTTGGAGGCCTATTACGTAGGTCACTTATCTAATATTTTAAGGTAGGATTGCTTCCCGTTAAAAGGTGTCATTTTGACAGGTGTTCCTGCAGGTTTAAAAACTGCAGCAATCAGGCTACACAGGTACGCCTGAAGGCATGCTTTCTTTGTCAACCTAGTGGATGGCACAACATGAACTGCAGCTCACAGGCAACATGTAACTTCCAATGCCATTGGTGTATTTTCCTGCACCCTATACTGTTGCCTTTCTGAAAAGTTAAATATTCCATTTGGAGATTAGCCAATTATGTCATTGTTAGAAATGGAGTCTCTAGTTGGCAGAGGTATGCACCCTGTTCAAATCGGGACCCACACTCTAGTCAGGGTAAGTGTAGTACACACTAAAAGTTTACCTGTGCTCACCCTCTGGTAGGTTGGCACAGAGCAGTCAGGCTAAGCTAAAGAGGCAATGTGTAAAGCATTTGTGCACACACACACACACAAACACACAGTGAAACACCACAAAAGTACTCCACACCAGTTAGACAAATAGCCAATATTTGTCTGAGTAAAACAAGACCAAAATGACAAAAGTCCAACATACTCAAGTCAATATATGAATTTTCAAAGATTAAATCAAAATGCAGTGCTTAGAAGTCAATAGCTCCAGCTGGGGCTATCTGGTCGCGCCTGACCGGGGCAAATCTAAAAGCTCAGTCTGACCACGATGGAGCGCGGGCTGGATACAGTAATCATGCAGACCCCCTTACAGTACCTTGGAAGTGCCGAAAATCAAAGACGATGTATAGAGCTGAGGAGGGTGAGGCATTTCGGATGCAGGTGATGCATCGGTTCCTTAAGGCAGTGCAGGGTCGTTGAGCTTCCTCGATCGGGGACCATGAATTGCCCAGAGAAGGTGAGACATCGGTTGCTTGTGCAAGACCTCGGTTCCTGAAGACAACGTGGTGTCGATGATGCGTCGATGTTGAGAGTGCGGTGTGTCGATTCTTCAGTGTCGATGTCGAACTGCTGGGCAGAAGGCTAAGTGTCGGTCGAAAACCACGCAGGGCCGCGGCTGCATCAGAGTCTGAGTGGTGCATCACAGATTTGTTGTTGAGGCAGTGCTCGAGACTCACGCATATTTGGTTCTTCGGAGGCGCTATGCCAGCAAAGTCAGGGCTGTGTTGAAAGTCGAGGTTGTTGAATTGCGCACTGGGCAAGCGGTGTCCATGGCTTCGGTGCAGGCAGCGGCGATGTGTTAGTTTCATAAGGATGCACCGGTTCCAAACTGACGCTTTGGAGTCAATGCGTCGATTTCTTGGTTGCACCAATAAATTCACTTCCAATGGCCCAAGACTGGATTTGGCATCACTTGGCAGGACAGTACTCACAGCAGAGGAGGCCAGGTGCTGGTAGCAAGATGCAAGTGAAGCCTTTGTTGTCTCTGAGATTTCAGCAACAGGGACAAGCTCGGTCAAGCCCTTGGAAAAACTTTAGAAAGCAGGATGCAGAGAGTAAAGTCTAGTCCTCTCACTCTCAGGCAAGAAGCAGCAGGCCACCACAGCAAAGTGACAGTCCCTCCTGGCCACACACCAGCTCTTCTTCTTGGCAGAATGTCCTTAGTCCAGAAGTGTTCTGAGTATATGGTGTCAGAGGTCCAGTACTTATACCCATTTCAGCCTTTGAAGTAGGGAGACTTCAAATAAAGGTCTTTGTAGTGCACAAGTCCCTGCCCTTCCTGGCCCTGGCTCCAGACACACTACAGGCTTTTTTGTGGGGACAGGCACAGCCCTATTCAGGTGCAAGTGTCAAATCATCCCACCACTCCAGCTCAGGAAGGCTCATCAGCCTGGAGATGGGCCATCAGAATATGCAGCATTCCGTCCATCATTTGTTTGCTGTAACACTTTTTGCCCTAAGTGGGATGGGTATGCCCAGACGTGGGTCCCTTGCTCACTGTGCCACTGGATTCAAGCTAGCCTGGCTGAAGAAGGGTGACATACCGTGAAACCGGTCCCAGGATGCTTGTTTCCGGTCCAGGGAGGACCTGGCCTGGCAGTTCGGTCTGGACTGTTCCCATGGGGCACAGGGTCAAGACTGATTTGCATATGGCTGGGTCCAAACTGGGGTGGCGTAGTGGGCAAAAGAACGATGGATTTAACCCAGATCTTTTGACTGGGGGAGAATGTTTGCATTGTCAGCATTCCGTCCATCATTTGTTTGCTGTAACATTTTTCACCCTAAGTGGGATGGGTATGCCCAGACGTGGGTCCCTTGCTCACTGTGCCACTGGATTCAAGCTAGCCTGGCTGAAGAAGGGTGACATACCCTGAAACCGGTCCCAGGATGCTTGTTTCCGGTCCAGGGAGGACCTGGCCTGGCAGTTCGGTCTGGACTGTTCCCATGGGGCACAGGGTCAAGACTGATTTGCATATGGCTGGGTCCAAACTGGGGTGGCGTAGTGGGCAAAAGAACGATGGATTTAACCCAGAACTTTTGACTGGGGGAGAATGTTTGCATTGTCAGCATTCCGTCCATCATTTGTTTGCTGTAACACTTTTCGCCCTAAGTGGGATGGGTATGCCCAGACGTGGGTCCCTTGCTCACTGTGCCACTGGATTCAAGCTAGCCTGGCTGAAGAAGGGTGACATACCCTGAAACCGGTCCCAGGATGCTTGTTTCCGGTCCAGGGAGGACCTGGCCTGGCAGTTCGGTCTGGACTGTTCCCATGGGGCACAGGGTCAAGACTGATTTGCATATGGCTGGGTCCAAACTGGGGTGGCGTAGTGGGCAAAAGAACGATGGATTTAACCCAGATCTTTTGACTGGGGGAGAATGTTTGCATTGTCAGCATTCCGTCCATCATTTGTTTGCTGTAACACATCAGAATATGCAGGGCACACCTCAGCACCCTTTGTGTGTGACTGTCTAGACTGAATTTACAAAGCCCAACTGTCATCCAACCCAGACGTGTATTCTAGGGACAGGCAGAGGCACAGGATGGTTAAGTAAGAAAATGCCAGCCTTCTAAAAGATGCAAAAAAAACAATGGATTGACATAATGTTGAACAATGTCAAACATTCACCCCAGTACAGAGATCTGGGCCTAAATCCATTGTTTTTTGCTCCCCATGCCATTCCAGTTTAAACCCAGCATGCAAATCAGTCTTGACCCTGCTCCCCATGGAACAGCCCAGCCCCAACTTCCAGGCCAGGTCCTCCCTGAACCGTAAACAAGCATCCTTGGACCAGTTTCAGGGTTTTACCCCTCATCAGCCAGGCTACCTTGACTCCAGTGGCATGGAGAGCATGGGACCCACGTCTGGGCATACCTGTCTAACTCGGGGTGACAAATGCAAAAAGAACAATTGATGGCCAGAATATTGAACAATGTCAAACATTCACCCCAGTACAGGGATCTGGGCCTAAATCTATTGTTTTTTTGCTCCCCATGCCATTCCAGTTTAAACCCAGCCATATGCAAATCAGTCTTGACCCTGCTCCCCATGGGAACAGTCCAACCTGAACTGCCAGGCCAGGTCCTCCCTGGACCGAAAACAAGCATCCTGGGACTGGTTTCCGGGTTTCACCCCTCATCAGCCAGGCTACCTTGACTCTAGTGGCATGGAGAGCACGGGACCCACGTCTGGGCATACCTGTCTAACTCGGGGTGACAAATGCAAAAAGAACAATTGATGGCCAGAATATTGAACAATGTCAAACATTCACCCCAGTACAGGGATCTGGGCCTAAATCTATTGTTTTTTTGCTCCCCATGCCATTCCAGTTTAAACACAGCCATATGCAAATCAGTCTTGACCCTGCTCCCCATGGGAACAGTCCAACCTGAACTGCCAGGCCAGGTCCTCCCTGGACCGAAAACAAGCATCATGGGACTGGTTTCCGGGTTTCACCCCTCATCAGCCAGGCTACCTTGACTCCAGTGGCATGGAGAGCACTGGACCCATGTCTGGGCATACCCGTCCCACTTGGGGTGACAAATGCAAAAAGAACAATTGATGGCCAGAATGTTGAACAATGTCAAACATTCACCCCAGTCCATCATCTTATTGTGTTTGCTTTGTTCGCCCTAAGTTGGCAGGGTATTCCCAGACGTGGGTCCCTTGCTCACTTTGGCACTGGATTCAAGCTAGCCTGACTGATGCTAGGTGTTACCCCGAAACCGGTCCCAGGAAGCTTATTTCCAGTCCAGGGAAGACCTGGCTTGGCAGTTCGGGCTAGACTGTTCCCACGAGGAACAGGGTCAAGACTGATTTGCATATGGCTGGGTCTGAACTGGGGTGGCGAAGTGAGCAAAAGAACGATGATGGATTCAACCCAGATCTAATAGTGACTGGGGGTGAGTGTTTGAAAAGTTTCAGCGCTCCGTCCATCACCTTATTGTGTTAGCTTTCTAAAAGAGGCATTTTCAAACCTACAATTTAAAAACCAATTTAACTAAAAGATGGGGTTTTAAATTGTGAGACCAGAGACACCAAACTCCAGTTTTCTATCTGCTCCCAATTGGAAGATACGCTTGTAAAGTGTTACAAGGCAGCTCCAATGCTAACCTATGGGAGAGCTAGGCCTTGCTGTAGTGAAAACTGAAGTTAGCAGTTTTTCACTACCAGGACATGTAAAACTTAAAAGCACATGTCCTACCTTTTAAATACACTGCATCCTGCCCATGGGGCTACATTGGACCTACCTTAGGGGTGACTTACTTTTAGTAAAAGAGAAGGTTTGGGCCTGGCAAGTAGGTGAACTTGCAAGGTGGACATGGCAGTTTGAAACTGCGCACGCAGGCCCTGCAGAAGCAGGCCTCAGACAGGTTTGAAGGGCTACTCATGTGGGTGACACAATCAGTGCTGCAGGCCCACTAGTAGCATTTGATTTACAGGACAAAGGAACACACAGTGCACTGTAATAGGGACATTTTAGACACAGAGCACATGCACTTTAGCACTGGTCAGCAGTAGCAAAGTGCCCAGAGTCCTAAAACCAGCAAAAACGAAGTTCAGCACGCAGTCAAAAACAGGAGGTCAGAAGCAAAAAGACTGGGGAAACCATGCCAAAGGATGCCAGGTCTAACAATCATGTTTAAGGGGTCCGAGCACATACACTGGGAACTGGACAGCAGTGCCCCATTGTGCAGAGTTCAAAATCCAGCAATACCAGTCATCAAACAAGCATTTGCAATGCAATAGGTCTCGCATTTATGCGAGTTTAAGCTATTGGCATTGTAAATGACAAGGCCTTTTATTTATGTTTTAAAAACGAAAACAAAAATAAAAGGCATAGTTATTTGCAATGTCAATAGCTCAAACTTGCGTAAATGCGAGACCTATTCCATTGCAAATGCTTGTTTAATATGCAAGTCACAGAATTGATATAATTATTGTGAATTATGGGAAACAACTGCCCGGTGTGATAGTACTCCCGTGAATTTTAGGTACTGGGTACGGTGCTGTGCGCGTGCAATGATAAATGTTAGAAGAAATGACATAATCTCACATACAGTGTCCATCTGGTGCAGTCAGGGAGGCCATCACTAGAAAAATGAAAACATTCCCAGCGTGTGCGTTGTGAACGTCACCCACGTGCAAAAACGCGCACACAGATGCAAACATGTAATCATACAAATGCACACTGACCCATTCACACAAAATACACACATACGCATAAACACACATATAAACACAGTCATTCGCATATATACGATTTGTTTATGCACAGATACACATAAAATGATGTACAGACACAAAGCAAAGGTCACTTTACATACACACAAAAATACACACAAGCAAACATGCACACATGCACGCACACAGTCATGTATACAGACACAGCTTATACACACACACGGAAACACGCATGTATAAAGGACAAGATACACACTTAACAGTCATTGTGAAATAACTTGGTACATGTTGCGTTATTCGCAATACATTTCTGACTCTGGTAAACCCGGAAAAGCTACCAAAAAAAAAAAAAAAAATGGGCCGTAATTATTTGGAAAAGAACTCAGCTGTTTGTGTATACCGAAGCCGTGACGTCAGGTGAAACAAACATAGGTTTGGGTCAGTCCCCCTTGTTTCCCTTCATCCTGATATTAAACTTAGAAACGCAGGAAAGTCAACCAAAACTTAGGCCTAACGTGTGGGAACTTCAGCAAGTAATGCCTTTCTTCAATCTAATCAGACTCTCGATCCTACCCAATATGGCTTTAGAGCAGAACACAGCACTGAGCTTGCCTTAATTAAATCTACGGAGGAAATTCGGGAGGCCCTGGATAGTGGAGGAAGTGCTGTATTGATCCTGTTAGACCTGTCCGCGGCCTTTGACACGGTCCATCACAAAGTTTTGATGGACCGTCTGGCTGGGGCAGGGCTAAAGGGGTCTGCTTTGAAGCTTCTGCAGTCATTTCTCTCTGATAGAATACAAACCGTGGATATGGACAACTGCCAGTCTAAACCTTTCACCCTTCCTTGTGGGGTCCCACAGGGCTCTTCCCTCAGTCCAACACTTTTTAATGTTTATGTGGCTCCCCTAGCTGGTGTGATTAGGTCTTTTGGCTTCCAGTTGACCTCTTATGCTGACGACACCCAGATAGTGTTGTCACTAAGGGAGGGCTCTGAAAAGGAAACGGGTGCTCGATTCCATGACTGCATGGCTGCTATCTCCAGATGGATGTCGGCAAACTGCTTAAAACTCAATTCTAATAAAACAGAGGTAATAACATTTGGGAAGAATCCGCTATTGTGGACTCCAGACTGGTGGCCGGCTGACCTTGGCTCATGCCCTATACCCACTGAGAAAGCCAGAAATCTGGGAGTGTTAATGGATAACAAGTTGACACTAGGTGACCAAATAAGTTCAGTTACCTCGGCCTGTTTTTATGTTCTAAAGATCATAAACAAGATTAAGTCCTATCTCAACGATAATGGCCTTAAAACAGTAATCTCGGCACTCATTATGTCTCGGCTGGATTACTGCAACGGGCTCTACATCAATGCTCAAAAACAACTTATTAACAAGCTTCAGATGGTTCAGAATGCGGCAGCTAGACTGCTGTCAGGAACCTCAAAGTTTGCATCTGTAAAGGAAGAGATCAAACAGTTGCACTGGCTCCCTGTCAGACACAGAATACGCTTCAAAGCGCTGTGCACTGTTTTTAAAGCCCTTAACGGCAAAGGCCCGGACTACCTGCAACGAAAAATTCAGTGGTACGTTCCTAGGAGGGCATTGCGATCAATAGGGGCGAAGAAAGTCACAATCAGCACTGTTAAAAAGGCAGGCTGGGGAGGCAGAAGCTTTATTAACAATGTGTCCAAATCCTGGAACGAGCTTCCTTTTCAACTGAGGAATGCTACAGACCTCCTCTCCTTCAGGAAGGGGCTCAAAACTTGGCTTTTTAACCAATAAGCCTTTTGGTCACCTTTTTTGTTTAGCAGGCAGTGCATAGCGCCAGGACACCCTAGGGTAACAGAGCGCTCTACAAATTTGATTAACATAACATAACATAACATAACATAACATAACAAGTAATAACAGTTTTCTATTTAAATAACAATCAACGGCGCGGTGGGAGGTGGAGGGTTCTACAAAAAACATACAAGCTGTAGCCGGGGACAGGAAAGTTGAGCGCAAAGAAGCTTTAGCTCAAGGGGGGAACCAAGCAGGGGGTTCTGGCCTTAGCAGACACAAACAGGGAAGACAGTTGTAACCTCTCTGCATTCCAGCATCGCCCAGATCATGAGGCAAGGCAAGCTTCCTTTTGGAACTTTTCAAATCATGGCCTATACTACTCTCATATCATATCATGACCCTCTCCATCAGTTATTTCAAGCTTGACCTCATGTTTGTGGACATCAAATGATGTCTACCCCTTGTCCAGCGGGAAGGTTGTTTTCCCCTAATGAAGGAGGCTGTGTCACCTTCCCTCGTGCAGTGTACAGACCATATACCAAGCTTGGGATACTCTGAACTGTTTAAAAGGCCGCCCTCTGTTTGGGACGTTGCAGGCTCTGCCTCGTAATGTTTAAATGATCTGCAAACCCGGCTCAAATGTTTTCACAATCTTCTCTGTACACATAACATAATGCTATGTTCTATAGTTTTACATCCTCAGAGTGCATGCTATCTATGTAAGGAAGCCTCTTCCAGCTGGGTTCCTAAGCCCTCCATGAAAACTTGGACCTTGAATTACAACTCTTGATTCATCACCCTTCTTTCTTCAGTGACCCTCACCTTACATCCTTTGCATGCTTCCTCTTGGAGTACAGCCTTCTCTTGGACACATGCCCGTCTGCCTTGATCTCGGTTTCTGTGCTTCTGCAAATGACGCACATATCACTTCATAGATCACAAACTCTTCTTTAAAACCCTATCACTGCAACCTAACAGTACCTGATCTCTGCCAGCCTATCCATCTCACCAACTATTTACATGAACCTACATAGCACCCCACTAATTATCACATCTAACTCATTTTAATTTAATCTACCACAAGAAACGGAAGTAAATGCATGGGATGTTTTTCTTTGAGAGCAGGAGTAATAACAATACCCAACAATTACCACTAGACTAACCACCATCTTGGGGTTCTGGACGTGGCGTGCTAATCGCGGTAAAACGCTTCACCGCCTCATCAGGTTTAGAAAATGCTACATAAATACAATGATAACACCGCTCTTCTTTCTCTGTTGCACGCCTGCAACACACTGTTCTTAAGTGCAGTCTGGCTGACATGTACAGCGATACTTAAAGGAATACCGTAACGCTATTAATAAAACGAATACCGTTACGGCACGTAATTAGTACCGACCTTGGAAAATGAAAATATGAATTGATCCCAGGGCGGGCCGGGGAGGATTCCAAGCCCGCCTTGTGCACTTTCACGCAGTGTTGCGATGTAACTAACCCGCTGAGCTATACATGACTTTTTAAATATAAATCGTGCAAGGCTGAGATTTCGGTCTATTTTTAATCGGTTGACACAAATGGCTGCTGGTTTCTCTCGGACGCAGAGTTGACATCTGACATACGTAAAGCGGAAATCCGTGCTTTCGGCACAAGTGACGCTTTCTTATCTAAGAGTTTGCACCGGACGCTGCTGATGCAATCTACAATCCCAACCGTCATTGCATAGGTTAATTAGATCAGCCGAACACTAATCATCTGTGTGGCAGCGGAGCAGCTCAGTGCCAACAATCCTCGGCAAAGGTCACGATCACACGGTGCATACAGAGCGGCGCCGGCCAGGAGTGGAGCCCCGTAGATAGATGCAGTGCTTTAGCGGATTATCTAAGCCGGTTCACACATTAGACTGGTGTATACCTGCAGACGCAGACCAGGCTCGAGAGATTATTGCGCAGGAGCGTCTGTATAGCGGCTGCTGGACGCATGCGTAACATAGCCGTCTGGATAGGTCAGGCAAAATAAAGTGCGAGACTCAGCCAGCCAATCCCAAGTGCAAACAAGCATTTAAAAATGCAATAGGACTCGTATTACTCGAGACCTATTGCATTATAAACAAAAGTACTGGCGTCCAAGAAGGCATGTTCGGGAGTGGGGGGAGGGGGTGGTGGTGGTGGTGGGCAGAGAAGTTACGGACTGCGGGAGGGAAGGGGGGGGCAGAGGAACAAAAGAGTTTGTAAAGTAAAGTGGCCGATAGCTATGGAAGGAGAAAAATGACGAAATGGCTATCAGGAGGAGGGACAAACAAGCCAAAAACAAATCAGAATGCAGCATTTCCGATTTAAACCAATGAAAAACATGGATGGAAAGTGGGCGGAGCTTCCCCCCAGTATACTGTATACTGCATGCCTCGCAAAGCGAACAGCACGTTGCGCTGCAACGCTATGCGAGACCTAAAAATGGGGGTGATCAGGCAAAAAGGGGAATTTTCTCTTAATGTCTTTTACCGGTTCAATACATTGGATTTTATAGTATCCCTAAAGAGGCACCTACATAATACATATGATTTCCGCTATAGTGTCTTGCAAGGCTGTTTCTCAATAGAAAGTTTACAGAGGCCATGTAGTGGGAACATATGGTAGACCTGAAATTCAAGACAAGTATTAGACCAGGCTTTTTAAACGAGTAACTCGTGGCCTACCGGTAGTTCGCCAACTACCCATAAGTAGCTCTCTTTTGTGTAGTCAAACCGATTCAATTAGAAGATTTTGCTTAGTTTAATTAATTTGTGTATAGCAAAATTAAAAAGTATGTATTTGAGATGAACATGTGAGTATTTTCAGAACCTTTTTCAGAAGCTGATGGTTGGAGAAAAATGGTTGAATTTGCAAAATATATTTAAGGCTGATTTGAGTGATAAATCATGTGGAGTCTGGGAGACATTACTTATATTAATAACTTGCTCCTAGGGGCAATGCAGCTATGGCTGATATGTAATTGATAAATATTGTTTGCATTACTTCTAGCAACCCTGCCTGATGCACTGAGATGATCGCTGCTGATAATCTGGCATGGGGAGGCCACTAATGCAATTTTGTTTGAGATGGTCACTATTAAAACACTAATAATATTAGTAGCTCAGTATAATTTTCATTGAACATAATTAGCTCTTACTACATGAAAGGTTGAAGACCCCTATTTTAGAATATAACTAGAATTTACCATATAAAAGAGGCACAACTTTTATTACACAAACTGCGTACATGTTGTATTTTTTTGCTGAGTACAATGTTGCATATGTGTTCACAATCAGTTTTACCATGGGAGATAAAAAGGAGAGTTCTAATAAAAGAGCAATCCTTTGCTTAATGTCAGAAAAAAATGTTGAATACCGTTATGATTAAGATCTGTTTTCTTCCTTAGGTATTCTTATCACACTGAAATAATATTTGCATTGTTGTGTCAAAATAGCTAAGCAATGATGCCACAGAACACGTTGCCTCATTTACATTTAATCACATAATATGTTACATAAATTATCTTTCTTAGCTGCATATTTTCACTTGCTTTGGCTGTGTTATTTAGTCTTACCCAATTTGGTGCTCTGACTAATTCAAGTGATCCTGCTTATAACTTATTCGAGTTCCTGTAAAAAAGAATCTGACATGTTATTTGACCCCTGTGCTTCACTGCATGATTAAGAGGCATATTGCTTTTGTTCTCAATGATACATTTTTCACAGTTCGACCCTCAGTTGCAAGTGGGATGGAGGGACATGAGGTTTTTACCAGACCTAGTAAGTATTTAGCAGGTCTGGTAAATTCCTCCTATTCCAAGTCATATTCCATTCCAGGTCTAGTCTCAGAAAACGGGTATAACATGCGGAATTCAGGGCATATTACACCAAGGGGCGTATTTACCAGCCCTCAGTGCCACCGAAGCATAGGTTTTTTTGATGCTCCGGTGGCGCAGCACAATTTTCCATATTTACAAGGTGGCACTAAGCCACTTTGTGTGGCTTAATGCCACCTTGTAAATATGCCCCATTCCGCCGCAGTCCTCTGTGTGAAAGGGGCGTGCAATAGGTGTTGCTGTGGCGTTCCAGCACAACACCCATTGCTTTTTGACGCTGCCCCAGATTTACAGGGCTGAGGAAGCGCCAAAAACTAACGCCATGGAATACCAAGCATTAGAATGGCGCAACAAGGAGAAATTATTTATTTCTCCTCGTTTTTTGCTCTTTCCATGTGTCCTGCATTCTGCAGTACACATAGAAGGTGCAAATCGCCATTATTGATTGTTCAATTATGTTGAGAGTCTCAGTATGTGGGAGACTAGTGTAGAGGCTCTCAAAGTCTAAACCCATGAGTAGATGGATTGCATTGATTGTTTATGTGCAGGAAGGTGTCCCTTCTTGCAAATAAACAATCATCCCTGCAGCGCACACTCTTTTGCAACATGGCGACAGGGTGCCTGCGCTGACGCTAGGCAGCTTTTTTTGTGCCAGCGCTACGGGAAACACAGGGGTGTGCCGTATTCCTGTAAATACGGCGCATCCCTGCATTTTGAAAATGGAGTGCGGTGCTGCTAAATTTGGCGCAGCTCCGCGTTCCGACATTTTCTTGTGAATATGCCCCCTTGTGTGTTGATGATGAAAAAATTGTCCCATAGTTTTATGGTTGCACACGTGTATCTGTAGAAGGGTGGTGCTAAAAATCACATTCCAGCCCTCGCTGATACCTCACTTGGTTAAAACACCTGATGCAGAAAACACCTCCAAATGTGTTACAATTAGAAGAACCTGCTGATGGCCTGATTATGAGTGGATTTAGGTGTGCGGATACTGTGTGACTAGAATTAGTGTTTCCAGCTGGCATTCCCACACCTAACTTCGAGCTACTCCTCCTCGATTGGGTAATACCATGCAAACCTGGAAATACTGGGACAAAATATATGTTTCCCACCGTTCCAGGTAAATACCAGGCCCAAATCTGCTTCAAAAAGCTGATAAGCATGTGTGGCAAGCAGTAGAATGGACGAGATGCAGAACAGGACTAAGTTGGAAGGAGCATTGTCTGCTTTTATGCCCCAGACCTCTGTACAATGCTGGGGCTGCTCCTGCGGTGATGGACAGGAGGGAGGCACCAATAATCCCGGGCTTTGCCAGTGCTTAGAGCTGTTGCTGCAGGAGATGAACGGGGGTTATGCCTCTGCCCTGCCACCACACCTCCTATGGTTTCACCAGCTGCTGAATTGCACCCAGTGTAAGCAGGTCTGGTGTTTCAGGGTCCAGTAATTTGGGGCCTGGAAACACCAAAACACTTGTGATATGGTGAAGTGGTATGTCCCTGGGTAACCACTTCACCATACTCAAAATTGGGCCCTACATCCAACCAAGGTTGTAAAGTTGCAAAATGGACACCACTAAATTTGGTATAGTTTTGAAAATAGAACAAATTAAGAATGGCAAATTTATTTGGGATGTGTACAGTTATAAATAGTCAATATGCTGCATGTCCATGGGATTTTTGTCTAGATGGGTAGGTGGTTCAACATTCCTGCTGCAAATATCAGAGTGTAAATGCAAGTGGAACTTTAAACTTCAGCTACGGCAGCAATATCTTTCATACTACTAGAGCTGGAATAGAGTTCAGTGCTGGCACCTCAGAGTCTCCCCACATGTGTCTTGGACAATGTGCTGACACCAGGATTCATGTATGCATCCACACTTAAATGTGCTTTGATGTGAGGAGAGATAGAGGGGCTCTTTTCAGTGTGATGCTGCTAACCATAGACAATCTAGTTCCTTTTGTGATCCGAGATGGCAACATTGGAGGTGAAACACAGCACAGCTAGGACATCAAAATAGCAAACCTGACCACCAAGCTCAGCAGCTCATAAAGACAAAGTGTCCCCACCCCCCCAGGGAATAACTTTAAAACCTGCTAAGTGATAAACAGATTTTCTGCTTTAGTATGGAAGACAAACCATTTACTTCTACCTCATTAAATCTCGCAAGCACCAGAAAGATTTTATTTATAAAAAACAAAGCCAGTATGTGAGAAAAGAGATTCCATTGCTTCTTGAGTTTAGGTTTTTTTGATCAGTATCAGGGTGACAAGCAGTGTGTACAGAGCACTGACGTCAGACTAATGAAAGTGAAACCAATCGGCTCCATTTGGAGCCAACTGGTTACACTTGGATCGGTGCTTGGGGGTTATCACTCTGCCCCTCAAGTATCGATCTATCCAGGAGAGTTACTGCTGCAAAGGGGACAATGATGTCTTTCCAATTATACCCCTCCCAAATGGATCCCTGTTTGGGGATCACCTCAGACCTGCAATTCCCAATCATGGATGCAGGCACTAGACACCAAAGGAGCCGTTTTTGGGGGGAGCGGTACCCCTCATCATGGGCAAGTGCTCCCCAGTCCAAAAATGTTTATTTCCACCTCCCTGGAGGGGTGATTTGAGGGTCTACCCACTGCCTCCAGGGATTTTTTATTTTTTTTAAAGCAAAAGGGTGAACGGACTACTCAGGCTTCAGGTCATGTCGCCATCCAATTAGGGTCCCAGTCGTCTTTCTGTCCCCCCAGGGGGCAGAATTGGGTGGTTTATCCCCAATCTGACTCCAGGGGAGGCAGAAAATCCAAATCCTCTTCAGGCAACCTAGCACCAAAAAGGCATCCTTGCACGATGGTACACATATGCCTGTGCTATGGGCAGAATTGTTTTTGTGCAGGAAGGGACACCTCCCTACGCAAAAAACAACCCCTAGAGGCATATTCCTCTTTCCATGTGTGCTGCATAATGCTGCACACATGAAAGGAGAAGTAACAAGGAGAAATTAAGATATTTCTCCTTGTTATGCCTCTCTTTGGTAAGTGTACCATTTGGTGCAAACGCAGGTTTACAGCCTTTATTAAATCTGGGATTGCATAAAAAGGCATGGGTGAATACATGGGAATACCCATGCTAAACTCATGTAACATCTACCTGACGCTTTGTAACACAACGCAGTGCAAAGTGCTGCATTGCGTTACTTTCTTTTTCTCTACTAGTATTTTGCATCATGGCTGCTCCAAAAAGTGGCACAACCAGGACACAAAATGTTAGTAGATCTGGGCACAGGCATGTGACCGAGCCACAACCTAATAATATCTCCAGATGCCTTTCAGCCTTCAGGTGGGGGGTAATTTAGGGTGGGTTCCTCCAATTTGCCTAAGGGGGGGAGGGGGGGGGACCACAAAGCCTACTAGACACCAGGGATAAAAAAGTGGGCTTGGGCAGCCTGCCCAGGCATTGGGCCCTGTCCCCACAAAATAACGCCCCAAGAAGTCTTGGGGTTTATGCCCAATCTACCAATCTCAGTGGACAGAAAGCCCACTAGACAGCAGAGATTTTGTTATTAAAAAAAGAAGGGGTGGGCCAAGACCCTTCCCAATAATGGCTACAGCAGTATTAGTGCCTCTCTCAGATTAGGGTGTTTATCGTGAATCTCCTACCCAGGGGGACAGAAAGCCCATTAAACAATCAGGATTTTTTTTGGGGGGGGGTTGGGGGGCATATAGGATATGGTTGGCCTGCCCAGGCATTAGGCCTGACACTCACTCGTACAGGGACCCACAGTCTTTCTGAACCCCCATGAAGCAGACTGGGGAGGTTACTCCAAATCTGTCCTGGAGGAAGAAAGCCCACTACACCCAGGCATGTTTTTTCAAAAGAATGGGTTGAGGCTGGCACACTTTGGGCTAAATCTTCACCCCTAAATCCCCAAACATATTCTTAAGATTGGAGGACTTACCCCACTGCATGCTTAAGAGATTTAGATTCCTTGGTATCCAGATCTCCCACCCAGCAATACCCAAATAGTGCTTGCTTAGGAGAGGAGAGACCCAATATTGTTTGCAGGCCCCTACACCACCTCTAACCCTGGCTGATGCAAGGGCATTGCTGAAACTAGCCGTGCCAGGAAGGGAGAAGAAGGCTGTGATCCTATCTGCCACTGATCGACTGATGTCACTTAGTCCCATGTATGTGGGTGCCGAAAGTTTAGGGTGCAGTAACTATCAAGCACCAGCTAAATTTGGGCAGGAGGAGGGGTGAAGAGTTTCAATTGAGGGTTAAGGTGCATGACTGTCCGCACTTCCAGCTCTACCCAACAGATCCATTGACCAGGCACCATCCCAAGGGCCCTCACCGGTTCATACCTCAAGGCTTCCTGCCGTGGTGTCCATATGCCATCAAGTCCAGTCGGCAAAGAAACGGGAGACGGCTCCAGGGCATACCACTTCACTGCTTCCACTCCCCATGGATGCACTGAACCACAGATTCCTTTCGCACATTCATCTAGCATAGACAGGAGTCAGAATAAAGGCCTGGCACCTCAATTTCCTCTTTGTTCTGTCTGAGGTTGTCAATTACTTCTAGACACATTTACTGCAAGCCAGTACCTTGGGATCAGCAAAGCTATGTGTTATTAGAACACTAATTACACCTACCTGTAGGATAATTAAAACTATGTTTTTGTGTGTGCCATAACTATTTGTGCACTGGGAGTAACATGGAAACATTGTTGGTAAATACTTGGCCTAACACAGGGGAGTACAATTTCCATATAACTCCCAATACCTTAGAGCTCTATTAAACGTGTAAATAAATAGCAGGCAATAAAAAACCCTGGTGCTAATATCATCTTCTCTTGGCTGAGTGTGGTATTAGTGCTCAATTACATGCATGTTTAAATAAACAGAGAATTACATACCCACGTGCAGTAACCATCATGGATGCTCGCAATTTCTTTTTTTATTACCAGATCCAAAACAGCTATTTAGAGCAGAAAATTAAAAGAAAAAAAAACAACTGCGTGAAACCTCCTTTTTGAAATCAGTGTGGCCAGCAGCGACTGGCAGCTGCAGGGCCCGCCAAAAAAGTTATAAATATTTGTATAGACCCACAAGGGGCGGAGGAGCACCGTGGGTGGGGGGAAGAAATAAAGAGCGGGTGGAAAAGCAATGGAGAGTAGGCGTGGGAAGCAACAGATGACCTTGAGCCTGAAGGGGAGAATAATAAAAAATAAAAAAGGAGGGGGAAGCAATGGACAGACTAGGGGGAGGAGGGAGCAACACAGCACTTGGAAAGAAAAGCTGCACAAGAGGAAGAAAGCAAATGCATGGAGCACCTGCTGGAATGAGTATAGGTAGAGAAAGCAGCACATGAGAGAGAGCAAGAAACCACATGCACTGTCATGGAGGGCTTAAAGCAAAAGAAGGTTCTATAGATGAACAAAGGAAGGACACAAGACAGCCAATCAAAAGGATGGCAAAGAAGCTAGGCTCCAGGGGAGGGACAAGCACATGTAGATGAACACAAACCATGAAATAAAAAGCAAGCAAATGATAAAGTCACCCAATGGTTAGGAACTCTAAGCCTATTAGGTATGGTCCACAAGCGGTCTCACAGGCCCATAGGGACATTGTTGTTTTTCATCAACTTGACATAAGCTCGTTGCAGCTTGCCTGCTGCTTTGCACACGTTACTACGCGTCTTTATTTTTTGCAATATTTTCAAAGACTGCTTTCACAAGAGAACTCATTGCTGTGTTCGCTCTCTGCATGTTCCTGGGATTTTGACTGAACATTATGTGCAAGGTTGAACAACAATGCCCCTTGTTATTTTGTTCTGGCCAGTCCTTAGCCTTTAGACAAAACATAGTGATGCAGCTGTTGTTTGGACAGAGTACTTGGGTTTTTAGTAGGTGGTAACACACACTTGGAGAGGGGCCTTTCCAGGGAGACGAGCACCCATGATGTAGATCTACCATCTATAGGCTAAGGTATGGGGTCTGCTGACAAATCCCAGAGATCTTCTATTATATAATAATACTTCTTCTTAGCAAGGGGAGGCACTATAGTCCTTTCTCCATTGTCTTTTTACGATGACATCTCCCTTCATGATTTATGGACTGACTGCTATGCTGACAATATTTGTACTATGCATTTTCCTGCTTGTTGTGGCACGTATACTGCACGTTAGGGCGCTTTAGTTAAAATAAATATTTTAAACTGTTTTGTGCCTCCGTCAGATCTTATTGTGGACGAGTACAAGAGAGTGAGCAAAAAGGTGTGTCTTGTTACCGCGATTCCTGAGAGATCTGGGAGTGTTGTGTTCTGGGGTGTCTAATCATTTGTTTCTCTGTGAGTGAGTAGGAAAGCAAGTGCAACACTATAGCTAGTCGGTCCTGGGTTCGTGGGTACTAAGGTGGTAGGAAGACTCAGTCCCTATACACCAAGGTCCCATTTCCTGCGCATAGTTCTGTATTTGTGCAGAATCCCTGCAACATGGAGCCACCAACGTTTGGTCTGGTACTTATTTACAAGACCCCTGAGTAGCGCTTGTGCTTGTCCACAATTCCCTCTCACCGGTTTCCGGAGACGTCCGTGGTGGGGGGGCTTAGCCTCCTATATTTATGTTTTATATGTTTTTCAAGCTTGAGATTTAAAAGGTTTTGTTTATATTTCTGACCCGGTTTTGTGCTACCGTTCTAATGCTTTATCCGATTTCTTGTTGTTATGGCAGTCGCTATTGCGGCTCCTAACCGCGCTGTGGTCACAGCACATTTGACTCAACATGGAGTACCAAATGCGGGAGCTCCTATTATCTTTGTAGTTGAGGTGGATGCAGCTTACCGCTTCGAGGTTTTCTATTCTTGGGTTACATTTCCAGCTGTGGATGGGAATGATAACATGTTTCATGAGTATACTGCGGCCACGGTTTCGCTGAATTATCGTCCTTATCAGTTACTTGAAGTTCCGTTGACAGCCTGGAAGCATACCAAATGGTTTAATGGCGCCCTTCCTCACCCTGTTTCTGTGGTCCGTTTGGGACCGCTATCCGTCGATGGGGCCACATGGCCCATATTGGCTGGTTTTACACCACATCCCAATTATCTTAATGTTACACACGCAGAGCTACGTTATTTGCACACATCGTTGATTCATATACATAGAGCTGTCATACAGTTTATGTCACGTAATATTCAACTGGCTCCAGTTGGAGCCGCTCCACAACCACCTGGACATGGTGGTGTCATTAGTCCCATCATGATTAATTCAGTGATGGGCAAGTGTCCTCAGAATAGGGATGATTTCCCTTACTGGCTTGCAGAACAATTTGAGCAACTCGAGGCTGTTTTTCTCCATACTACACCTGTTGAGAAACACAGGATCCTTACAATAAGTTTACCGAGTGGTATCTTTCCCACTTTAGCTGATTGCACCACCTGGGGGACGGTGTTTGCTATGGTGTATACACTGTGCTTTGGCACCCCGTCTATGAGCGTTCTACAGAGCATTCTAAAGAAGGTTCAAGATGAACACGGGGCTGGTCCAGCCCTGGAATTGGGGATGAGATTAGTGGGCATGTTCCCTATTGTCTCCGATATGATTCTGGCCAATATAAAAGGTAAAGCAGTTAGCTTGCAAGTACGTCAACGCCTTTCGGCGGTGGCGGACATTGGTCGGCAGCGGCAGTTACTGATCATTATTGCAGATGTCTATACATCATTGGGTCGCAATAGTTTGGGAGTAAGACCTTATACTCAGGTACAAAATAAACCCCCTTAGGATAAGGAAGGTCGTCCAGTCTTTTCTAAAAAGGCAAGGAATAAAAATCAGCGGCAGCAACAGCAGAAGCCTGGTTCTCATGCTGGTTCACCAACACCGGACGCTTCTGAACCTAGATATGATTTGCGTGCCGCTCTAAAATTAAAACACCAGAGAGGTTTCAGGTTCCTGATCCTCGTTCTCCTCGTTCCTTTTAGGAATCGTCGGATCAACAATACGGCGGGGGAGGACGTCAGGATCACAGAGAAGGCGAGTCTGTGCAACCAAGACGTGACCCACAGTGCCAGTTTGACATAAAAGCCAAACTGGAGGGACCACCTCAATACCGTGCCCCATTTCAGAAGAAAAAAGTTGCCACTTTGACTGCAAAGTATGCCTCAGATGGTGAGAACCCTGCTCCTCGACTGGAGATGGGCGGTAACACCCCTCGACAGTGCGGCAGAAGTTACCATGGTGTGGGAGGCACTCCACCATTGTCTGGAGGCGAAAGCAACTGACACGTTCATTACAGTGGAAACAGCAGACACACGAGTTGCACCCCCCGATAGGCTTTATGAAATAGGCCTCCAAATTGAAGGTGATATTAAATGCACAATTAAGGCGCTCTTTTAGGACAACCTTACTTCTTCCTATGATATTTTGTTGGCGGAGGTAGATTGGCCTCCCCCATTTGTTCTAGCTTCTTCTAAAGGGGAAGATGTTATTCTCCCAAGTTTTTCTCATTATGTCTCGGAGGAGGCTAAACAAGCGTATGCGTCGGAGTGGGCACTAGCGCTTGCCCCGGCTGTGTATCGTAATCAGGTGGGGTGGGATATGGAGTTCCAGGCACATGAAATTCCTTTGCGATCAATGCCACAACCCCAACCACAATATCCAATTAAACGTGAAGCGAGAGCTTCCGTCAGTGAAATCTTGACCCAATTGGAATATCAGGGTGTAATTGAACCCTGTGTTTCGTCAATGAATAATCCTCTTTTTCTGATATTGAAACCGGATGGTTCATATTGCATAGTTTTGGATTACCATCATTTGAACAGTCATGTTCGTACCTTTGCAGTACAGAACACACACAGCTCTGCATTAGTTGGTACCAGTGTTCGAAAAAAATATAAAACGACTCTTGATATCTCAAATGGTTTTTACAGTCACAATTTGGCTCCTGAAAGCCGTGACCTAACCGCTTTTAGCACCCATGGCAATCACAAAAGATATACTTGTTTGCTCATGGGGTATAAGAATAGTCCTGGTGCTTTTGTGGCACGCATAGTGTCGGTTTTGCATGAAATTGATCCTGATGCTTTCTCGTACGTCGATGACATCTACTTGATGGATGATGAATTGATACCGCATCTTGTGCGTGTGGACCGCATCATAATGTCTTTTGCAGACTTGGGATACAAATTCAGTTTTGCCAAGTCGCATATTGCCTGTTTGGCAGTTCTTTTTGTGGGTTACGAACTCACCAATGAAGGTAGGGTGTTGGCCCCCCCACTTTCTGGAGAAATGTTCTCAATTGCAACCTCCTTCTACTCTTACAAAATTACAATCTTTGCTGGTTTTTTTGAATTTTGGAAGGACATTCATTCCTGATTATGCCCAGCGTATCAAACCACTTTATTCTTTGATACAACCTTCTTTCTGTGCTTCCTGTTGGCTTCCGGAGCATACCGCAATATTACGGTCTTTGCAGTCTGATCTGCTTGCAACCAACCTCTTGTTAACACGTGACAATTCTACAAATTTGGTCATAAGGATAGCACCAGGCGTGTTAGGTTTCACTTACTTGACGTTCAATGGGGGGGATATGGTCCCCATTGCATATAAATCTCATTTGTACACTGCGGCTGAGATGCGTTTCTCTCCTACAAAAAAAATGTTGACGGCTGTCCAGATGGCGATTCTAAAAGAACGCTCTCTGGCTCAGGGTAAATACATTTTCACGGTCTCTCCAGTACCTGCTTTAGAGGCAGTTACGAAAGCTAGTGTCCCGAACTCCAACGCCTTGCATCCACGTTGGATATAATGGGCTAGTTCTTTGACATCGGCAGATGGCAATTTTATCTTTGACCCGTCTTTGCAGACGCAGGAGTTTTTACAATATGAACATGTTCACCCATCTCCTCTGTCATTGCTTCCTCTTGATCAATATGAATGTATTGTTTACACTAATGGATCTGCGCAGCCGGCCGTTGGTTCTAAACATGCTTATTCGGCGGCATGCGCAATTTTTGGTGGGAAAAATTGCAGATGGGGATTTTAAATCCTCCTTGGTGCACACACAGTCTCTTGGTGACTGCATGGCTCAATTGGCGGAGCTACGTGATTTGGTTGTGGCTCTTAAATTTGCTGATCCAGAGGTTCCTACACTTATAGTGTGCGATTCGTTTTACTGTGTACAATCCTTCAATGACAACTTATTCTTTTGGAAACAAAATGATTTCCGTGATTCTAAAGGTAGCGCAATTAAGCATAAGACCCTTTGGGTCCGGGTGACCGCTCTTAAGGAGCGCTTGCCGCTCACACATGTTATCCATACTTTGGGCCATCAACGTGTGGGAGCACACGCTGTTGGTAACTCACTGGCTTATGAGGCAGCCAAATCTGCAGTAGCCACTTGTTCAGTAGCAGCAGTCACAAGGTCCATGTCTAAAGTTGATGATGATATTTTGGCAGCTATTGCTGCAACAAAGGAGGGAACAGAATTTTCCTAAGGTTTTCCTTCACGTTATACATACCACTTGTCATCTGATCAGATTCCATTCGCTACTATTCCGTCCATTGGTGATCGGCTGATTCTCAAAGAGGACCGCAGACTTTCTTTGATCATTGCTGCACATGAAGCCGTTGCTTCTGCACATGCTGGTGTGAATGCGACTGTTTCTCTTCTACAGCAGCGTTTTTGGTGGTGTGGTTTATATCAACAGGCACGTAAATATGCTCTTTCCTGTGACATTTGTCAACAAATTAAGCCTTCTACTGTTACACGCCCACCACATACTCAGCTTTACATCTCTTATCAGCCGTTTGGCTGTATTTATCTTGATCACTGTGGTCCTTTGACTTCTGACACTGCTTTTAAACACATCTTAGTTGCAGTGGATTCATGCACTAGATTCCTTTGGGTTTGGCCTCAACGTAGTGCTGACGCTCGAACTGTCATTAAAGATTTGTGTGTCTTTGTTGGGACATTTGCTTGTGGCACCTTCCATTCTGACCAAGGTCCTGCTTTTGCCTCTAAGGCTTACTGGGAGGCGATGAAGTCTCTGGGGGTGCAGGTGCAATATTCCTCTCCATACTGGCCAGAGGGCAATTCAGTTGTGGAGCGGATGAACCGTGACTTAAATCAATCTTTCACGGCTAGAGTCTTAGGTACTGGCAGGGGTTGGCTGTCTCATTTGTATGGAGTCCAACGTGCACTAAATAATCTCCCTAGAAGATCTCTGGGTGGGCGGACCCCATACGAAATACTCTTTGGCATTAAAATGTTTGTGCCAGACCTTGATGATCTAGACGTTGTGGCGGCTGCCGCAACCTTTGACGTAGATAATCATTGTGCTATGTCACAGGATCTACAAAAAGCTTGTGATTCACAAGCAAGAGCCCAGTTGCCCTCTTCCACGGATCCAGTGGTGCTGATTCCTGTTTCTGGCTCGCTTCCTAAAGTTGGAGATCTGGTCCGTGAAAAGGTGGAGAACCAAAAATAATTTGGTCCATCCTACCGTGCACCGGTCAGAGTCCTTGGTTTGAAAGGCAGCTGCACTGTGATCCTGCCTCCAATACCTGGTCGTAAGGAGAATCGTTACATTTCAATCAAACAAGTCGTTACACCATATGGCCGATACTGAATAGTATGCCTCGAAATGTTCCACATCGAGAACTTTCACTGAACCCATTGGTTTCTGTTTTTTCAGCTACTCCCCAGCAATTACAAGGGGAGATGGAAACTTCAATTGATTTATTACCTGTTTTTCCTTCTACATCCACTTCAGTGGATATTGAGTATGATTCTCCTCCAGTTGAAGTCATAATTGATATTCCTGAGAGTATCATACCTGAAACATCTGATGCAGCACGTCCACCGTTGTTTCAGCTGTGGTCCAGTGGTTATTATATGGATCGTAATAGCTTCTCCTCTGGCACATCTTCCTCGTCATCTTCTGTGCAGGAGACCCCTACCCGTACCAGTGTCTTCATCTCCTAGTTCAAGAAGACTTACTTGGTCCCACCCTGGACATATATCTGGATGGTGCTTACGATGATATTCCTCTTCGTGTGGATCGGATTTGTGACTGTATTTTTTCTGCTCATTAATGGCCATTATTTACCAGAATGCTCTGCTGTGAACTTTGTTGATGGAGTTCTGGCCCCTCACACATCATCCCACATTATGAAAAGAGACCAAGCCCTTGGCAATATATCAGCGTTCCCTGTTGTTAATGATATCATCTGGGATAAAATTGCTTACGATATCCATGGCCCGATGGAAATTTTGAACATTCCATACATCTTCCGCGTTTCCTTAGGAGATGTGGTCTTGCCCGACATCCATTCTGATGACTGGGATGTTCATGCCGTTCATTCGTTATTCTCTGATTTAAAATACTATGCTGCATTTGACACTGAAGATTTGTATTTAAATTCGGCAAATTACACAGATTTATTTTGTTATCAACATTATGACTATCATTTCTTACACAAGACAAAAATCACAGAGACCCTTTTTTAATTATACCCAATGGGAGCATTGCCCAACACCATTACTTGGAAGTTCGAGGACCCAACAAAGTAAATTTGGATATTTTTCTGGTTACAATCTATCGGACCCACAGTCCTATTTTTATAAATTGAAGACGCCACCCCAAACAAAATTTATGTTAACACATACTAAACTAGTTTACCCCATGTCCTTTAGGAAGGATTTGTCTGTGAAGGGTTATGAGCATTGGAAGGACACAATTAATTTAAAATCCATTTGGGGTACTAAAGATTGGCTAGTGCAAGGCACAGAATCTTTGCATCGTGCTTGTCTGATACCATCTCAAATCTTATTTTTTAAATGACACGGTACAACAGACTACTTGTTTTGGTTTAGACACAGGCAAAAACCTAAATAAACCCTCCATTTCATTATTAGCTCCATATGATACATGGCAAACACACACTAACTATGCGATTGAAGACTTAGCTGTCTGAACAATTAGAACAGTTACCGTTTTCGGTAGCCGAGACTGATTCAGCTGTGTGGTTAACATATGATGTTATTGCACTGCCTATCTCACTTTTTTAGTTCCCAGCATGTATGAAACATCATCCCGTTGGGAGGTCTGAGCCCCTCTGCAATAATTTTATTCACGAATTGTGGTCTTTACCTTTCGCTTACAGATGTCAACGTTCGTGAGAGGGAGTTTTCCTTACAGGGGAGGACTGTGATTCCACAGTAGGACATTCCCTAGTCTGTAAACAAGTTAAGCTACACAGAGCCTGTAGTGTATCGGCCCCTAATCAAGCTTGTTTTTTGAAAGGTACCCCTCTCCCGGCTATTATTCTCGTATTAACTTTGCTTTTAAACAGTAGTTATCTTATTTTGAATAACCACAATTGCTGAGGCTTGAGAGCTGGCATCCCATATATAGTAACTGTTTCTCAAAGAGTTACACGTTGCAGCAATGTCCTATTTCCACCCCCGCATGGTTTGTAAATAGTTCGCTTTGGCCTTCCATTCCGACTTTGAAAACAGATTTCAATAAACTAAGCAGACTCAAAGCGCTATTGTTTCAACAAGAAGTCGCTGTCACATCGGCTCAGGAGACCTTCGAACTGCAGGTGGCAAGAACCGCAAGCGAGATACACTCGCTGCTAAACACAAATCTCCCACTCCATTTTGGAGAATTAATACACCAAATATTTAATGCCTCTGATGTGGAGGGCTTTGCTCACTTTTTTAAACTTGCAGGATCCTGCCTAGTTTCTTCCTTTCAGACTATTTTTGGAGTAATTCCGGCCTTTATTCATTCTATTTTTTCCAGCACCTTCGGAGGGTTTCCCCTGGTGCTCCTGTTGGTTTGCGGCATGCTGGTTCTCCTATATTGCTTCGCAATGGACGCTCGATCTGTGGAGCTGCCAATTCTTGTCCAGTTGCAGCTGTACCGTGATCGAATGTGGCAACTTTTTGGTTCTATGCCAGTGGAATCCTTTGCCATTGACTACTGGCTGACATTCCGTTATGCCCACTTCACCTGCGTGCAACCTGTGTTTCACTGCCTCTGGTGCCGTTTTCAATGGGCCATGGATGTCTGCTTGACCAATACCACACATGCTGCCCTGGATTACGATCTGGTAATGGGTCCATTAAAGGCCCATGACCGGGTATGTGCCAGGGGTATACATTTGGTGTGCGATCCTCTACTCGGACCAACGGCAGACATGAGTACCGGTGCTCTGCAGACTGCAGTTTCATCGAGGTTCACGCAGGTTGCCCTGAAATGCTTCTAACGGCTTCTGGATATGAGGAGCATGTGTGCTCGTTTGACCTACTAAACTGGATGGCATGCATTTTTACGATGGAAGGAATGGACAGCGTCCTGGAGTTCATGGCATTCCGCTTTTCACGCAACATTTATGAATTTGAAGACTAACTATGAATGGTTAGCAGTTTATGAGCACCCAATTGGCAAAATTTTGGAACGTTAGACCCTGGCAGTACAAAAAAATAAAAAAAATTGCCCCAATAATTACACAAATTGGCCTACAACAAGGACGCTTTGTCTCTGCTTATCTCTGATTTTTGTTTTTTAAATATGGCTAACGCCCTGGCCAAGGGAGGGTGTCACGTGGCCCAAAGGGACATTGTTGTTTTTCACTAACTTGGCATGAGCTTGTTGCAGCTTGCCTGCTGCTTTGCCCACGTTACTACACGTCTTTATTTTTTGCAATATTTTCAAAGACTGCTTTTACAAGAGAACTCATTGCTGTGTTCGCTCTCTGCATGTTCCTGGGATTTTGACTGAACATTATGTGCAAGGTCGAACAACAGTGCCCCTTGTTATTTTGTTCTGGCCAGTCCTTAGCCCTTAGACAAAACATACCGATGCAGCTGTTGTTTGGACAGCGTACTTGGGTTTTTAGTGGGGTGCATGAATAGGTAACACACACTTGGAGAGGGACCTTTCCAGGGAGACGAGCACCCGTGATGTAGATCTACCTTCTATAGGCTAAGGTATGGGGTCTGCTGACAAAGCCCAGAGATCTTCTATTATATATTAATACTTCTTCTTAGCAAGGGGAGGGAGGCTAGGCACTATAGTCCTTTCTCCATTGTCTTTTTACGATGACATCTCCCTTCATGATTTATGGACTGACTGCAATGCTGACAATATTTGTACTATGCATTTTCCTGCTTGTTGTGGCATGTATACTGCATGTTAGGGCACGATAGTTAAAATAAATATTTTAAACTGTTTCGTGTCTCCATCATATCTTATTGTGGACGAGTACAAGAGAGTGAGCGAAAAGGTGTGTCTTGTTTCCACAATTCCTCAGAGATATGGGAGTGTTGTGTTCTGGGGTGTCTAATCATTTGTTTCTCTGTGAGTGAGTAGGAGAGCAAGTGCGACACTATAGCTAGTCCTGGGTTTGTGGGTACTAAGGTGGTAGAAAGACTCAGTCCCTATATACCAAGGTCCCATTTCCTGAGTATAGTTCTGTATTTGTGCAGAATATATGCAACAGAGGTCTTCCACAAATTAACAGCTAAAATCTGTCTGACTGTGAAACCTAAAAAAGGGCAGAGTGTGCTTGTGGCAGAGTTTACTATAGAGCTCAGGTCTAAATTATCCCTTGATTGCTAAAGTACAATTAGCACCATTTTAGTACTAACTCTTAAATCTACATAGAACCATGATTCCTTCTACAGCGGTCCTCAGATTAGTCACCAATACGTTCCTTGTACTGCTAGTACACCGGTATCATTTCTTGCCACTGCAGGTAAGAGCTGGTGCTCTGCAGCATTTGGTACCTGTCATCAGCAGCACGCCATTCTTATCCCAAGATGTTGTATGCAAAGCAACTCAGCTGTGGCTGTCCAGCGGTTCAAATAGCGGGAATCAGCAACTCCCAGAATGCACTTGGATGTAAACTAGGGGTCCATGAATAAGACATGGTGGCCCTGGGTACAGGAAACGTGTGGTAGCTGTCACCGCTTTCGCCCAGCTCAATGGCGCTCATTTTATTAACTTCTGAAGCCTGAAAGAATGGCTTCTGTCCCCCCATCTGAGGTCTGACCACAGCGGGACCTATTCACAAAGGATTTATGAGTATGGGAAGTGATACTGCAGAGTATTCTTTTATATACTCTTCTTACAAGCTTTCCTGAATAGTCCTCGAAACATCCAACTCCCCAGTAGTAAAAGTGCATAGAGCTCACAGTCCTCTCTATTTGTTCTAATTGTGTATGAACATTCCTTCAATATTCCAATTTTAGATATTTTGTACCAGTTCTCAAAGGCTCGTAAGGGCTCGTAAAAGAGTGCTACAGTCGGACTACTTTAGCTACTCCCAACTGCCTTTGAGACCAGGCCCAAGAATCTAATTGTAATTCGTATTTAAATTTAAATTAATTACATAATTTAATCAGTGGGAGCTTTAACTCCGTACGAAATTGTTCTGCCAAGTTAAGGCTCGTGGTGTGATGCAACGCTTTTTTGTTATTTTTATTCGTGTATGTTTCTATGGAATCCAGCAGTATTTCACGCCCCTCTAAAAGAACAGCACGCGCGCCATCTTCATTAGGAGACGACTGACATTGCAGCAGTACAAACCATTAAGAACGTGGTCAGTTTCACAACTCGAAGTACAATTCCACCCTTCACAGGAACACTGCGCACCTACACTTTGGAAGAGACCCACCCATGGAAGGAATCCACAGTCTAGTAATAAAGAAAGACAAGGAATGCATCTGCCTACAAACAGCTGCACACACAGGCGTGGCTCACAGCAGCAGGGAGCAGGCGTGAAAATGAGGCTGTTGCTTTGTTTCGGGGGATGTTGTGTGCTGTGCTGCAAGAGATTAGGAACAGTGCGTGCCCCAGACTGACACTCTTTTATTGTGGTCTCCTGTTGTGACAGCTCAGGCTGAGGGAAAAAGGTTGTGTGGTTTAAACACAATGCTTTCTAACAAACTTCAAACATGGCCCAGATCCTGCTTTGTGTTTGAACGTGTGTTGTGTTGTGTGCTATCTGCTGTCCGCGTGGCATGAGTCACCCACAGATACTGGGTGCGTGTTTTTTAGCCAACAACATTTTGTGTACTACTGACAGCTGAATCCTCCTCCCTGTGACGTCAAATGCGAGGCTTGGTGCAAACAAATGTTAGTTAAAAACTATACAGAGCTGGGTGAAGGCGCTCCGCATGACGTGGACCCACGTGGCAGCTGCGCACTCGAGTGTTGCGCATAAGATTGTGTTGTGTTGGTAGGTTGTGCATGTGCCTGAAGTGGAGCGCTGCAGTAGCTGTGCGTGTGGTATTTGTTTCATGTTATATGTTTGTTGAAGGGACACAATAGCTGAACAAAAACTAGTTATACCAGAGCCCTTTAGTTATTATTATTATTATTACAGCATTTATAAAGCGCTTGGTTACACCACTGGTGTGTCCCCGCGCTACGCTGCTTTACCAGACAACTGCACAGATACCAGCTGGGGGAGGGGGGCAGAGGGTCAGGGAACGGGAGGGAACAAAATTCATTCACAGCTGGAAGAGCCAGGTTTTTAATTTTTTCCGGAAGGTGCTCTCTATTCGTTCCGCACGAAGGCATAGGGGTAGGGCATTCCAATTTTTCACTGCCAGGTAGCCAAAAGAGCGGGCGCCCATTCGTGCTCTCTTTACCCTGGGGATTTTAACCAGGTGAGTTCTAGTAGACCTAAGGTGCCGTTCTGGAATATAAGGAGTAAGAAGGTCCCGTAGGTAAGACGGCCTTTATCCTGCAAGGATCGGTGGCAAAAGCATAACGCCTTGAAAGAGACCCTTTTCTGAATAGGCAGCCAGCGTAAGGTGTCCAGCGCTTTCTTCGAGGAAGCTCTTCTCGGTAGACTCAGAACCAAGCGAGCTGCCGCGTTCTGGATGCACTGCAGCCTATGCAGGCATTTTTTTAATGCACCCAGATATAGGACATTCCCGTAGTCTAAACTTCCACTGTTCTGGGCTGTGTGTCCTACTGTTTTTGTGTACATACCTGTGCCTTTTCTTTTTCAATTGTGAAGTCGGGACTGCAAGTCCCAAATTGCAAATCAAGAAACAGGAGTGGGTGAGTGACACACAGTGGAAGAACTTGATCTTTCTTTAGTAAATAAAGCAGTCAATCATTTTGGTTTTGTTCATAATGTAACTGTTCCTTTCTTTTTACTTAATTAGATGTAAAGAGTAATTAAACTTTCAGGGGAGGGACCAATGAAACCGGTTTACTTTGTTGCGATTGTGTTTGCTCTCGCTCTGATATTGCATTACATGCAAGCAAGAGTTGTCATGACCTCACAGAATATATTTACACAACAGAGATTAGTGGTGCAGTGGTCCCCATGATAGGCATAACCCCCTCCCCCTCCAATAAGCTGTGAGTTCAAGGGTGATGTTGCACTGCTCAATTTCGACTTTTGCCAGCTGTTTCCTTCTTACGCTCAGCAGACCATCCTTTGCTAAGTCTGCACACTTACAAAGGCCCACCTTCTTCATCGATATACCCACAAGTGAACATCCTCACACTCACCTTACATTCGCTCGCATCATATCGTACTAACTTACTACAAAAATGCAAAAGATATATGTATATATTTACACTTTATGCATAATTTAAAACTTGCACATCAATGTATCTTTCATATACATCCAAGACAGAATATTTGTTCAATTGGAACTGTTGGCATTAGCGTGATAGTGCCCTACCAGTGTAGCAGACCACTGTGCATTACCTCATCGTCCCCTCCCTTGCTTGATTAATTATAAACATGAGGCATTCGTGCCTCACCAGACACCCATACCACGTGATTTCTATCACCAAATAAAAGTCACCCTCTCTCCTCCTTCCTCCTGTCTTTGACTTACCTTTGAACGCATGTGCTGAGCGCCGGCCGTGTGCGGCGCTGCAGCCGTTTTTAACTTCATTTCCTGGATTTCTGCCGTTGCTGGGGTTCGATGACATGCTGATGAGCATGCTTGTCTGGCACTGCGGTGTCAGCCCGATCAGTGTGGGTGCCACGAGGCACTGTGCCGGGGAATCGCCGGCACGTCTATTGAGAGCCGGAAAAATTGGGTTACTGGCTAGCGGTGGCTGGGGCTGTGCTTCTGGGTCGGCGGCCATCCAGAGAGGCTGCAGTGATTGCGGGACAGCGCGGCTCCTCTGCTGACAGTTTCCCTCATCTCACAGTAAGGGCCTCGCGTGAGGTAGTTTTTAATTGATTTACTGCACTTGTGTACATGGGGTATTGGTTGGTTGTTCAACCACCATCCTTATTGGTACTGTGACTGCTTGATTTGTCTCTTTGTTCCTGATTGGTTACTTGTGGGGTTTACTGACTATGTGAAGGGGGCTCCCTGTTCCTTGCTCATTATTGTTATAAAGGTGGGGAAGCGAGCATCCAAGCGCACACATGTTTTGTCATCTTCTGAGGAGGATGAGCCTATTCCTGCTCGCTGGAGCAGGTCCAGGGGCCCTGTGGATCCTTCTGCTTTGCTCTCTGCCTCTGAAGTCCAGGCTATGATTGAGGCTGCTGTGGCCAGAGCTTTAGATGACAGAGCTAAGCCCAGGTGCAGGGGCTCACGTCCTGATGTGACTTTGGTGGCTTCCCCCTCTGGGGACTCTTCAGCTTCCGAGACTGACCGGCCTTCCACCTCTACTGGGAAATTTGTTCGTATATCCGAGTGACTTTGGGTTTTGCACCTTTCCCGTCCTCTGAGGCAGCGGAAGGCCTGTCCCTGCAATATTTTAAGCCTCCGGTTTTTGCTATGCCATTTCATGGCAGAATTAAGGACTTGATCACTGGTGAATGGCAAGACATGACGCTCCTCGTTCCCAGGTTTCTGCAGAAGATGTATTCGCTGGAGGAGGGTGATGACTCTCTTACACAAGCAGTTAAGGTGAACGCCATTCTGGCCTCTCCGATTGGTCATACTGCAATTAATGCAGAGGGTTGTTCTCCTTTAGATGCTACTGACAAGAAGATTGAGGGGGCTCTTAAAAAGGCTTCCTCTGCAGAGAATCTGACTTTAAAGGCTGGTATTTATTCGGCATATGTGGCTCAGTCTCTTGTTTCTGACTTTAAGAAGTTGGCCACAGTGATTCAGGAGGAAACGGATTGTTCCGAGTTGCTGGTTCACATGGAGCAACAGGCCATGTTGCTTGCCGACATGCCTTCGGATGTCTTGAAGTCTTCGGCCATGGTGACAGGTTCCGTGGTGTTGGCTCGGAGAAATTTATGGATGCGAGATTGGAAGGCGGACTATTCAGAGAAGTCTTCTCTCCTGAAGATCCCATTTGAGGGTAAATTGCTGTTTGGGGATCAATTGGACAGCATGATTACCAGGGCATTCAAGGATTGTAAGCTTGCTCTGCCATACAAAGGGAAGGCTTATTCTTCTCATCGCTTTTGGGATCAGCCTTCTTCCTCGTCTTCCTTTCATTCCTCCCAGACGTCCCCCAGGCCTTTTTCGGAGCATCAGAGGAAGTACCAGCCCAAAATGTTGTTGGCCAAGGATCAGCAAATTTCCTTCAAGAGGATGTCCTGGCAACTATTGCAGGGGAGCGTCGATTCCTGTGGGCGGAAGGCTTTTGTTTTTCCTGGATGCCTGGAGTCGGGATGTAAAGGATCGTTGGGCCTTGAACATTGTCAGGAGTGGCTATCGAATCGACTTTGTCACTCTGCCTACTGGCTGGGGCACCATCCGTACTCCTATCCCCAGGGAATCGGAGAAGAGGCGGGCTCTTGTGGAAGGGGTTCAGGCTCTTCTAGTAAAAAGGGCAATTGTACCGGTTCCTGTGGAGGAGCAGGGGCTGGGCTGCTATTCAATTATTTTTCTAGTTCAGAAGGTGTCCGGTGGTTTCAGGCTGGTTCTGGATCTGAAGAGAGTGAATAGGTGGGTCAGGACCATTCATTTCAAGATGGTGACCTTACAGTCCATAATTCCCTTGGTCGGTGTTGGAGACTTTATGGCTTCCATAGACCTCCAAGACGCCTCCCTCCATGTTTCCATGGCTCTAGATCATCAGAGGTTTCTGAGGTTTGCGATAGGGGACAGCCACTTTCAGTTCGCTGGATTGCCATTCGGTCTGAAGTCCGCCCGAGGGCCTTCAATAAGCTGTTGGCCCCTTTGGTGGCGGTGGTTCACCGTCAGGGGATCTTCCTCCATCCTTACCTAGAGGATTGGTTGGTTCACGCTCCCACAAGCCTGTTGGCTTGCAAGCACACGGGGGTGGTACTGGCCATTTTGCAGGAGCACGGTTTGCTTATCAATCCGGACAAGTCCTCCCTTGTTTCCGGCCCAGGACCATCTCTTTATTGGGGAATGGTTTTGTACCGATTTGGGCTTGGTCACAATGATCAAGATAAGGGTGGTGAGGATCTGGTCCCACATTCTGGGTCTTTTGACCAGGCCCGTCCAGGTGGCGGCGCGTTGGTTCCAGGTTCAGGGGGATCTGGCTGCGATGGTGTTTCTGGTTCCCTGGGCTCGCTTTCATTTGGACAGACTGATGGTTTACATCCTGGCGCATTGATCTCCCAATTGTCTTCTCCGATCGTCTCCGATTCCTCTCTTCACTCAGATCCGGGTGGACCTGGGTGGGTGGCTTGTCAGGGAGCATGTCCTGAGGGGTGTCCCTCTCTCCCCACCTACCCCTTTGACTATCATAACGGATGCCAGTCTGTCGGGTTGGGGGCCTGGATGAGGGACCATCATATCAAGGGCTTTTGGTCCCCATCTCAGAGCGGGAGGTCTTCGAATTGGAGGAAGTTGGAATCCGTGCGCTTGGCTCTGAGGGCCTTCTCTCGGTTTCTAAAAGGGGAGGTCGCTCTGGTCAGGACGGGCAATGTTACACCTAAGGCTTATGTGAACAGAAAGGGGGGACCAGGTCCCCTTCTCTGGCTCTGGTGGCTGAAGGTTTATTTTGTTGGGCAGAGTCTCATCTATTGGCGGTGTATGTAATCTATACTCAGGGGGTCTCCAATACTCTGGCTGACACTCTCAGCAGGGCCATTCCGTCGTCGGTGGATTGTTGCCTCCGCCAGGGGCTGTTTGTGGAGCTTGCGGAGCAGTGGGGTTTCCTGGAGATAGACCTTTTTGTTAGTCTTCTCAATGCCAAGGTGCTGCTGTTTTGCTCACGGACCAGGGAGGGGCGGGCTTGGGCTGTGGATGCTCTCTCCTACCGGTGGCCCCAGGGGCTTCTTTAAACGTTTCCTCCCTTTCTGCTGATTTTCAAATTCCTTCTCAGGGTCCCGAAGTTGGGGGCGTCGGTCATTCTTATTGCCCCGGCTCGGCCCGGGCCTCTTGGTTTCCTCTTCTTGTGGAGATGAGGAGGGAGGAGGATTGGTTGTTGCCACTGACTCCCTCCCCCTTGATGTTCCCTGTGTTGCAGCAGGATGTTCTGTCCAGTATACAATTAGCGACCTGGAGGTTGAACGGCTGGGTCTGCTACATAAGAGGGTTCTGGCTATTTTGGCCCTGACTCTGCAGGCGCTCCTCTACCAATAAATCTTACTTGCGCCACTGGCATTCCTTCAGTAAGTGGTGTCAGGGTAAGGATTTGGACCCTACTTCTTCTGACTTGTTTGATGTGATGCTGTTTCTGCAGGAGGGGGCTTCTTTGTGGTTAAAAGATGCCTCCCTTAAGCTTCAGTGGGCTGCTATTAATGCTTTTAGGGATTCTTGGAACAATCTGTCTGATCCCGATGGTTTGCGGGGGCATCTTTTCAAAGGACTGAATAATGTTTTTCCTTCTCCTCTGAAGCACTTTCCTTCGTGGATCTCTCTTTGGTTTTGGGGGCCTTGCTGGCTTTTCCATTTGAACCCCTGGAATCCGTGGATTTGCATTTGTTGTCCCTTAAGACTTTCTTTTTGTTGGCTATTTCATCTGCTAGGTGCTTGTGTGCTGTGTGCTTTGTCTTTTAAGCATCCTTTTTGTAGGGTTTTTGATGACAGGATCATTTTGAGGCCTATCATTTCCTTTCGTCCTAAAGTTGATTCCCAATTCTATAGGGACAAGGAGTTGATTTTGCCCTCCTTTTTCGAGTCTCCTTCTTCTGAGGCGGAAATGCAGCTGCATTGTTTGGATGTCAGGAGGGCTCTCCTGATTTATTTGGATAGGGTGGCTTCCCTTCGGCTTTCCGATTCCCTGTTTGTGAATTTTGCCTCGGTAAATAAGGGGTTAGGCCTTCCACCTCTTCGGGTTTTTCAGTGGGTTCGGACTCTGATTTCACTGGCCTACAAGGCTTCTGTTCAGGTTTCTCCATTGGGGGTTCAGGGTTGGTCTACAAGGTCTATGGCTACCTCCTGGGCTGAGGTCCAAGGAGGTTCCATTTCTGAGATCTGCTGGGCGACCACCTGGGCTTCCCCTTTGACTTTTGCCTCTCATTACCGGATTGTGCAGTAGGTGGACCAGTCTGAGGTGTGTGGGTCTAAGGTATTGTCCACTACGGTGTCTCAATATGAACCCAACCATACTCCTTGACCAATCACTGTGCTGTTTCCTCATGCTAGAAATGCACTTTCCTTCACATTGATCACCCGTCCAATGCATCTATTAGAAACAGGGGTTGGATCAGCACAGAGCACAGCTTATTGGAAACAACTCAATTTCCCAAGATGATCAAAAAGCTGGACAGGCTGTAGTGCTGCTTAGATCCTACCAGTAAGACCCCAAAGTCTTTCATTGTTCTCCACAGTCACCTCCATCTACACTTCTGTTCTCTTCACGTGCCCCAGGTGCAATTAGCTGACAACACTAACCCCCATGCTGTCACCCCCATCTGTCAAGGCTCAAAGTGCAGGTCCTAGCTCATGATGTTAATATAGTAATTTTTTTATTACTATATTAAAATTAATGATTATATAATTGTGTGCAATTATTCATTTTTGTTACCATTTGTACCTTATGCTGTTTTTAATGAGTTAACTGTTATATTGGAATCACTTCAAATTCAATTTTTAAGAATTGTTTTGGTTTCAATTATATATTTGCTTTTTATATCTTATTTGTATTTGGCTATGTGTATGTAATCATATTTATTATAAGTGTTATATTATCTTATACTGTTTAAAAAGAGTTGAAGACTATTTTATACTGTTTTATCTATTTAATATTAACTAATCCCTTATTGTTTAATTATTTAGTTAGCATTTTTTTTAGACATAACTGGTGGTACCTGAAACATTAATTTCTTAGCAAAGTCAGTTTTTTCCAATCATATTGCAACTTGTTCGCCAACACAATAAGAGAAAAATGCCAAATGAAATGCAGGTGGATCAATTAACAAAGATTTTATAGAAATTTGGTCAAGGTACGCATTATTGATTTGCACCTTCTCTTTGTTTAAATTTCTGACGATTGAGAGATTCAGTAAAATCCATGGAGTGTGCTTGAAACAATACAAAAGTCAGTTTGACTGACTGACTGACAATACAAAAGTCATATATTTCCGTGTTGTTCTTTCATTCTTGCACCAAATAATCCATTGAAGTATGCCAACTGGAAACATGCATCTTCAAGTGAATTTTCTATGTTAACATTTTTGTTAATAGAGTACAGAAACCTCATTGCCCCCATTTCCAAGTAGACTATTGGGGTGTTCCCTACTTTTCCCGCCTGGCTGTTATGGAACCTACTCCTGACATTTCAAAAGCAGTTTTGCAAGCATTTCCAGGGTGCAAAACGATCTGCGGAATGATTGCTATGGCTATACTCTGCAGTCCACCATCCATCCTCCAAACACACCATCCCCCCACCCTACCGCCAAATACACTAGCCCCCGCCCTACCACCAGACATACCACCCCCCACTCTACCACCAAACACCCCCCCTTGGCCTACTGCCAAACACACCATCCCCCGTCCTGCCGAATGGACCCCCCCTTAACTTGTAAACGTATTTCTAGGGACAATCTGCCATATGGGCATGTTGTCCAAGGTAGTAAACTCAATTTGAAGGCATGCATGTTTACAAATGCTGCTGATTAGGTGAAATAGGAGTTTGAAGATTTACACCCATAATTCATTTTTATGCCCCTGCATTGTAACTTTGGTGTGGAAAAACGTTTGTGAATAAGTTCCACAGTAGATCATATTAATTTTATAGGAGGTACAACAATACTGCCTTATTTTAAGAGATAAAATTATGGTTAACGTGAAAGGTTGAAAGTAAAACATTCCAAATGAATTACTTTGCTTCTCTCACAATGGCAAACTATTTGTTCATAAAAAGCCGTAAAAAGTTTTTTTTAATACCAAAAAAAGGAAAAGTACGGTAATTTACTTTACATTTCTTGCTTGATTGTTTAGGAAAAAACAACCTCAATTCATTTTGATGTTGCAAGCGGTTATTAAACTGTACTTTAAAGGGTAAATAATGTATCCTAGCAGAGTAAGTGTGGAAGCTCCTGCATTAATATTAAATAATCTATGTTGCTAGAAAAAGATCTGCTGATTGACATTTCTGGACGATTTGCCTAGTAAAATATAAAAATCTGACTCAAGTTTTTTACTTGTTTTACTGGAAAAAAACATGCATTTACCTGTTATGGGAAATGGTTACTTAACAAAGGGTTTGGAGGAACATTTTACCAGAAATGTAATTGAACAAAATCATAATATTCGCATTTTCAATAGGAATTTTGGCCAATGCTACTGTCAAAATTTTATTTCTGCCACTCGTGATTTAAACTGCTTGATTCCCTCTAGTCCTTTGACGGTCCTATAATGTGCATAGAAATGGAGGCACATTAAATGCTGAATTATAAGTGTACCTCAACCAGATCTCATCTGATAGCTGGTCTACTACTATATACTAACTCACAGGGTTCAAAGGTTCTTTACGGATTACTAAATTGCCTCCCCATACCTGACAGGCCACGAGCCAGCCACAAACTAGCATGTTGTTCTTCACAAACAAGCAAATAATAATTAAATGAATTATATATATTTCAGACAGGAGAGGTTAATTTGTGTCTTTGAAACAAAACTACTAGAAAGAGGGATAATGTATTGTACTCTACAAAAGAGATATTGTTCTAATTTCAAATGATGGGGTATGTTAAATATTTCTTCATGGTGAGGTCCTTTTGCATCTTAAAATTTGGGGTGCATATTGCAATATCTGAAAATGGTGTGGATGGTCTCCATTGAAAGATGCTTTACAGCTCAGTGATGAGCGCTTGATGTGCATGCTGAGATTGGGTTCTGAACCTGGGGACGTACCTCTGTAGACAATTTGAAGAGCCTGAGATGGCCTGAACATGGAAACCCCACTTGCTCCTGATGGAGTGTTCTCCTGGAACTTAGTAAGTTGAAACATGTAACTTGTACTTGGTTAACAAATGGGATTATTTGTACAAGCAAGGCGTGTGCCTCTATTTCTTCATGTAGTGACACGGATTAAAAGGAGGAAACATCTACAGAGAAATGTGAAACATAAGAAGATGTAGAAGACGCCTCCCACCTTCGCCTTTGGACCACCAGCATACCCAAAAGTGAAGTTTATCAGCCACCCACAATCTGTGGGACATGCTCCACGGAGCCAGAGGGCCAAATGCACAAACATTAAGAATACCGATTTCCTAATTGCGTTTCTCTTCGAATTTCATTTAGGAAATCGGTATTCCCAATGTATGAAACTCATTGAGGGATTCCTTGTGGGTTGCAAATCAACCTACTTCATGAATATTAAGGAGTTAGGCCGCAGTTTGTAACCCATTAGAAATCACAGCCATCACAAGGATGGTGGCCTGCTGAGGTCAACAGACCACCATGTCTGTGATTGGTTTTTAATAACACAATCTTTTTTAAAAAGTTTTTTAAAGGCAGTCTGTTTTCCTTAAAGGAAAACGGGATGCGTTTAAAAAGAAAAAAATGAAACCTTGAATTTTCATTTTTTTTAGAGTAGGCAGTGGTCCACAAAATATTTGTATTCACATTCTCAAAGGGGAACGGGTCCTTTGGGGACCCCTTCCCTTTGGGAATTGGTTACCACCAGTTTTAAACTGGTGGTAAAGTATTATAGTTTTGCGACCAAAATTCGGTCGCAAAACAGTAATACATACCATACTGATTCGGTATTTGGAAGGGAGCCTCTAAACATGCCTTTTCAAATACCGAATCGTAATGCAAAATGCGATTTGTAACAAGTTACCGAATCGCATTTTGCATTTGGTACATTTGAAAAGGATTTTTCCAGTCGCAAATGACCCAATTCTGCGAATCAGGCTGTTTGGGACCGAAAAAAGGCTTTGTACAGCTGGCCCAGAGAGAGACACAGTTACTTATAGAAGGAACTAGAGAGAGGTGGCAGTCAAAGAAGCTACATCCAGCGGTATTGAAGAAACAGCTGTGTTTAAAGTTGAGAATATGTGCTGGCAGCAGTGGAAGGAGGTTGCAGCTAAACAGGAGTAAAGGCTGCCTATCTGCCCTAAATCTACTTTCTGTTAAAGTACATTGCTTTTGATTTAGAAATAATTGGGGGCAGGAGGTGAGTGTGAATGGGACAGGTTCTGGCTGAGGGGTTATATTTTGCTGTTCTCCGTGTTATATGAAGACAATTGTTATGGTCCTGGACATGGCCTACTATGTTGCTATTTGAGGGACTGAAGGCAGCTTGCTCATGGTTAAACATGATACATTGTTCTGTGACTTTTTTGTGCAGGGAGGTAAACGCTTTGACAAAGTATGTACCCTATTTACTGAGCCCACAGGTATACAGAGTCTGACTGTATCGTCATTATTAGGTCTGGGTTGTGATATCACAGCTATCAAACAGGCCTACTGGTAACAATAAAGTTAGAGTGGGCTTTATGTCCTTCCTTTCGGCCATTTGCTTTCTTTGTCCATCCTCTTTCAGCCACTGACTTGAGACTTTTTCAAACACATCTTGGCCCAGCCTAAAGGAGTATTCTTCTCTCACCTACAGCTATTTGTTATTTGGGTGTATCCTTCTGCCTCTTCTCCAGTGTTTGCACCAGTGGTGGCCATCAACATTGTGAACAGGTCCAGCACAAAGGCTGGGATTGTACAGCGTCTGGAGCAGGCAGATTAAAAAATATTTCAAAGAGGTTGGCACCTGTGTGTCTGTCTAGAACACATTTAGTTAGGCTGTGGCTAGGCAGTTCCAAAAAACAATGATCTACTAGGTAATGGCTCATTCTAAATACGTAGAAATCCAAAGAATCAACATAGGTCTCCGAGTGACAATAGCAGGATTTTCATGATGCTGACTTTAGATATCACCTAAGTGAGAATGGTGTCAGATCTCACATATTTTCTCACTTATCCACCTATACATACGCTCCTATCAGTTATTTAAGCACTTACTCCAGAGATCTGTCTGTAACCGACATGTCACTCATACCTTAACTGCTCATGTTCTCTGTGCAATGAAAGCTTGAACCAATTTTCCCTACTGATCTGTTCTGTGGAAAATGAAAGAATGCACTTTCTGCCTTCTGTGAATGAGAGTGAAGCTTGCATTGCCATGGTATCTGTTCTGTGAGGAAGCAAAGTTTGTATTGTTGCTGGCCTATTTATACCTGTCTTGTGATTGGGAAAGCTTGTGTGGCTGCTGCCCTAGCTGTACCGGTCTTCTGAACGAGGAAACATTGCACGGTTTCATTCCAAGGTGTACCTGTTCTATGAAGAAGTGATGTTTCCATTGCTGTTGCCATTTCTTATTTAAACACAAAGGATAACGTGAATGCAATTGCCTAACATTCCCATTCCAGTCAGAGGTTTTAGTGGGACCTGGGGCAACAAGCATTGACAAAGCCAATAGGTATCCTCTATGCAAGAACTATTGGCTTTGCCAATATGTTTTAGCCATGTTGTTCACCACCGTGGCTGCTGTTCAGCATGGTTAAAAGCTAGGGGGGTGAAGGAGAGTGTAATGGAGTGGCGTAGAGTAGAGTTGAGTGGAGTGGAGTGAAGTGGAGTGTAATGGAGTGGCTTAGAATGGAGTGGCATAGAGTGTTGTGGAGGGAGTAGAATGTTGTAGAGTGGAAGAACGTAGAGTGGAGTACAGCTGAGTGGGGTAGAGTGCAGTAGAGTGTTGTAGAGTGGAGTGGCATAGAGTGCATGGAGTGGTGTAGAACAGAGTGGAGTGTAGGGTGTTGCGAAGGGTGGAGTAGAGTGTTGTAGAGTATAGTGGCGTAGGACGAAGTAGATTGACGTAGGTTGGAGTGGCATAGAGTGAACTAGTGTAGGAGAGTAGAATGGCATAGAGTGGAGTAGAGCGTTGTAGAGTGGAGTGGCATATAGTGTCATAGAGTGGAGTGGCTTAGAGTGGAGTAGAGCAGAGTGGAGTAGTGTGTCAAAGAATACAGTGGAGTAAAGTGGCATGGAGTGGCATAGAGGGAGTTGCGTAGAGCATCGTAGAGTGCAGTAGTGTTATAGAGTGGAGTAGAGTGTTGTAGAGTGGAGTGGCATAGAGTGAAGTAGAGTTTAATGGAGTAGAACACCATAGAGTCGAGTGTCATAGAGTGGAGTAGAGTGGCGTAAAGTGATGTAAAGTACAATAGTGCAGAGTAGATTGCTGTAGAGTGCAGTGGCGTAGAGTGCATTAGTTTTGAGCAAATGCAGTGACATAGAGTAGAGTTGTGCAGAGTAGATTGCAGTGGTTTAGAGTTCAAAGGCATAGACTGGAGTGGCACAGAGTGAAGTAGAGTGGCGTAGAGCACAGTGGTGTAGAGGTGTAAAGTAGATTGTTTCAGGGTAGAGTGGAGTGGTGCAGGGTAGAGTAGAGTGCAGTGGCATAGAGTAGAAAGGTGTAGAGTGCAGTGGCATAGAATAGAGTGTCATAGAGTGGAATGATGTAGAGTGTAGTGGTGTAGAGTGCATTGGCATAGAGTGCAGTAGAGTGGTGTAGAGTTGAGTGAAGTAGACTGCAGTGGCATAGGTGCAGTGGTGAGAGTAGAGTGTCGTTGAGTTCAGTGGCGGATAGTGCAGTCTTGCATAGTAGAGTGTCAGAGAGTGCAGTGGCATAGAGTGCAGTGGCATAGAATAAAGTGGCATAGAGTGTAGTGATGTAGAGTGTAGTGGCATAGAGTGTATTGGCATAGAGTGCAGTAGAGTGGCTTAGAGTTGAGTGCTGCAGAGTAGAGTGCAGTGGCATAAAGTGCAGTTGTGCAGAGTGGAGTGGCATTGAGTTCAGTGGTGGAGAGTGCAGTCTTGCAGAGTAGTGGGTTGTAGAGTGCAGCGGCATAGAGTGCAGTGGTAAAGAGTAGAGTGTAGTTGAGGTCAGTGGCGGAGAGTGCAGTCTTGCAGAGTAGAGTGTCATAGAGTGCAGTGGCATAGAATAGAATGGCATAGACTGTAGTGATGTAGATTGTAGTGCCGTAGAGTGTATTGGTGTAGAGTGCAGTAGATTGGCGTACAGTACAGTGGTGCAGAGTATAGGAGTGCAGAGTATAGGGGTGCAGAGTAGAGTGGTAGTACAGTGGCGTATAGTGCAGTGACAGAGAGCATAATGGTGTACAGTGGCATAGAGTGCCATAGAGTGCAGTAGCATAGAGTGTTGCAGAGTAGAGTATAGTGACATAGAGTGCAATGGTACAGAGCAGTTGAAGTAGTGTGCGATGGCGTAGAGTAGAGTGGTGCAGAGTACAGTAGAATAGCTCAGAATAGAGTGCAGTGGCATAGAGTGCAGTGGCGTAGAGTGGGGTGACGCAGAGTGGAGTGGTACAGAGTGGAGTAGAGTGGTGTAGAGTGCAGTGGCATAGAGTAGATTGTTTCAGAGTAGAGTGAAGTGGCGTAGAGTGGAGTGATGCAGGATAGAGTGCAGTGGCATAGAGTAGTGACGTAGAGTACAGTGGTATTTAATGCAGTGTTGCAGAGTATAGTGACATAGAGTGGAGTGGCATAGAGTGGATTTGTGCAGAGCAGAGTGAAGTGGCCTAGACTGGAGAGGTGTACAGTGCAGTGGTGAACAGTGCAGTGGTACAATGTTAGAGTGGGTTAGAGTGCACTGGCATAGAGTAGAGTGGTGTAGAGTAGAGAGGCGTAGAGTGCAGTGTCACAGAGTGCAATGGTGCATAGTAGATTAGAGTGGCGTTCAGTGGTTTGGCATACAGTGAGTGACGTAGAGTTTAGTGATGTAGAGTGCATTGGCGTAGAGTGCAGTAGAGTGGTGTGGAATAGAGTGGTGCAGAGTAGAGTGAGGTGGCATAGAGTGCAGTGGCACACAGTAGAGTGGTGCAGATTAGAGTGCCGTAGAGTTCAGTGGCAGAGAATGCAGTGTTGAGAGTAGAGTGGTGTAGAGTGCAGTAGTGTAGAGTAGAGTGGTGTAGAGTGCATTGGTATAGAGTGCACTGGCGTAGAGTGTTGCAGAGTAGAACATAGTGGCGTACAGTGCAGTGGTGCAGAGTACACTGACGTAGAGTGCAGTGGCATGGAGTGCATTGGTTTTGAGTAAAGTGGTGTAGAGTGCATTAGCATGATTGCAGCAGCATAGAGTGCAGTGGCGTAGAGTACAGTGGCGTAGAATAGAGAGGTGTAGAGTGGAGTGGGGTGGAGTGGCACAAGGTAGATTGCAGTGCGTAGAGTGGAGCGGCATAGAGTGGAATGGCGCAGAGTGGAATAGAGCAACGTAGAGTGCAGTGGCATAGAGTAGAGTGTCATAGAATGCAGTGTCATAGAGGTCAGTGGTGCAGAGTAGATTAGAATGGCATTGAGTGTACAGGTGTAGAGTGCAGTGGCATAGAGTCGAGCGATGTAGCGTGTAGTAGCGTGCTGTGTATCGGCGCAGAGTGCAGTAGAGTGGCATAAAGTAAAGTAGTGCTGAGTAGACTGCAGTGGCATAGAGTGCAGTAGTGCAGAATAGAGTGGCGTACATTTTGGTGGCGTAGACTGCAGCGTTGCAGAGTAGAGTGGTTTAGAGTGAAGTGGTGTAGAGTGTAGAGAAGAGTGGAGTGGTGCAGGGTAGAATGCAGTGGCGCAGTGTATAGTGATGCAGAACAGAGTGGTGTAGAGTGTAGTGGCATAGAGTGAATTGACATAGAGTGGCGTAGAGTAGAGTGGGGCAGAGTAGAGTGCAGTGGCAAAGAGTGCAGCAGCATAGAGTACAGTGTAGTAGAGTGCACTGCCATTGAGTTCAGTGGCAGAGAGTGCGTTTTTGTAGAGCAGAATGTCGTAGAGTGCAGTGGTGTATAGCAGAGTGGCATAGAGTGCAGTAGGGTGGACTGGAGTGATGTAGAGTACAGGGGTGCAGAGTAGAGTGATGTAGAGAGCAGTGGCATAGAGTAAAATGGCAGAGAGTGCAATTGGCTTAGAGTGCAGTGGGATAGAGTGTTGCAGAGTAGAGTATAGTGGCATATAGTAGAGTAGTACAGAGCAGAGTAAAGTGGCTCAGAGTGCCATAGAACTGAGTGCCGAGTGTAGTAGCATACAGTAGATTGTTTCAGAGCAGAGTGGAGTGGTGCACTAGTGTACAGTGGTGTAGATTAGAGTAGCATAGAGTGCAGTGGTGCAGAGTAGATTAGAGCGTAGAGTGGATTGGGATGGAGTGCACTGGCGTAGATTGGAGTGTATCAGAGTAGAGTGCATTGGTGTAGAGTGCAGTGGCATAGAGTGCAGTGGCATAGAGTGCAGTGGTGTAGAGTGAAGTGGTGTAGAGTGCAGTGGTGAATAGTAGAGTAGTGTGGAGTAGAGTGCATTTGCATAGTGTATAGTGATGTAGAGTAGAGTGCAGCGAAGCAGTGTGGAGTGGCGTAGTGTGGAGTGTTGCAGAGAAGAGTGCAGTGGCATGGAGCAGTGAGGAGTAGAGTGGAGTAGGGTAAAGTGGAGTATGCATGGTGTGGTAGCATACTGCCATTACAGACAACACATCTTCAATTGAAATGACCATTACATTTGTACAGACATACAGTTTTACTGATGACAGTATACAGCGCACAGACGATAATGTCTGGAAATACTATCTCCTAGTGTACTGATTTGTTTTGGTTGTATTAAAATATTTTTTTCCACCACACTTCAGAATTACCAAAAAAATGTACTTCATTTGTTATGTCCTAATTCTGATATATTCTGAAATATCTGTACAGTTCATTTACACACATTTAAATTTTGGTGCATGTTAGAAAAAAAAATAACATCCTGCAGACTTCCGATGTGCACACCGTCAGTAGCCAGCATGATTGTCACAGAAATCCTCTCACTTTGATATCAGGGAAAGAAAAGTAAACACCAAGGGCCACATGAATCAAAGTAAGGAATTGCGATTCCTAAATAGCGATTTTTAAGAAATCGCTATTTAGGAATCGCAATTACTTATGCATGTAGGAATCGCAAAACAATTTGTGATTCCTACATATTCCTTAATAGCGACTCGCAAATTGCAACTCGCTATTAAGGAATGCCTTCCTATTCATTCCTATGGGCCTAGAGGCCCATAGGATCGAATGGGATTGCATTCGCAATTTGTGAGTACCAAATAGGTACTCGCAAATTGCGATGCGAATGCAATTTGAAGGGTGCTAGGGGGCTAAATGCCACCCTGCTGCACCCCCAAATTTGGCATGTGTGCACATGTGGCGCACACATATGCCCTAAGGGCATATGTGTGCGCCACATGGCACTTTGGCACATGCCACATGGCACTTTGAAAAATGCACTTTAGTGCATTTTTCAAAGTTTTTGCATATTACCATCAACTTGCAGTTGATGGTAATAGCGTTTCCTAAATGCGAAGTCGCAGTTAGGAACGGCTTGATGCATCCCAAATAGGGAATCACAATTTGCGTTTTCCTAAAAGCATTCGCAATTTAGGTAATCGCAAAATTTGCGATTACCTATATTGCGAATGGGTTTTGGGTTGATGCATCCCAATTGCCTAAATACCGGTCGCAAGGGGGCCGATTCTGCGAATCGGCCCGTTTGTGACCGGTATTTAGGTTGATGCATGTGCCCCCAAGCTCCTTGGAACGTAAAGCCTGACTTTTAACCTCTGTCTTTGATTGCACTGAAAATGTGACAAGATAAAAACAAGATTTAAAGGCTTGTTTGCAGAAATACAGAACTGGTGGAAGAATACAATAAATGGGGTTTGAGCAACAGAAGGGAGGAACTCAATCTGAATAGCCTAAAAAATATAAAGCCAGCAAATAGAAAACAAGCAAATGTGAGTTACAAACCACAAAACCAATGGTAAGCAACGGATGGAATTTATTCCCAGGGAAGGTTTCCGAATGTCCCCAAGATGTCTTTAGCAAACTAGACAGCTGTGCTGTCTGGTAGGCTTTGACATAAAAACTATTTGTGGTTGCCTGTTCTTGAGCTGTTGGTTTCAATTCGGGCTTTCCAATTTGACAAAGTTTATGGCCATAGGCAATTACTTTTATTCACTCTGCCTCCTTTTACATGATCATCACATTTGGGAGCACCCTGAAATAATTAATTTTCTGGATGTGCACTGTACAAACATCTCTCTTGTGTGTTATTAGACTATAATGTTGCTCCTTCTAGAACAATGAAGGCTTATATAGTAGAAACAGCACAACTAACTTGTGTCTTGAGTCATTAATAGAAATGTCAGGCCAAAAGGGCTGTGGTTCACTAATCCTAATAAGAACACTCAGAGCAGTAATAGAATCTAGTGTGATAAAGTAAAACTGTCCAAAATACACTTTTTAAAATTTCAAATTTCGTACTTCAGCCATAAATAAAGTGCCCATCAGTGATACTTGCAGCAGGATGGCAGGTCCAGGCTGAGCTCAGAGCTGTTCTCCACCGCCTCCATGGCACTGCTATTCCAGACAGGATATATCACATGTAGGGCCATGGAGAATGATGTGAACCAGTCGTCACTGCTTTACTATCCCTGTTCTATTGGTGCTGGTGGCGAGGCAGGACATTCTTATGTGATGCTCCAAGTGTCAAGGCATATGCAGACCTATGCGCGCTCGTGACTCACACCCAGTTAGCTGCAAGCATGGCTTGGCAATGTGGGCATGACTTGTTTCATAGCACAGGCTATCGTTACAGTGACCTGCCCAGTGAAACATGCCACTAGTGATGACAGCCTCACCAATACCATGTCTCAGGGCCTCTTAAAGGAGTGTGGCATGGGGTAGTTTGCCTTGCCTGCCACCCCAAGGGGACATGCCCCATGAAACAGGGACTGTTTCACAATATTTAATGTGATATACCTAAAGTCCTGAGAAAGATATCTGACTCCAAAGGAGCCATATCCAAGCCCTGAAACATGTCAGTGGAGAAGAGAAGCAGGGACCCTCCTGTTTTTAATCTGGTAGCAGGGAGGCAGCAATAAAATTAATTTTAAGCTCATCCACATACAATTTAGCATAGTTCTGATAGTTCGATAAAGGGGAACATGAATGTCGACATCAAGGACATAATCTCACCCAAGCTAGGGAACCCATAACTAAGGAAATGTACAACCCATGAAGAATAGTACTGTCAGGTGCTCCCCATAGGCAGACGTGGACCCCACACTGGGTATGGGAGCCTGTATGAGTACATGAATTTACGGCACCTCCATAAGAGGTTTGACTGTTTCTTCCTGTTATTTTGTACTACTTGTATGTTTATGTCTGATAATGGAAAGTGTACAATTTTCATTTAACGCCTCTCACTTCTTCTTTTGTGTGTTAGCTGCATTTTATTTTTTATCATTTATTTCATTGAGCAAGCTCTTAAAATATACATTTATCGAAAACATATTAAAATAACCTTTTCCTGCACAAATCCATATCAAAATATTTCGTTAGCTACCTGTGGTGTAGCTCCTTGAATGTTTATCACTTGTAAATATGGGGCTTAATCGATGTTTTTCAAACCGCCTTGCACACTTTGTATTGTTGTTTTGGCACAAAAGTTAAGGCTCAAATTGGATGTAAAAACCATAAGTAAAGAATGTAAAATTCACAAAGTTATGACTTTATACATGTACTGCTTTCCTAATGGACGGCCCTTACCATCTTGCGCCAGGGACCACTCCTGCTCCACCCCCCCCCCCTACCTTAAATTTTCAACAACATGAAATCCACCAACTGGATTTTATGTCACAAAGCTTAATTTAATGCCAGAAAAATCCATGAATCCTGATTCTACGAATCGGTATTTGTGTTTTACGAAAACAATGACACATTTTTGCGCTGATACATAACTTACCACTGCAAAACCGTCTAATGATGAGCTCGTCTTCCCCGTTTTCAACAATCTGAAATGTATTGTAGTCCTGCCCGCATCACGTGTAATTATAGTTCATTGAACACATTAAACGTTAATTTAAATAGCAAATCTCTTAGCCTTTATCACCCTCATTTGATGTTAGCATAAGGTGTTACAAACACCTATACATGGACACACCTACACACACACCCATATAAAAAGATACTGTACTTTTTCCCTACTTTAACACGAGTTTTATGTTCACTGTAACCACACATAGACTTCTGTGCTGTGGGAAGGTGTCATTTTATCTCTCACATGTTGTTCTCTTCTTCTTAGCACCAGATGTCTTCTCTTTCTGCTCTCAGCTTTCTGATTCATCATGTTCACACTGTGATCATTATAGAGACTTTAAGGGGCTCGCCGCTCACGATGGGAATGCATTTAAGAAGAGAAAATTAACTACTACATGTCAGAGTAAAAAGGAAAAGTTTACCATATGTAATAACATTGACTCCTATTAGACGTAGCCAGGGACAGCTCCTACGGTTCCTTGTTTGCCCTTTGCTACCCATGAGACTGCTCTTGCTACCCCTGGTCTTGGAAGTCATGAAGGCTTTGGCAGAAACAGAAAGTAAACTGTTTGCTCTTCTCTAGTCCCCATCAGCAGCTGATGGGCCAGTGGGGGGGTTCTGACATTGGGGCAGACATTGGATCCACATCTCCTGTTTGTTGTGACTTTATAAAAGCGGGGCCCACTGACCCACTTGGTGTTCCGGTCCCAAGTTCTGTCTGACCAAGGAAGGGGTGCACTGCAGAGTACTCACAGGACCACTGTGTAATCAGCACTGGTGTCTGCCTGACAGGCAGCTTCTCAGAGGGGAGGGGACATCACTTGAGTCCTCTCCTTACTGCAAGAGTTGATTTCTGGAGCCAGCCTTTCTGCTGAGAGAGGGAAGGAGCCTGCCATCCTTGCAGGAGGGCTAGCTGTAGCGTGACCCTGGTGCGGTGGGTCTTCAGAAGAGGAGGGCAGTGGAGAGCAATCTGAATGCCTTGGTGTTGAGAGCCTCAGACTCTTGTGTGGAATGTCTGGTGAGAATTATGGAAATTGCGGCATAGCAAAAGCCACTGTGCCCAGTCTGAAGTGTGTGGCGCGATCTGAGCCATTGTACCTGGTTTGAGAAGGATAGAGTGATCTGAGTCACTGTGCCTGATCTAAAAGGTACAGCATGACCTGATGCACTGAACCTGAACTGATCAAGACTTCAGCTTGACCTGAACCACTGCACTGAACTGTGAAGTAGTGGAATGCCCTGAGTGTCTGTGACTGAGGTGCCTGAGTTGTGATTCCACAGCTTGGCCCGAAGCAGCATTACATTACATTATGACCCAAAGTCACTGATCAACCAAGGCCGTGGCGCGTCTGAAGCTGTGGCTCAACACTGGACATGACCGTCCTGAAGCAAGGCCTTATCAACTGTTCGAATAAGGCTGGGCAAGCCTGCACTGATCCGGAGCCCAACAGCCTGAGCAGGGCTGCAATGCACACAAATAAGACAAGCCGAAAGGAGAACCCAGAATTCCTCTGCACAAGCATCCAAGACCCCAGGCACATCATTCAAAGCATGGCAGAAGAGGCAGAGGAGACTGCGACTCACTCAGTCCAAACGCGGGCGAGTGAGCACTCATCATAGGAGCCAGGCAACTGATAAAGAGATGGTGCCCTTCATTCTGGACTGAGAGAGATTAATGGGTGAGAACCAGAGTGAACTGTTGCAACTGTGCACTTACAATACAGTACATGGGTAATTACCACCTGAGTCTATTCACGAAGGGGTAATTACCACCTGAGTCTATTCACTCTAAGTACCCAACTCAGGGAGGGAAGTGCCTGGATGTAAGGGGGGAAGAACTAGAGTCAGTAGCGGGAAGAGGTAGCAGCCCATTGAAAGCACCAGGACAATGATTTGCAACACATGTTAATCATATGTGTGGTATTAAGTTCGAGTGTCCATAAAATTACTTTTGCTTCATAAAGTCAAGCACTGGGTTGGGCAATCAATTATTATAAGCATGTGTATTTGTTGAGTGCTGAGCTTGATCATCCCCACACTACCTCCCCGAGAGGCCTATGACTGCTCTTCATCGCTGCCACTGGACGTCAAGTGCTGTTTGGATTGCGCTTAGCCCGGCCCGCAGAGGCATAGTAGGCTGGACCCCAGAACACCAGCAGCAAACAACCTCAAACCCCATGGTTGAGGCCCAGTAGCCCCTGCTTGCCCGGTGACCCCTGAACCGGAGTCTGACACGCTGTATGATGTCACTTCCGCTACTCTTGACAATGTGGTGATTAGAAATGAACGAGTCCTAGTCTACACACCTCAAAGCCAAGTCATAACAAAAATGCGGCTCCATCGCAACAGGTGAATGAGCAGTGTAGACATACAAAGCAAAGTTACTTCTGTCACGTCTGCCTTATTTGGCATTTTGATTCACACTAGTATGGCAGTTCGGGCCCAACTATTCGTACTGGAGCAGGACCATAGATTATTTGCATTTGTCCAGTCTCTGTCTAGAGTGGCATAATGGGCTAAAGACTGGAATGGACGGGAACGGGGCACTCAAGAGAATATATCGTTCCTAGGTAATAGACAAATAAAATCACAATAAATGTAATGAACACTATAAAGACAATGAGGACAGAAAAAGATAAAAATTAAGTAAAAACTGAAATTATTTATTCAATTAATAGTCATATATATGAATCAAGAATAACAAAAAGAGGGAGATCAGTTCAATAATAATATATACAATTTAGTGACATAATACATACATTACAATACAAATCAAATTTTATAAAATACAAAATGCATATAAAAATACAAAGTGGCAATAAGTAAATCTTCGACGCACGTTTCGGCGCACGTAGCGCCTTCGTCAGGAGAAGCCACAACAACCTAAAATCAATAAAAATATGTCTGAACCATCATTGTCATAATTACATAAATATTTACAATATAATACCTCTATAAAGTGCCTTCAGTTAGATCTACAGAAAATTAGAACAGAAACCAAAATACCCGTGTTCAAGATTTGATTTAGAGAAGGAAAAAGAAATTTAGAGTGAGAATAGAGATAAATAAGATACAGTACTACCAATCCCAAACCTAAAGTGTAATAGAGCGAGGGCGTAAGCTTACTGAGAAACTGATACGACTTGATGAAGATAAACAAGGTTGGGGTCACTCGTTACTTAGTTATGCGATGAAGCAACATCTGCAATAACATGCGGTATGCGTTATCGGGAACGGGGCACTAGCACTTACAAGTTGCTGATATTAATTTAAGCATTCAACCCATCATTTTTTGTTTTCCTCAAGGCAACATAACAGGTGCTCCCACATGGAGGGGACCTGGGCTGGTAGTTAGGGCTGGACTGTTCCTATTGAAGCAACACCAAGACTGATTTGCATATCTCAGAACTCTGTCTAGAGTGGCACAGTAGGCAAAAAACGATGGACGGGAATGGTTGTAAGACACATTCGTGTTGCATATTTAGAGAGAAATGCTATGGAGAGTGCCAGAAGTCCCGAGCATCGGCCTAAATTCCTAGCCCACCAACAGGAAAACAGAAAGCAAAGACGCCACATATAACACAAAGGACGTTAACAATTGTAGTAATTCAGCAAATTGATAGAGAGGGTTGATAACATTCCTGGAAACATCGTATGAGTATGTATCAGGTTGGATACATCTGTGGAAAGCATGCTAAAACCGCCTGTAGGAACATCAACACATGAGGTAGTTGATTTATTGCATGCCGTCACATCAGCCTTTGCAAGAGGCGGCTTGCAGCCTGGGAGCTGAGATCCTGCAGGCGATGGCTGAATGGATGCTGCAACAGTTATCACACAGAGGTAATCATACAATTATGTAATGGGAGAGGACCCATTATCAGTCCAACAATAAATCACTCACATCTCAGTTTCCCCTACATCTGGCAGCTGTAAGATAAGGCAACATCTGCCCAAGCTGTCTGAGCTCTTCATGTATGGGTGGCGTGGTTGTCTTGTCATAGATATGCAAAACAATTGTGAGGACTGCATTTGCAGAAACATGAAACCTGCATCCTACATTGAATTACAACCTGTCCCCACACAGAGCCCACATCTAGAAGCTACTGCTGTTTCAGAGTTCATGCTGTACAGGAATTAGTAAGTAATGGTGGCTGGGTGAACTTCACTCAGCGTGCACTGTCAACGCCCATTCATGAAATGCATGTCTACTCGAAAAGCATGGAATGATGCCCAGGGAAAATGCAAATAATTATTAAAATGCAACCTTGCAAAGCATCTATGGTGGATGGCAAGCCAACATGTCCCCAATCAACAAGCAAGCAGTCGAGTCATTCGGCGATGTCATGACACCATATTCTTGAAGACACTGCTTGCTGCACAATGCTTGGTGTAGCACAGCAACCAGCCTCAGCAAGGAACTCAGTAATCCAGTGCTACCCAAACTGTTGGGTAGCCAAAGTCCAGGCAATAAATAAAGATGCCCTTGAATTCTGTATTTATCCTGTTACATTTTCTGCAGCGTCAAAATCAGAGGTCAAATGTCAGGCTATGTTTTCTGCTGCCTATTTTTTAGGCAAATGGTGTTTATGAACTCCTGTCACTTTACAGTCAGAAAAAGAAAAGTAAAGTGAGTTATATGTCAATCTTCCTGGGGTACAGAGAGTGTGAAAGGAAAGCTAGAGGATGTCATTTTTCCTAACAAACTACAAAATGTAAATACCTGTAAATGCACTGTACACATTCAGCAATTAGGAAAATAAAATGAAGCCATTTATTTTGTAATTCTGTGCTGAGGTGTGATGGAAACAAAGATTTTAGTTGGATCAGAACAAATGAAATCACTTTCTTTGGTGATGCACAAATAATAAATATTGACTGAAACCTGATTTCCACACATTATCATGTATGTGCACTGTAGTTTTATATCAGTAAAACTGACTGTACACATTTAGTGAACATTTAAATGAAAAAAATGTGCTGTCTGCAAACAACAATGCGCTACCACATGATGCTTTAGTTACATAAAAAAATTGCCCGCCTCCTGTCCATTAACCCCTTCGCTGCTAGGCCTTTTCCCCCCCCTGTGCTAAGCCTTTTTTTGGCTATTTGGGGTAGTGCGCGCTTAGGCCCCTGTAACTTTTTGACCACATAAGGTATCCACGCCAAATTTGCGTCCTTTTTTTCTAACATCATGGGGATTGTAAAGGTACCCAGGGTTTGTGGATTCCCCTGGAGGGGACCCAGAAATTAGCCAAAATACAGCAACATTTTGTTTTGTTTGGGAAAAATGCGAAAAAAGGGCTACATATGAAAGCGTCTTGTTTTTTCCCTGCAAATGGCATCAAAAAAGGGGTTCTGGTGCTGAAATCACAATCTTCCCAGCTTTCAGGGACAAGCAGACTTTTGTCAGAAAACCAACTTTTTTTACACAGTTTTGGCATTTTTCTGGGACATAGCCTATTTTTGCTATTTTTTGTGCTTTCAACCTCCTTCCAGTTAATGGTAGAAATGGGTATGAAACCAATAATGGATCCTGAAAAGCCATACATTTCTGAAAAGTAGACAAAATTCTGAATTCAGCAAGGGGTCATTTGTGTAGATCCTTAAAGTTTTCCTTATAGAAACTAACAGTTAAATGAAGGAAAAATTGAAAATTAGTTGATAAAAACAGGCATTTGTGTCAACGTTTTCACCTGTAACTTCTTCTAATTATGACAGCTATTTTAAAGCAATATACCGTTATATCCGCTGGACCTTTCTGGTTGTGGGGATATATAGGACTTGTAGGTTCACCAAGAACCCGACGAACCCAGAGCCAATAACTGAGCAGCATCTTGCAATGGTTTTTTATTATGTACCGGGTATATAGCAATTATTTTGGGAAAATGTATACATGGAAAAATTGTTATGAAAGACACCTATGTATTTCTGAAATGGGAACAAAATGTAGATTTTAGAAACAGTAGATATTTGCACATTTCCGAAATTGGGAGTACCCATACTAGCATGAGAATTATAGGTCATTTTTCAAAATGACTTATTTTTTACACATTGTCTTTCATTTGGAAGGCAGAAATGCATCGAAAGTCAATAGGTAATAACAGTTGCTCTACAATTCTGTGTTACCCTAAGTCTCCCGATAAAAATGGTACCTCACTTGTGTGGGTAGGCCTTGTGCCCACAACAGGAAATGGCTCAAAATGCAACGTGGACGTACCACATTTTCACAATGAAAAATTACCCTTTTTTGCAAAGTGCCTAGCTGTAGTTTTTGAACCCTAGCTCTGCGGGCACTTAGGGAAACCTAGCAAACCTATACATTTTTGAAAACTAGACACCCAGGGGAATTCAGGACGGGGTGACTTGACTGGCTCTCACCAGGTTCTGTTACCCAGAATCCCTTGCAAACCTAAAAATTGGTAAAAAAACACATTTTCCTCACTTTTCTGTGGTGGAAAGTTCTGTAATCTGCGTGGATCCACAAATTTCCACCCACCCCGCGTTCCCCAAAGTCTTACGAGAAAAATGGTACCTCACTTGTGTGGGTCGGCCTAGTGCCTGCGACAGGAAACGGCGCAAAACGCAACGTGGTCACACCTCAATTTCGCAGTGAAAAATGACCCTTTTTGGCAAAGTGCCTAGCTGTAGTTTTTGAACCCTAGCTCTGCCGGCACCTAGGGAAACCTAGCAAACCTATACATTTTTTAAAACTAGACACCCAGGGGAATCCAGGATGGGGTGACTTGACTGCCTCCCACCAGGTTCTGTTACCCAGAATCCTCTCAAACCTAAACAATTATCAAAAAACCACATTTTCCCCACATTTCTGTGGTGGAAAGTTCTGGAATCTGCGTGGATCCACAAATTTCCACCCACCCCGCGTTCCCCAAAGTCTTACGAGAAAAATGGTACCTCACTTGTGTGGGTCGGCCTAGTGCCTGCGACAGGAAACGGCGCAAAACGCAACGTGGTCACACCTCAATTTCGCAGTGAAAAATGACCCTTTTTTGGCAAAGTGCCTAGCTGTAGTTTTTGAACCCTAGCTCTGCCAGCACCTATGGAAACCTAGCAAACCTATACATTTTTGAAAACTAGACACCCAGGGGAATCCAGGATGGGGTGACTTGACTGCCTCCCACCAGATTCTGTTACCCAGAATCCCTCGCAAACCTAAATAATTGTCAAAAAAACCACATTTTCCCCACATTTCTGTGGTGTAAAGTTCTGGAATCTGCGTGGATCCACAAATTTCCACCCACCCCGCGTTCCCCAAAGTCTTACGAGAAAAATGGTACCTCACTTGTGTGGGTCGGCGAGTGCCTGCGACAGGAAACGGCGCAAAACGCAACGTGGTCACACCTCAATTTCGCTGTGAAAAATGAGCCTTTGTTGGCAAAGTGCCTAGCTGTAGTTTTTGAACCCTAGCTCTGCGGGCACCTAGGGAAACCTAGCAAACCTATACATTTTTGAAAACTAGACATCCAGGGGAATCCAGGATGGGGTGACTTGAATACCTCCCACCAGGTTCTGTTACCCAGAATCCCTTGCAAACCTAAAAATTGCCAAAAAACCACATTTTCCCCACATTTCTGTGGTGGAAAGTTCTGGAATCTGCGTGGATCCACAAATTTCCACCCACCCCGTGTTCCCCAAAGTCTTATGAGAAAAATGGTACCTCACTTGTGTGGGTCGGCCTAGTGCCTGCGACAGGAAACAACGCAAAACGCAACGTGGTCACACTTCAATTTCGCAGTGAAAAATGACCCTTTTTTGGCAAAGTGCCTAGGTGTAGTTTTTGAACCCTAGCTCTGCCGGCACCTAGGGAAACCTAGCAAACCTATATATTTTTGAAAACTAGACACCCAGGGGAATACAGGATGGGGTGACTTGACTGCCTCCCACCAGGTTCTGTTACCCAGAATCCCTTGCAAACCTAAAGAATTGTCAAAAAACCACATTTTCTCCACATTTCTGTGGTGGAAAGTTCTGGAATCTGCGTGGATCCACAAATTTCCACCCACCCCGCGTTCCCCAAAGTCTTCCGAGAAAAATGGTACCTCACTTGTGTGGGTCGGCCTAGTGCCCGCTACAGGAAACGGCGCAAAACGCAACGTGGTCACACCTCAATTTCGCAGTGAAAAATGACCCTTTTTTTGCAAAGTGCCTAGCTGTAGTTTTTTAACCCTACCTCTGCAGGCACCTAGGGAAACCTAGCAAACCTATACATTTTTGAAAACTAGACACCCAGGGGAATCCAGGATGGGGTGACTTGACTGCCTCCCACCAGGTTTTGTTACCCAGAATCCCTTGCAAACCTAAAACATTGTCCAAAAAAACACATTTTCCCCACATCTCTGTGGTGGAAAGTTCTGGAATCTGCGTGGATCCACAAATTTCCACCCACCCCGGTTCCCCAAAGTCTTACGAGAAAAATGGTACCTCACTTGTGTGGGTCGGCCTAGTGCCTGCGACAGGAAACGGCGCAAAATGCAACGTGGTCACACCTCAATTTCGCAGTGAAAAATGACCCTTTTTTGGCAAAGTGCCTAGCTGTAGTTTTTTAACCCTACCTCTGCCGGCACCTAGGGAAACCTAGCAAACCTATACATTTTTGAAAACTAGACACCCAGGGGAATCCAGGATGGGGTGACTTGACTACCTCCCACCAGGTTCTGTTACCCAGAATCCCTTGCAAACCTAAAAATTGTCAAAAAATACATTTTCCCCACATTTCTGTGGTGGAAAGTTCTGGAATCTGCGTGGATCCACAAATTTCCACCCACCCCGCGTTCCCCAAAGTCTTACGAGAAAAATGGTACCTCACTTGTGTGGGTCGGCCTAGTGCCCGCGACAGGAAACGGCACAAACGCAACGTGGTCACACCTCAATTTCGCAGTGAAAAATGACCCTTTTTGGCAAAGTGCCTAGCTGTAGTTTGTGAACCCTAGCTCTGCCGGCACCTAGGGAAACCTACCAAACACACACATGTCTGAAAAGTAGACCCCGGGGGCTTCCAGGGAGGTATGGCTTGCGTGGATCCCCCAACGTTTCCTTACCCAGAATCCCCTGCAAACCTCAATTTTAGCTGAAAAATCCCTTTTTTCACACATTTTTGTGTGGGAAAGTGTGGCATCACTGGCCTCACACAAATTTCCTACCACCCAGCGTTCCCCCAGGTCTCCCGATAAAAATGGTGCCTCACTTGTGTGGGAGGCCCAAGTACCCGCGACAGGCAAGGGCCCAAAACGTAGTGAGGCGACATCAAATTTGCCTATCTCAAAACCACAACTTTACCACACAAAATGTGTGTAAAAAGGGATTTTTTCAGCAAAATGTCAGGTTTGCAGGGGATTCTGGGTAAGAAAACGTTGGGGGATCCATGCAAGCCATACCTCCCTGGAATCCCCCGGGTGTCTACTTTTCAGAAATGTGTGGGTTTGGTAGGTTTCCCTAGGTGGCCGCCGAGCCCCGGGCCAAAACGTCATGGGACCCCCCTTGCAAAACCAGGTTGTTTTGTGATAGGCCATTTTGAGGTTGCCTCAATACGTTGTGGGCCCTTGCCTGTCGCGGGTACTTGGGTCTCCCACCCGAGTGAGGCACCATTTTTATCGGGAGACCTGGGGGAACGCTGGGTGGTAGGAAATTTGTGTCAGCCCGGTGATGCCACAACTTTACCACACAAAAATGTGTGAAAAAGGGGATTTTTTCAGCAAAATGTCAGGTTTGCAGGGGATTCCGGGTAAGAAAACGTTGGGGGATCCACGCAAGCCATACCTCCCTGGAATCCCCCGGGGGCCTACTTTTCAGAAATGTGTGGGTTTGGTAGTTTTCCCTAGCTGGCCGCCGAGCCCCGGGCCAAAAACCCAGGTGACCCCCCTTGCAAAACCAGGTCGTTTTGAGATAATGTGTTGTTTATTTCTGCAGCGTGAAAATTTTGGCACAATATTGCAAGGAAAATGTGACAGACATTTTGAGGTTTGCAGGACATTGTGGGTAACATAACTTGTTGGGATCCACAAGAGAGATATCACCATGTACTCCCATGGGTGTTTCGCTTACGACAATATCTACAGTTGGTAGGTTATTCTTAGACGGAATGTACACCTTGGCAGACAGACTAAAAAGACAAAGATTACTGCACAGCCATCTATTCCTCAAGCACACACACATACTGGTTGGATTTGGCACGAGGGCAAGTGATGGTTCAGTATATACAATTTTATTAACAAGAGATTTCACAAAAATGAAATGCACTGTCAATAATTGAAAGGACAAAAAACTGAACCAGTGACTCGCAGCTCGTGAGCTGTAAAGCCACGTCAAGGCCCCAACCGCTTTACAGGCCATTCACACACCTTTCATACGTGATACACACAAGACCATTCACACCACCAGGCACGAAATAAACACATTACAACATTCACAAAAAGGGACAAGGTACACCCTGCTTGAGAAAGACAAAAAAAAATATTACTGCACAGCCATCTAATCCTCAAGCACACACACATACTGGTTGGATTTGGCACGAGGGTGAGTGATGGTTCAGTATATACAATTGTATTAACAAGTGATTTCACAAAAATGAAATGCACTGTTAATAATTGAAAGGATGAGAAACTGAACCATTGACTCACAGCTCGTGAGCTGTAAAGCCACAACAAGGCACCAACCTCTTTACAGGCCATTCATACACCTTTCATACGTGTGACACATACAAAACCATTCACACCACCAGCCGCGGGCCCATCACATTACAACACTCACACCAGCAGACAGCGCTATTCAAGGGCCCATCACTTTCACACGCCCACATTCCTAACACAGCAACCACACAAGCTGATGGATTGCGTGGAGTGTCGCTCGGCTAGCAGAGTGTGTAGTGACCAGCAGCAAGTCACTACTCACACACCGCCAGCCGAGCGCCAGTCCATGCACACCGCCAGCCAAGCGCCACTACACGCACACCGCCAGCCAAGCGCCACTCCACGCACACCGCCAGCCAAGCGCCACTCCACGCACACCGCCAGCCAAGCGCCAGTCCACGCACACCGCCAGCCAAGCGCCACTACACGCACACCACCAGCCAAGCGCCACTCTACGCACACCGCCAGCCAAGCGCCATTCCACGCACACCGCCAGCCTAGCACCAGTCCATGCACACCGCCAGCCAAGCGCCACTCCACGCACACCGCCAGCCAAGCGCCACTCCACGCACACCGCCAGCCAAGAGCCACTCCACACACACCGCCAGCCAAGCGCCACTCCACGCACACCGCCAGTCAAGCGCCACTCCACGCACACCGCCAGCCAAGCACCAGCCTACACACACCACCATCACATTTAGGATTTTTTTATACAAAAAAGAAAGTACAAACAAATTGCAAATAGATACAAATCTACTAACACAAAATCAGAAACTAAATACATTGCACTAATGCCAACCTTGAAACAGAACAACAATTCTTAAACATTACAGACCAGGCAGTTCACTTTACCACTCATGGTTGCTCCCAATAATTCTTTTGCTTGTGGTACGCTCTATAACAAGCAGGCACACACACCCCAGGGTTAGAAGGACACTCAGGGCAGTACATACGAGTCTCCTTCCGCGCACTTCTTCGCCAACAGACTCTACATCTCCTAGTGGGAAAGTCTTTTGAGGGTGTAGGAGGAATGTGATCAGGAAAGTGGCGATCTTTCAATCGAGCCACATCCTCCACCACTCCAACTCTAGGAACACTTGCCTGTTCCACAACAACAAGGCTGCCTATGACAGACTGCTGAAACTGAACAAAAGTCAACTTTGACGCAGGAGAACACTCCTTGAACACAACAAAAGCATTGAAAGTTGCTAAATTGAAGAGATGGATGGCCAACTTCTTATACCAAATGTAAGCCTTACGAATAGCAGTGTAAGGTTCCAACCTCTGATCTACTCTATCAACACCACCCATGTGCTTATTGTAGTCTAAAATGCACACAGGTTTGCGCACTTCAGCAATCTGACCCCAAACAGCCACAGGTGAAGTACTCTCATCATGGATGGTAGTCAGCATGTACACATCCCTCCTGTCCACAAATTTCACAGCTAGTAGTTCATCACTACGCAAGGAACTGCACTGTCCCCTCTGAAGGTTTTTGCAAATAAGCTCTTTTGGATAACCTTTACGGTTAGAGCGGATTGTGCCACAAGCAAAAGTATCCACTTTGAACAATTCCTTAAACAATTGCACAGCAGTGTAGAAGTTATCAAGGTACAAATGGTGGCCTCTGTTAAACAGTCCTCTAGCAAGATCCCACACAATTTTCTCTGAAACTCCAAAAGTGGACGGACAACCAGGGGAGTCAATAGTGGAATCCCTACCAGTGTACACACGCAAATTAAAAACATATCCTGTCCTACTCTCAGACAACATATACAGCTTAATTCCATAGCGTGCCCTCTTGCTAGGAATGTACTGCCTAAAACCAAACGGCCCTTGAACAGGACCAAAGACTCATCAATAGATATTTCTTTCCCTGGAGTATAGATCTCTGAAAATCGATCTACAAAGTGATCAAGAACAGGCCGAATCTTAAAAAGACGGTCACATTCAGGGTGATCTCGTGGCAACGCCAAACCATTATCAACAAAATGCAGCATCCGAAGCAAAAGTAAATACCGATCACGAGTCATAACTGCAGGAAATATGGCCGTTGCCATCAAGGGACTGGTAGACCAATATGAACCCATGGACGGCTTCCTTATCAAACCCATCAAAAAAGTTAAACCCAAAAACTTCTTCATCGCTTCCAGATTTGTGGGACTCCACCGGGTAGCTCTATAATGGGGCCTAAGTCTGGCACTGTTGTCCCTCAAAAACTGTTCAGCATACAAATTAGTCTGCTCAACAATGTCACCCAAAAATACATCATCCATAAACAACTGAAAATACTGTATAGGCAAATAATGTTCACAATCCACTCTACACCCTGCATAACCACTAAAGGCAGGCAACACCTGCTGCACCATGTTTGGATCAACCCAGAGTCCAGCACTTCCAGTAGGAAGCCTAGCAGCCCCAGGCTGCAATCCAGATGCCTCTTGCACCATCGGCACAGTAGTATCCTCCTCTAAAACAGGCACTTCATCTGCACTGAGAGTACCTTCATCATCCGATGATTCCATGTGGAGAGAAAACTCACTGCCTGAATCTTCCCCTCCCTCCTCTCCCTCAGACGCACTGTCAGTCTCATAATCCTGCTCAGAGGAAGATTCAAGAAGCAAACCAACCACCTGCTGAGCAGTCATTCTACGGCTAGCCATAATGCTTACTAATAAAGGTTACTTGTCAAACAAGTCAACAGCAACAAACCCTTTGTAAAAAAAAGAAATAAACAAAATGTAGCTTTATCACAAAGACCTATATACTCCACCACTATACCACTCACGTGACAGAATCAGCTAGACTCACCACCACCTACTCTGCACAGACACAGTAAGGATCAACAATATCCCACTAAAAAGAAGAAAAAAAAATTACACATAAGACAATGCAAAACATCCAAAGAATTTCATGCTCTGAACACTAACAAATATGCTGCCATTATGACACCACTTACAAAAAAATTCATTCATGCATGACAATAATACTCATTTGGAGTACACACAACAAAAATATTTTTCTTACCAAATAAATGCAATTACGCAAAACTGCAGAACAACCACTGCCGAAACCGCAAACAGGAATCAAAAGCTTTACACTAGAATAAAAAGGAGAAAAAAACATTACAATCACAAATGCAAATAATGCACCAGTCCACACACAATCCACCAGCCAAGCTAAGGGGTAGGTGGGCCAAAGAGTATAAATAAAATATTCACCCCCGTAAAAGGGGAGAAACCCTTGCCCTTTTGGCCACTCCCCAACACAAAAATAAAAAAACCCTGGTGTCTAGTGGCTTCTGCCCTCCTTGGGGGCAGATGGGCCTAAAAACATACTGCTATTCTGCCACCCAAAGAGGGCAGAAATGGCCACAATCATCCTCCCATAAAGGGAGCGACCCTTGCCCAAGGGGCCGCTCCCCAACATAAAAACCCTGGTGGCCTAGTGGACCTACAAAAAACAAATCAGCCGTTCTGCCCCTCAGGATGGCAGAAACGGCCAAATTAATGCTCCCCAAAGGGGAGCAACCCTTGCCCAAGGGGCCACTCCCCAAAAACAAATCCCTGGTGGTCTAGTGGGCCAAATATAAAAAAATGGCGACATCTGCCCCTCCCATGGGGGCAGACAGCCGCAAACAATGCCCCCAAGGGGAGCGACCCTTGCCCAAGGGGCCACTCCCCACAAAAAATCCCTGGTGGCCTAGTGGCCATACAAAAAAATCAGCCGATCTTCCCACCCAGGGGGCAGAAACGGCCAAATTAATGCTCCCCATAGGGAGCGACCCTTGCCCAAGGGGCCACTCCCTCAAACAAATCCCTGGTGGTCTAGTGGGCCCAATTTTTAAAAAAACATGGCGATCTGCCCTCCTGGGGGCAGACACAGCCACAAATATTGCTCCCAAAGGAGAGTGACCCTTGCCCAAGGGGTCACTCTCCACAAATAAATGCCTGGTGGACTAGTGGGAAGATACCTTTATCTTCCGCACACGATCTCTCCCTACTCAACTCTACTCTCAACTCTATTCACAACTGGATGTTAGCTCACCAACTCATTCTGAATCCCGCCAAAACTGAATTCCTCCTCCTCTCTACCTCTCTCTCACCTCCTCCTGTTCAATCTTGGATGGATCAGCTGAACCTACTCAACAACAAACCCATCATTGTCGACAGCGCTAAATCCCTAGGTGTCATTCTTGACAAAAGACTCAACCTAATCTCCCACATCAACTCTATTGCTAAGAACGCACGTTACCAGTTGCGCCTTCTATGGGGGATCCGTCGGTTCTTCCCGGAGAAAGACTTAAAAACCTTGGTACAATCTCTGGTTCTCTCAAGACTGGATTATTGCAATTCTCTTCTGACGGGCCTACCCAAATCCCACCTCTCCCCTCTTAAATCCATCCTCCATTCAGCAGCTCACTTCATTTCAGGGTCTAAACGAAGCGACCACGTCACTCCTATCCTGTCCTCTCTTCGATGGCTTCTGATCGAGGCAAGATCTATTTACAAAACTGCCTGCATCACACACAAAGCCTTACACACGTCCTCCCCTCATTACCTGGCGAATAAATTGAAATTGTCCGGTGGCTCTCGCCCTTCTCGCAATGCGGAAAAGCTTCTGCTTGAGCCCCCCCCCATCTTCAAAAGGGAAAGATCGATGGCGCAATCCTTCTCAGGCAATGCGGTGAGAATCTGGAACTCGCTTCCCCCATTGCTCCGTGCCACCTCCTCTACCCGGATCTTCAAAGCTGACCTCAAATCTCTTCTCTTCCAAAGACACTTTCAGAACTAATACTTTCACTCTCAGCCCCCTCTAGGAAGTTCGCTCTTCATTGTAAATTTGTACTTTTTCCTGTACATTCATCGCCCTTGTGTGCTGTGCTGCATTTGTGTACCCTTCATTTTAAGTCACCTGTTTAAATCACGCCCTCTCTACTCCCTCAAGGAAGTTCTTCCACTATAGGAAACTCTGTACTCCATGCCTATAGAAGTGCCTTCCCAGTGTGTTCTGAGTGACTGCCACTTATTGCAGTATTATACCTCTATTTGTATTTTGTATCTCATGTATCTTGTAACGCATACCTCTTTTTGTATCTTGTTTGTTTTATTTGCACAATTGTCACTTTTTCCTCATGTAATGTAACGCTTGCTTTTGTATTATGCTCACTTGTAACCTTCTCCTCATGTAATGTTACTGTTCCTATTGTAAAGCGCTCTGACACCTTCGGGTAAAGCCTGCGCTATATTAAAAAAACTGCCCCCCCACCCCCAGGGGGGCAGACCACTAAAAACATATGGCCCCCAAAAGGGGAGCGACCCTTGCCCAAGGGGCCGCTCCCCAAAACAGTATTTTCACTTTAAAAAAAAAAAAATTCCCTGGAGGCTAGTGGGCATTCTTGCTGCTCGATTGCATGATCGTGCAGCAGGAATGCACAAAAGAGGCATGGGGGAAAGGAAAACCCTTTCCTTGTTACTGTTCCTATTGTGAAGCGCTCTGACACCTTCGGGTAAAGCCTGCGCTATATTAAAAACTGCCCCCCCAGGGGGCAGACCACTAAAAACATATGGCCCCTAAAGGGGAGCGACCCTTGCCCAAGAGGCCGCTCCCAAAACAGTATTTTCACTTTAAAAAAAAAAAATTCCCTGGTGTCTAGTGGGCATTCCTGCTGCACGATCGCATGATCGTGCAGCAGGAATGCACAAAGAGGCATCGGGGAAAGGAAAACCCTTTCCTTTCCCTCGATGCCTCTTTTGTTTGAAACCCCCCCTCCCCGGAGCCAAAACTCACCTTATTCCCCGACGCGCTGGAAGCAAATGGCTTCCAGCATGTCGGGGAACAAAGGGAAACCCCCATTGACGTCAGCGCGCCTCGCGCGCTGACGTCATTGAGGGGAGGCGGGGGAGGCAGGGAAGCCCTTCCCCTGCCTCCCCCAAAAAAACAACGATCGGATTCCCACGGGGGAGCGCCAGCGCTTCCCCGTGGGTGGTCTTATGACGAGCTGGACTCGTCATGAGCACACGACCACTGTGTGCCATGACGAGTCCAGCTCGTCATAAGCATCGAAGGGGTTAAAGCTAGGTGGGTCGTGAAAGTTTGTTGTACTACAAAATTGATTGTGGTTCTAAAAAGTTTGGGAACCACTGCCCATTGCTGGGTAGAGTGACTGTGTGCAGTAAGATATTGCCTACTTTAATATTAATGGGGTATCAGCGAGAGCATACAAGTGATTGGCTACTCCCAATGCCCACAATCTGCCTACAGAAATTAGCAATCTGCAAAAATAGTGGCTGCCTCCATTATCAGTCGGTAGCCATTCCATGCTTAGTGACTGCAGGGTGGTTGCAAAGCATTTGTGCAGTGCACAGCGAGTTCCAAAGGCGTGGAAATGCTCTTTTCTTCCCCCTTGCAACTCGCATGAGTTCACAACGTGGGCACCGTGAATTGCAAAGCTAATTGCAACTTTCATTGCACTGCTCTTTATTGCAAATTGGTACTTTTATTTAAATGGAAATGCCAATTTTGACTCAACAAGTCATCCTGAATTAGAATACTCATAGCCGTACCAGACAAAGCCCAGTGTGACCTTCCAGGGTGAAAAAACTGTGAGCTTTGAAATGTTGCACAGAGTACCATAATAATCCCGGCCCCCTGATATACCTCCGTAAAAAAAATGTTGTCCAGAGATTTTCATTTTTGATTTGTGTTTTTGGATCATTAGAGAAGCAATTTAGCTTGGGTAGACATTGCTGATCCAGGCCAAATTCTTCTGGATGACATTTTTAAAAATGGTGGATGTGTTGCAATGATAATTTAATATTTCAGGAACCATGAGACCTACCTACTTCATTTTGGTGTCAAAACATAGGTTTTCGGGGTCAAGTAGTCTTGCAGAGACAGACAATAACTCCTCAGAGCAACCCTTCTGCCATTTTCCAAAATGGCGGCTGTAATAGAGGAAGAAGAGACATATATAGAAAGTAAACAAATAATAATGGTTTGTAATCCTTTTATGTATACACCAAACAATGTTCATGATATCAATATGAAAAAAAAAAAATGTATATCACTCCTGTTTTAGACACATTTTAATAGTTCACTTTCTTTTTTTGTTTCGGCAATGGCATGTGGTACATTTGCAGAATATTGAACATTTGATAAGAGCATATCGACAGGGACATCTTTTTGTAGCACAGGTTTTGCACGTAAGTTCGGTACAGGATTTAGGAAATTCGTAGGTTTTAGCACCCCATCAATATCTTCCCAAACAAATTCACACAGATCTTTCTCTACATATGCATGATCCAAAACATTTACACATCTTCTGATCAAGTAGAACGCTCTTTAATTGTATCCACACACAGAATATGACGTCGGTGAAAGGTCACTTAGCGGGACTGATCTCTTGAACTCAGTGTTCAGAAGGCCGTCAAATGTGTGACAGTCAGAACTTGTTTTCCATTGCGCACAAGGTATTTTTCTACTTTTTTAAAGTCACATTCTTCTTCTGTCTCAGCAGATCCTTGTAGAAAACTCACAGGTTTAGGAGTTAAAGCTCCAAGCTTTGTTTCAATTTTGCTCATAGTATCATCACCCGTAAGTATATGTGTCTTCATAAGAACACTGGGCATCTCTCAGTCAAGTTTCCTGTAGAGAGTATGAAGTGCCTTTTCTCACCTGTTCCACAATGTATCCATAACTCTGACAATCCTTGACTTATGAACATTGCAACAAATTTAAGTTGCACAATAATAACATCTGTGTCATTTGACTGTACAATGACTCCATTGGAACGATTTTGAACAGCCCACTCAACATGTGGCACAACACGAAGGTCAGCTTCCTCCAATTTGCTTTTGAATTCAACAATATGGCCCATACCTTTTGAATATATCCCTGCAGGCACCAAACATTGACAATCATTCTACTTGCAATAATTGAAAATTCAATGAAGCATCAGCAATGTTTTGGCGACTTTACATCTCCAAGTTCATCTTGTTGGATGTTGATGACAAAAATGTATCAAGTTGGACAGGTATAGGTGTCGAATTTTTGATGCAGGCCATGTCAATTGTACCACTTGTAGACATTCATCTGATTCCCTCACATTATTTGACAGCTAGTTCAAGATAACTAACAAAGACAATGTGCAGTTCCTGCAAGGTGCACATTGACTTTGATACCTGTAGAACAGTCTGATCGACCTCTCTGAAGTTTTGCATGGATGAAATCTTGACCATTCGCAATTGTGACATATCGTTCACAACAACAGCACTTTTGAATGAGGACACCTTTTTGAATTGAAATTCTTCAGGCAAAAGTTTTTTTTCGAAGTCTTGTACGAGTTTGTGCTTTACTGGTTTGGTTGACCAAATAAGGCGTTTGTTGGAAGAAGATCATGTGACAGAATGTCCTTGATAAATTCACCCCTTTCTTTTGCTACATCATGTGCTTGCGAAAGTTGTTTTTTTGTAACTTGTTTTGCTGTGGCTGGTTGGTTTGGACGAAACTCTTCCTGTGGCAATTAAAGCGTGGAAGTTTAGCTTTAGTGACTATGTCAAACAGCTTTTTCTCTTTCAATACAAATCTCTCCTGCTTCAGTTCTGCATATAGTTTCGATCCATGTTACAGGACATCTAGTAGACTTGTCTTTATATCGTTATCCACATATTGTTTGGTCAATAAGTTGTGTAGTCGCACAGTCTCAGTCATTTCAAAGGGGTTTTCTTGCTGCTGCATGAAATGAAGAAGGCTGTCAAAATGTTTATTAAAACTTTCCCCTCTCTTTCCCACAGGTTCGTGGTGAGGAACAGTTTCACGAATGGTCCATTCATATTGAATTTGTCATCTCTCTGAAAACATTGCAAATAGAAAGGACTACATGGTAAACAAGCTGCCATTGAGCAACATATTCAGTATTACGTGTCTGACCAACAATTCCCTTGGAGCTTTTCTGTGATCTCTGGATCGTCTGTTCCAGTTTCATATCTGGAGCCACAGCATTGAACCTTTCCTCTCTATCTTCCACCACAAAATGTCTTTGGATGAATTTTCTGTAGAGGTATGGTTTTTCCACCTCTAGCTTCTTCACTCTTTCCAAATACCAGGATCCATATCTCAGGTAGTTTATGCTATCGAACTTGCGAAAATCAGTAATCAGTGACTCCGCAGTCTTCACGTGCAGCTACCAATAACCTTCCTGATCAGCATGTACCAAGTTCTCACTATAGCTATCATGAGTAAAACATTTCCCCAGTACTTGAAAAGTTCTGATTTTACTTCACATTCTTTGACAAACTCTACGAACTTGGTTTTCAGATTTTGAACTGAATGTATTCAACATTGCCTGGCTTTGCATTATGTCTTTTGAACGAAGTGAACCCATTGCGTTGTTCACTTCTGAGATAAGATATGTAAAACCTAATTTGTCATTCTTGTTCCAGAAAGCATTCCAACGCAATGTTTCTATAGCCTCAGATATGATGAGCATACCTTGTAACAAACAAACATAATGAGTTCCACTCAATACTAACTGGACAGTTTTGCTTCCAAAGATTTCATCTCAATAAGAGCATCCTCTATCCCACATCCACTGAAATAACACAACTTTTGGCATCTGTAAAACGTCCAGCCTTGGATAAAGATCATCAAATTCTACAGGATTGCTCATAAAAATGTCAGCTATAATACGGAAAACACCTTCATTGCAGAAAATTGGCAGGATAGGCTGGTCTTCAAGCTGAACATGCACATTTGGAATTTTTTTAGAGCTGTGTATACTTTTGTGTTGTTTGTGACTGGTGATGGTATTACTGGTAAAAGCCCAACCTTCTTCAGTAGGTCGGTATTCTCTGAGATTAGACATAAATTCCAGCCCACGGAGGAACTGGCTTTTCTTCATCCTTCAGTCCATACTGAATAAATGATGTGATAAATTCAGATAAATCAGCTTTGCGGACCTCAGCATCAGGTAGAAGAAGATCCATGTCCTCAGCCACTTTGAAGGTCTCTGGTAGACTGGGACGTGTTGATGGCCTGTAGCGATTTTGCACAAGTTGGCAAGGCAGTTGGGTTGTAAGTTTGCAGCTTCGTTTGTTTATGCCTACAGCTGATACAGCTTGTTTTCCAGCAGCTACTTCATTGATACAGTCTTGAAAAAGCACCATGGCAGTATCAGATGTGTGGATGTTACAGACAAAGAAGAGCTGTCTTCAAGATCAAAATGATCAAGAGCAGCAATTGTAAAGGCTTTCCTGGTAAAGTGACTTGGAAGTGGTGTGCTGTCTTATTCACAAGATTTTACAGCGTGAGCTGCTAACAAGTTCCTGCTCTGTACTATGTCATTATAACTTGTTGATACACCATCCTATTCATTGAAGTGATTAGCTCTCTTCTTTTGCGCTTGTCAAAGAGTGCGTGGGCCGTAATCATGTGGAGCTGAGTTTTCTTTTTGCCATGATGTAATTCTAAAACATGATTTGGAAAAGGCAGTACATTTGCACAGCAGAAGCTTGTTAGTTCATGGGATTGTCTTCCACTTCGCTTATATCTTTAAAGCCATCATCAATCTTGTCGGCTTCTATTCCGAACTCAAGAACTTTAGTTTGTAACAGTTTTGCTTTGCTGATATTAAACAATGATATAAAAAATGTTAAGGCAACATCAGGCATTCTTGTTGACTCCCATGATTTGCAGAATTCTGGGCATCACAAAATTTGTCATTAAGTCCAAAATCTAAATCTTTCAGGATGTTTTTTTAAAATGGTTCCTGCTGATTTTACTGCATCCTGTGATCTTATTTTGGCAGCAAGAACTTCAGAATCAAATCAGGTGAGAACACCATAAGCTTCTCATTCTTTTGTTAGACTGACAAAAACTAATTCTGTCATTGTACATTCTCACCAGAAAAATCTTAATTTCATTATTATTGATCAATACAGTTTCATCAATGTTGACCATTATTTCTCTGATCTCGCTGAGCGTGAACCCGTAGCCAGCATTCAAGACTGGCTTTAAAACTTCATTTGCTTTTTCAACGAGTGCAAATTTAACTAAAGGCTGGCGGTTATGTTGCTTCTGGGAGCTCAGTGAGCATTCATATTTTCGAATGTATGCACGCATGCAGTTCGGGTGGGCACACAAATCCGCTGCAAATACATTCACCTCGCTGTTTAGATCAGTTACTCAGCTGAAAACTTCATCTTGGAAGAAACTAGCTGCAGATAAAATCATGTTTGCCATTTGAGACTCACATACTATGTACTTAGTTCTTTAGTCAATCTTTTTAGCCCTTGTTCTGACTAGACCACAGATAACACATTGAAGATCCTCTGCTTTCTGATCAGTTGTTGGACGTGGATGAGGGGTAGCCATAGATCTTCTAAGTGGATGTGCATTTGGTTTGGTTGTCGTCGCTTTCTCAGAAGACCCGGATTCTTGTTGTGATTCACTGGTTTCTGCTATTTCTTGACAAATTTTTCCAGGCTTTTTCATTGTATAATACGTGTAGCACTTGTTGGTACAATGATAAAATATTTGATCCTCTTCACCCATCAGTTTCAATCTTTTGTGAACTTCGCCTTGCCGTATTTCTGCAGCATCTTGAACTCTCTTCTGTCGAGCCGCAGTTGATGTTAGTTTTTCTTTCAGATTAGTTTGACATATGACACATTTTTCTTTGTTGAAGGAGTTCTCAAATTTTGTAGTTAGCAACACTCCCTCAGGAGGTAAAGATCCTCTGCTACCATCTGCTTTGCTCATGTTTACAAATTTGAATCAATGGAATACCTGAAACAAAAACAATATTAAAATTAATTACCAATACAATGGCTAAAACACATCATTATAGAGCTGCCATTTTGGAAAATGGCGGAAGGGTTACTCTGAGGAGTTATTTTCTGTCTCTATAAGACTACTTGACCCCCAAAACCTATGTTTTGACACCAAAATGAAGTATATAGGTCTCATGGTTCCTGAAATATGACATCATCACTGCAACACATCTGCCATTTTTAAGTCGAGCCTAGCGCAGCGCACATGCGCTGCTCTAGGAGAGGGCCTCTTGGTATCACTCCAGACTTTCTGAAAACTCGTGCGTGTGGCTTTAGATTTTCCACACATTGTATTGGCCTTTGGGTGTGGCTTTCAAATATTAAAGCACGCAATTGGCCAAAGGCGGGTGCATGTCCCACCTTTCTCAGTAAATGTTTACTCCCACGGCATCCAGCTTGCAGCAGCGAGCAGCGGCGCGCAGAGTGCCATCTGTTGTGGAGCATGTTTCAAATTAGCGCGGTCGCTTTCACTTTCGCGGCTGCGTGGCCGCGCTTGTTTACATTTGCCTGTTTCTGCTCATTTCCCTGCCACGAAACCTTCATCGGCGCTGCCTTTTTAGGCGCCCGCTGTGCCGCTCTTATTCTCCCCGTGCCCATGCCCACACCACCTTACCGCTTCCACAACAGTGCATGCCCGCTTTTTACTCCCGGGGATTTGAACGAGAATCCTATGCTTGTTTTTAAAAGGGGGCAAACAACAAGGCTTTTAATAGCACCTTGTGGAGGTCGGTATTGTTACATTATAAAAAATATTTACATTATAGTAACTCACCATAAGTCGAGCTTTGGACCACAGCCACGTGTTTATCTGTCCGTTGCCTTTGTTTGCTAGCGCCCAGAAAACATGGCTCTACATAGCGCCTTGTGTGAATTTATTTTACTAAATATTGAAATTATAATTTCATAAAGTGCGACGTGCGCGCTGTAATTGGGGTGTGTATGTTTAGATCACTGGTCTTTTCTAAAGTAGTCCACATATTAAGTTTAGTACGAAGAAGTGTTTCTGTCTAAAAATAACACATCATTACATCGATTTTAATGTGTTTTGAACTTGGAATTTCTCCTAAAACGCCCGCCTCTCAATAAACGGAAGTGGATCGTTTTAGCATCTTAATTGTTTTGTTTTTGTTCATAAATTGTGCACCTTTATAAATTGTAGATTTATTCGTTTTGATTTTATTTTGTGTAGCAATTTGCATTATTAGCTTCTAAAATACAACTATAATCATGAAACATGCTTGTTTTACAAATTATTGTGGTTTTTGCATCGGTGAAAGGGTGCTTGTGGGGGGGTAGGTGGGGGGGCGGTGCGCGTACAGTCAGTGTCTGTGAACCGTCGGACTGACATGGTGAGAGATTCAGGGACACAAAGAGTGGAAAGAAATTTCATGTTTATAGCGCAGGGTCTCGGGACTTGTTAAGTGATGCTCGGCCGCAGAAGGGAATCGAGGCGTGTTGTGTAGGAATGCACGAAAGTGCGTGCGTGCACTGCTCTGTTTGTCCGAGTGAGCAATGTAAAACCAGGCTTGTTGCCTTTGCCAAGGCTCGTTTCTGACACTATCGTGATCATTAATCTAAGTCTTTCTACTTCCGTTTCATGTTAAACATTGTTGTTCTGTGATTGGATACTCCGACCTAGACTCTGTCGCTGCTAGTATCGGACATTGTGGAATTAACTGCAGGCAAGTTTGGGATGGCTGTAAATCACAAATGTGATTGGAGCTCCTTTGTATATGAATGATGTGTTGCTTCTCCTGGAGTGTATTGCAGTTCTTTCTTGCTCTCTTTGCTCCCCTCCCTTACACGAAGGCTCTTGGAGACAGGAGAAAGAACATCTTTCAGCCTGACTACAAAATCAGCCTCATTTCCTCAGAAACCGCAGCTGCTGCTAGAGCAGAAGACAGGTCAGGCTGGCCCTCTAACACACACAGATGTACATTTCTAAATCCACATAAATGCTGGCAAAGGATTGCGTGTTGGAGCAAAAAAAAATATATATATTTTTAAAAAACCTACCTGACCACCTATCTCCTCACAGCTGTTGCTGTGTATCGGAGCCTCCCCCCCACGCTCCTTTTCCCAAAGAAACAACTGTAACTTTTACAGCCAGGGCTGAACGATTCAAACCGGTGGTGAAAATTGTTTTAGGCTGTTTCAAGTCTGCCCACTGGTATAAAAAAGTAAAAGATGGCTAGAAGTGCGATCCAGTTCTTTTTCTTCTTCTCTCATTTATTTTTCCACAACAGCGTAAAAAAAATTGTAAACATTTTTTGATTTCTTTCTAAGATTATTCATAACAATCAGGCAGGCAGAATGTGGACACCGCATTTTTATTTACTTCTTTTTTGTTTTACTTTTTTGTGAGTCAATAACACTTGCAACTTTGTTTACTGTGGAGGCGTCGTGCCTTGCAATGGCATTCAAGTTGCATCTCAATACAATAACATGATTTACTATTTACGGAGCTGGTCAGCCCTAATAGCCACATTTTGCCACACTTCCCTTGTCTTGTTTAGCATGTTTTTTGTATGCCTTTTATCAGCCTGTACCAAAACCCTCACAGCCACGCATTCCTGCATGCACAGCTACCCGCCTGTATACTTAATTTTTACATATAGACGCTTTCTCGTTAATATACACTTCTAGTGTAAAATTTGATTTCCATTCGTGATTTTGGCTAACACATGTGCATACTAAACTTAAAAACATCTCGCTGCCTGATTTGCCCCCTAGCATGCCTTAATGACACACACCCTCACAGTTCAGAAAAAAGCCTTCTCCCCTTCACTCTGCCCCCACCGCTTTTTTTAAAGGGGCTATAAAATGTGGACATTCCTCAGCCCGCTGCTTCACAGGAGACTCTACAGGCTCTCCTCGGCCAATTAACACCTTAAGCAGAGACACAGGGTTGTCATGCGCAAGGGTCCTTCTTGATTAAAAGGCACAGAGCTTCTCTAACCTCAAGGAAAACATAACCACATCAGGGTGATATGAAATATGAAACTGTTTGCGCTATTCCGCTGTATAAAAATTTATTTTGCTTGTGAAGTCGCATTTTGGCCTTAGTTACTTTAAAACAACACTCACTTTTACTCATATATCTTCAAAAACACTTTTATGTTAATATTTTTTTTGATAGGGTCATTGAGTTATTCATAATATCTTTTTAATTATATATAAGGTAACAAAAATGCTTATAACGCTTTTTATTATAACTTTGCAACATGCTGCACAACAGCCACACTACTGTAGAACATAGCTTAAATACACTGGCAAAGCCAATAGCTCTGACTAAACACTTATAAGATCCCAAAGGTGAGACCTATTGGCTATGCCAATGCTTGTTAATAATGTCGTCCAGACAAATTCGGCCCTGATTAGCAATGTCTACCCAAGCTAAATCCCTTCTCTAATGATACAAAAACACAAATCAAAAATTAAAATCTCTGGATAACAATTTTTTTACAGAGGTATCTCAAGGGGCCAGGACTATAAGGTTAAATGAGGTTAAATGACAGTCACAAAAATTATAATTACTTGCTGTTTGCAGAGGTGAAAAGCCTGTTCTGAACAGCCAGCTAATTACATCTAATGACGGGGCAGGAGCTGCCTTTTCTTCAGTCTTCTTTAAAGCTGTATGTATACATATCACAGAAAGGTTTTTGCTACCTTCAGATCAGGGCATGGTGTTCAGTCACTAGATTGGGAGAGAGTCCCGAGAGGTCATCCTTTATTTGTTGTTGACGTTCACCCAATAACAAATACTTCTATTTTTTCATTTGGCACTGTCCCATTGCAGAAATCATTGTTATCAGATCATATTAGCATGAACATGTATGAAACCTATTCACTGAGGCAAAACACGAAACACCGAAAAGATCAATCAATCAATCAGTAGATTTGTGTATTGCTTCTTGTCATCCGTGAGGGTATCCAGGTGCTGGCAGTTTCTAGTTGATTCGTCAAATAGCCAGGTCTTCAGGGACTTTCGGAAGTAGCTTGTTCCATATCTGCTGCTAGGTAGTAGAAGAAGCGGCCTCCTCATCTTCTACTTTGGATGCAGGGGATGAGGTTTAGAGAAAGGGACGCAGAGCGGAGTTGTCTGGTGGGCTGATGGAAGTTCAGGTGGTGATTCAAGTAGGCAGGTCCGCAGTGGTGTAGGGCCTTGAATGCATAGGTCAGGAGCTTGAACTGGCTTCTTTCCTGGACAGGGAGCCAGTCGAGTTCCCTGAGGTAGGGGATGATGTGGGTTTGTCTAGGCTATGGCATTCTATATGGTCTGTAGTCGTCAGAGGAGGTGAGCTGCGATCCCTGCACAGAGAGCATTGCCATAGCCCAGTCGGCTGGTGATGAGGGCCTGGGTGAGGGTGTGTCTTGAGTTTTGGTTGTGGCCATTTGAATATCTTATGACGCATGCGGAGGATGATGAAGCAGGAGGAGGAGACGTCATGGTTAGGATGTTATCCAGAATGATGACTAGGTTCCTAGCGTGGCCAGTGAGGTAGGTGTAGGTCCGAATTCTGAGGGCCACCAGGATGCATACCATAGGGAGCTTTTTTTTCTGAAAATCAGTACCTCTGTCTTGTCCGAGTTGAGCTTCAGGCAGTTGTCCTTCATTCAGTTGGCAACATCTGTCATGCAGTTGTGGAAGTTGGTCTTGGTGATGTCTTCAGAGAGGGAGAGGATAATTTGTGTGTCGTCAGCATAGGATATGATGTTGAGTCCGTGGGTTTTGACGATGCTGACCGGAGGTGCCATATAAGTGGTGAAGAGGGTGGGGCTGACCAAAGATCCTTGGGATACTCCACAGATGATTTCCTTGGGTTCGGAGGTGAATGGAGGCAAGGCAGACTTTTTGTGTTCTCCCAGTGAGGAAAGAGGCGATCCATCTGAGAGCGGCTCTTTGGATGCCTATGCTTTGCAGCCTTGTGATGAGGTGTGTGGAGGGAGACCATATCGAAGGCTGCGAGAGGTCTAGGAGAATCAGATACAACAGTACTTTGTAAACCGTGCACAGATCTCCAAGTCAAGAGGTACCAGGATAGGCACACACGGTATCAAGAAAAGAGAAAAGAAAAGAAAATAGGCAAGATACTTTTAAACTTGCAAGAGTTACCAAATGGGTCCAATTTTTGCCTTGTCCTGCTCATGGCAAGAAATCCTATTTAATCAAGTATGTGTAAAACGAACTTCGTTGCGCGCACTGCATCACATTTGGCGTTGCAGCGCTCACAACGAAATTCGTTTTATTTACTTAAATGTTTACTTACCTGTATTCGGCCGTAATCCGTGGTTTACTACCACCCACCCACCCTGCCCCTCCCCCACCCCACGTCACCGCCCAGCCGGCACTCCTACCACGGACTGCTACTGCTCACCACAGGAGGCTGCACTTAATTCATGATATTGAGCTCTCACGCTTGACTGGAGTTCGCTGCCAAGCAATTATTTAAACAAGAAGGGCGCTGCTGTAGCACGTCGCTTCCTTGTTTTTGATTTGGAGGGCTAGAAAGCTAAAAAAAAGCGACATCATGGGGAGCTGTAAAAAGTGAATGAGGAGGAGATATTACCAGTAGCGGCCCGTGGAGGGAGTTCCGTGGGGCGGTGAGGCGGGGCGGGGGGTAGTAAACACCGGAATATGGATGAACGGAGGTAAGTAAACAGTTAAATAAATAAAACGAATTTCGTTGCGCGCGCTGCATTGCAAAATGCGTTGCAGCGCGTGCAATGAAATTCGTTTTATTTATTTAAATGTTTACTTACCTCCGTTCATCCATATTCCGGTGTTTACTACCCCCCACCCTGCCCCTCCCCAGCCTCACCGCCCCACGGAACTCCCTCCACGGGCTGCTACTGGATATTACAGATATCTTGATCTGTCCTTCAGTCCATTATTATGGAGGCAGTGGATTCTGCAAGGTCGGAGCCTGCATCAAAGCCCCCTAGAGAGGTGGAGGAAGATCCTAAATAAGATCAAAAGGGAAAATATGTGCAAGGTGCCAGCTGTGTGATCTCTTTGTCCACATAAGAGAAATACTGGGGTTTGAGGCTAACACCCATCAGGAGGAAGGGTTTTACACACAATATACTGGTAAGGATGCAGACAACCTATGATGTATTAAAGGATTTGGGGGTATATTCACAAGAACGTCTGATAACTACCGCAAGAGTAGCGTAACGCAACTTTCAATATCGCAGCCTATCTCGGGAAAATAACCCTGTGTCAACGTGGAATTCACAACAAGGCGGTAGCATGCGATAGTCACCAGATAACTCGTCAAATTTCAGTGTGAAAATCAACGCCACGCCGAAAAAATGCGAAACGCGAACGCGAGAAATCATGCGATGAGGCCAATCGCGGTACAAAAAGTAGCGAAAAGCAGCCACAGGCCTGCAATTCCCACGCATCTGGCGGGAAATTGCACCATAAAAACCACAGAAACAACACACCAGAAACAAGCCAAAGCACGTAGCAACATGGATCCACCCTGACCCAGCGCAGAGGTCAACGCGAACCCCAAAACCCCCACAGACCACCAGCAAGGAACAACTGGGTCGGGGAAGGCCAAGGAGAAAAGGGAGAGGAAGACGGGGTGCAGACCGCAGGAAAACAAGACCAGCGTCACGGAGGTGACAGAACACTACCAGCAACTGACCCACAAGCAGACCACCTGGAATGAAGTCGGAGTGCCGAGGAGGCCAATCCAGGAGGCCAAGAGGCGCCGGCAGGACGTGACAACCTAAACCAGGTACAAACCCGCTGCCAACAGGAAGGCAGCAACGGCGACAGGAGGTGGCAGACCTGCGCCACAGGAGGAGCTGGAGGATACCCAGGCCACAGTCATCAGTGTGTAGACGGTGCAAGGAGTAGGGAGTACGGACACAGCACGAGAGGACCTGACACAACATCAACAGGGAGTGGAACGAACAGGGACTGGGGGGACGGGGGGAGATGGGCACAATGGCACACATGCACAACGAGGTGTAGCACACTGCACACCCACAATTATCCAGGAGCATGTCCCAGATCCTCTTGGCACACTGCAGCACACACACATAGCAAGAACAGCACACCCACATCGACGATAATGTGGTACAATGCGCATAGCCGACACTGCAGAACAGAGGACACAACTGGCTCCGCACATGCCCAGAAACATGCCTACTACACCTGATAGAGCTGGAAAGTGTGAAATGGAAATGTACGCGTACGACCTCACATCCGTCATGTAGTCCAAATGTACACTGTCCCGCAGAAGAACCCAGCACCTCCCAAACAGTCACAATGTACATTGCCAGACAGTCTGCATGTAAACCAGAACAATGCGCCAACATACATTGCAACACAATGTCAACATGCATCTCCCCTGCACATTGCAGAGGGGCACACAACACCTCCAGCAGAGCACAGAAGACAACACATCTGCGATGCTGGAGAGGACCACCACACCGTCGACACCGACGCCCTACAACAGCCCATGGATATCCCACACAACCCACCACCAGGACCCGGGCAGCCGAGCTACTCAGAGGAGAACACAGAGCCTGCAACAGACCACACAGCAGGAAGAACATGCAAGCACAGCGGGCTCACAACACTTCACCCACCCACACATGGCACCCCAATGCCAGGTGTCAGAATGCCAAAAGGAGGTGGCCCAACAGGTGCGGGTGTTGCCGAACCCATGGAATGCGAACTAGAACACGTACGTGGGTGTCCAATACCCTTCAGGGACCACATACACCCCCCAAAGGAGACCCACACTGCCATAGAGACACATGCAGATGCACATACCCAGTACAGAACCACGCCCAGGGGCATGCACATATCAGTCACACACCCATGTTGGCTCTGCGTACGACGGCACAGTCCACTCCCCTTACGAATTGAGTGGGTGACGACAAAGCTACATGTCCAGGTTCTAGCCCGCTGACTGCGGTGACATGTCTGCGTCCACTGTACACAGCACAATGTAATGTCGTAGGGCCCAGGGCCCCCATGCATACAACAAGACCACAGGGACACATGCACATATCATGTTGAACTGGCTACGGGCATGTGCGCCCGGCACCCCTTTATTGGCAGGGCATCATGTACAGTGACGCCTGTGCTGGATGTGTGTGGGGTGAGTATAAGCCAGCCAGCACGGAGTGCTTGGTGCTGGCAACAACCTGAACAGTGGACACCAGTGTAATGGAAACAGAAAACACCAGCATAACAGAGTCAACTGCAGAGCAACATGGAGGGATCCGGAGTAAGGACAGAGGTCACCCAATATTCAGCCAGGAGGTTCCGTGAGTTGCAGTGCACTGAGGTAGGGGCACTAGAGAAGAGCGCGCTCATGTGAAGAAATGCTAGGATTGTGTCCCCTCTGGTTAGTCCTGATGCAGATGCAGTGGGGTGTGTTACACCTGCATCAACTTCCTCATCAACGTCGCAGGTCGCCCACACTGCCTGAGGTGACAGTTGCGTCTGCAGTCCACAGCGCAATACCCAGTAATAGATCGGGGTGTGTAGCTTGACTACCACCACCAGTCTGCATTCCTGCCTTGGGGCTGTTGCCTCCTGCCCTCCCACTGTCTGTGCCTTCTCCCGTCCGCACACTTGACACATCTTCCTCATCATAGTCCCAGGTCTTCCCCACTGCATGAGGTGACATTGCTGCGCAACCTCACAACAGCACAAAACTCAATCAGTAACGGACAATGGCTTGCAGTGCACTGAGTCACTGGCACCTGGAGTGCTCAGCAGGGTATCAGGCCGATGATGGCATCCACGACAGGTCTGAGCAACTCTGTAGGTCTGTCAGGACCACCGTTTCGACTCTGGCAGATGGCGGTTGGAGGTGGTCCTTGCGGTGGTGGCGTGTGCCTCCTGCGGTGATGCGACGTCCGGGCCGGTGAAGACTCGATGCTATGTGTGGGCCCTGGTGGCCCGCAGTTGAGGCCGGAGGATGCGGACAGCACAGGGCCACAGACACATGGCGTTGATGACCCCAAGACCATCCCTACAGAGGCCATTCAATGTCTCAGAAGAAGGGGTCCCAGGCCTGAGCAGCACAGAGTTAGTGGCCCCGGATGCACTGCGGCCGGCACAGGCACCCAGCCACGGGACGGTGACTTGCGGTGCAGTCAGATGGGCCATGCGACCTGAGCGGGTCCCCATCAATGTCCGAGGTGTATGTTGCGGAGGGTTGTGGGGGACAGTGGAAGGTGTCCTCCAGGGCATGATGCGGAAGGTCTGATGTTATCTGGAAGCAGCAAATGGAGGAGTGGAAAGCGCAACCCTCGTTGTCACCAACAATTCGGGATCAGCTACATGAGGATGAAAACTAGCCCCTATTCCATAGACTCAAACGCCACCAATGTACAAACAGTGAGTGTCCATGAATGTCGGGGAACACACTTAGTGGCACAGGTGCTGAGAGGGGATGCAGTCTGCGATGATGCCGGTACACAGATGTGAACTCCAACATTGCCAAATCAAGACTCTGTGACCTACTGGCCCGTAGTGTAGGCCGGAGGCAGCGGTCAGCATGGGCCCACAGACACGTGTTGTGTGCTTGTGACGGATTTGTTTGCTTCACTGATAGCAGGGAGTTCAGCGATATCACCCCTGCAGTAGACATCTGGTCACTGCCATTCATGACTCAGGACACAGTTTCACACATGGGACCTACTGGATCGCAGTGTAGGCCGGAGGCAGCGGTCAGCAGTGGCCCACAGCCACATGTCGTTGGCTCGCGACGCACAGAGTTAGCGACACAGTGGCAGTTGTCGGTAGTGTTCAATCACTTCCGTAACGATGATCCTGTTCCCTCCGGACTGCAACGCGTCATCCTCTTATGCCTCTCGTGCGTGCAATGAAATGTATTCTGCCTTTTGAATTACCGATGTTCAGTTCCAAATCTGTGATCCCAGTCGTGCGCAGCGTAGGCCGAGGGCAGTAGTCCGCGTAGGCCCACAGACACGTGTGGTTGTGATGACATGCACAGACTTGTTGCCACCACATCGAAGGGTGTATAGTGAATTGTTCTCTGCCTTGGTGTAATCAAGACTCAGTTCCATATGTGTGACCTACCTGACCGTGGTGTAGGCCAGAGGCAGCGGTCAGCACGGCCCATTCACCGAGTGTCGCCGGCAGAGGTTGGATGGCCCCACCAGCCTGCGTAGTTCAGGCTCAGTGGCACCACGTGTTCGGTCACCTCCGTGTATGTGACCCGGCATTCGTCCGGACTGAGCCGCATCCTCCTCTTACACCTCTCCGTGCGACCACTGGTGTGGACTCTACCATTCGTGCTTTGCGACTAGGTGCTGGATGTGTGACCTACTGGTCCGCAGGGTAGTCCTGGTCCCTCATCCACGTGTAGCCGGCTGGCGTTGAACAGGGTTAGTGGCACCACGTGTAGCCGGCTGGCGTTGAACAGGGTTAGTGGCACCACGTGTAGCCGGCTGGCATTGAACAGGGTTAGTGGCACCACATGTCGCCGGCTGGCATTGAACAGGGTTAGTGGCACCACGTGTCGCAAGATGCCCATATGGAACTATGCCTCACTGAATGGGGGGGTCTGGTGCTGTGGCCGCTGGCCCGGATTTGGGGTCACTGCCATTCATGACTCAGGACACAGTTTCACATATGGGACCTACTGGTCCGAAGAGTAGGCCTAAGGCGGCAGTGGAGTACGTCAACGAGAAAGGAATAAAGCGGGCATGTGTCGGGGAGGCCGTGATGGTCTGAGGTGGCTGCCAAGGTCGCGGGCCTCGGGCTTGGAGCTTGCGCCGGCACGTGGTGGGCCCTCCTTGACACACGCTCGTGTCGGCAGGTGATCAGTGTGGTCTGGCTGCGCAAGGGCGGGCCTGACGGGTTCGTGGTCCAGCGTACCGGGGTCTGGCAGGCGCACAGCATCGCAGGCAACTCTGCTCACGAGGACGGCGTTGCCCTCGTGGCGGGGTGGGAGGCGCCGCCCTGGCAGAGACGTGGGTCTTTCCGGAAGAGGACCACGCCCAGGCCTACGTGCTTTTTATACACACCCCTACGCTGGCGTGGCGTACGCCGGGCCATCCCACTCAGGTGACGCTTAGGAGGTGGGGCGTAACAGGCAACATTTCCGCGAGGTCCCCCACTGGCTGGGGTGACATGGTGGCGTCCACTGTCCACTACACTTCATACACCAGTGGTGTATGTCGCCATGGATAGGGGTGTGTTCTGCATACTGCGGTGTGTCCAGCACATCTCCGCCACTCATGACATTGTGTACTTTCCCAATCATGGTTCTACTGCACCCTTCACACATGCCTGGTTGCCACCTCTCCACACATTCGGCTATTATGTGGCTGTGGTGCCATGCCATTGCTGGCTCAATTTCAGGGCTTGCCCATGTGAACATTGTAAGTTGTTCTGTCGTGTTTGGTGGGTGGGCATATTGTTGTGCCTGTTGTATGTGATTTTGTGACGTGTGCATTGCCAGAGTTGTGAGTTGCATGGGTGTGGGGTTGAGGTGTGTGGGGTGTTCATTTGGATATTGCCAAGGGGCTGTGCATTTCCCTTGTTGCCATCCTGGGAACGCTGGTTGATGATGGACTGTCGGAGGATGAAGGTATCATGCACACTGGCTGTGTATTTGAAGGCGACATTTTGGGGGTTCCACGGTGTTCTGTTGTTGCCTGCACATTGATGTGAGACATGTGCTTCCTGTTGCGGTGATTGTGTGCTGTGTCACCAGGGGCACAGGTAGTACATGTGTGCTGTGTATTGCCCCCGACACGTGCGTGCATCCTGCTTGGGCGTATGGTCCTTGCTTGGTCTCCAGCGGATTCTGCGCATTGTGTTGTACGTATGGGGACTGGGGTGCCAGGGTGATGGTGATGTCCAGGACAGGTGTGGGGTACTTGGATGTGGCTGGCTGTGAGACTCCTCCGACTCTGGTGGGTGTTGGTTGGGGGGTACCAGGGGCCAACAGGTGCAGCCAAGCCAGCAGCTTTGTGTGGGGTGGGATGTTGGTTGTCCGCTGTGTTGGTGCCGTAGGCCTGATAGGCGATGATGGTCAGGATGCGTAGGATGTTTGTCACTTTCAGCCTGTAGTGGACGGTGACATTGTCAGATGTTGGGTCTGTGAGGCTGGTAAGCTTCCTGGGGGTCCGCTGTCTTTGTCTGCGCTGCGTCTGTGGTGGTCCGGGGAGGGTGTTCTGGGTGTGGGTTGGGGTCCTGGGGTGGTGGCGGTGGGTGTTGTGGCCCTCTTGGGTGTCCGGGCCGCATGATGAGTGGCTCCATGGCATCTGTTGCCCTTTGGTTGTGGCCCTGGGCTGTGCTCCCTTTTGTGGTGCTGGCTGCCGTCCGACCTTACACCAGGTCAGAGCAGGTGTAAATTTCCTGGTGCTAACGCGCCTTATCGCCTGTTTTGTGTTCTTATCGCCAATGTGGCTGGTCGTTGTGAATGTTGAGGTGTGATGTTGTCTCGACTTTTGGCACGGGAACGCCTACTCTGCATCTCATTAGCGATATTTGCGGGGGTCCTCTGTGGCGATGTTTTTTGCGGCTGCTATCGCGGGTAAACTGGTGCTGTGGGCTGTTAACACCGGCTTGTGAATGGGGAGGTAAATTTATCACGACTTTGGCTGAGATAAAGTGCCGTTAATTCGGCCATGACTCCTTGTGAATATGCCCCTTGGTGTCTAAGGAGTGGAAGGGTCTGGATACGGGTTTAGTTCCACGGTTTCTTAATAAGAGATATTTACTCAAGGACTTTGAGAAATATTTTCCCCAAACCCTAAAGATCAATACAATTCTTGCATCCATGGCATCCACTTCTAATCTTGCTTGGAGGACTTCCTGATGTGGTGGATCGAAAGGTTGAGACCACTAATTTTGCTCTGAGGACAAACACTTACTCAGCCTATGCAACTCAGGTGCTTTTGAAAGATGTCCAAGCTCTCTTTGATTGTATTCAGGAGAATGAGGATCCGTCTGGGTAAGATGGGGTTTGGGCCAAATTTCTATTGGATGCCTCATTTGATAGCCTGTGGTCTGCTGCAGTCTCAGTTGGAGCCACAGTAGCTGGTCACAGGCTACTGTGGATGAAATCATGGAAACTGGAGACCCCACAGAGGACTCTAAGGCAAAAATTGCCTTTCACAAGTCTGAATTTATTTGGATGTGACCAGGATGATATGGTAAAAATGGTGGCAGAAGTGAAAAGGTTCTATAATAAGTAATTGAACCATTCACTTGCTCTTACAACCAGTAGGTCTCTTCAAAGAAGAGCTTGGCTACTCCATTTATTTTTGTGGCTTCCACCTGGAACGCTGTGTCATTCATAGGTTTCCAGATGTACTTCTAGTAATGTCTTCTGACCCATCCCCTGGGTTCCTATTCCTTCTGTGAGTATTCAGCATAGTGTAGAATTACACACAAGGAGAACGGAGTCGTTGTGCAAATGCACATTTTTTTCCCCTGAAGGGGTAACAATTTTCCCCATGGAGTTCCCACCTACATCCTCACAAAAGCTGGAAGTGAGAGGAACTGTTCCCCTTCCTGCCTAGAAGGGGAGTTATTCTAGGCCTAAGATGGTGTAAATTTACTACCATTTCCAGGAGCCAGATCAAAGTTTGTGAATGCCCACCAACTTACAAGTTTGTGGGTGTTCACAAACTTACAAAGCATATCGCGCCCTGTAGTTCCCACTTGTGTGGGATTAACTACAGAGGATTTCTCCACATTTGTGGAAAAGAAATGTGAAGCATTAAATGCATGCACACCTCCAAAGAATACTTTTGTAAATTCCTGACAGGCATTGGGTAAGTATATTTGTCCATAAACGTATATTTATGGCTGAATTTGCCATTGTGCCTGGAACCCAATGGTCTTAACTAAGGTTATTTCCATATTCTTGAATACAAATGGAAATGAAATGATGAATTTGCTAATGAATTCAAATAGTATGTGCTATGTACTGAGGTAAGCAAGGTATATTCATATTGTGAGTAAGCCTGTGATTACCCACTAGCCGCTATTGATCATGTTGGATGATATAAGAACCAGGAGACACCCAGTACTGATAGACTGTGATGTTACCAATGGAATTGTCAGTTGAAGGGAGAGAGTTTTGGGAGATGGACATCCAATAAGATAGGGGTGCAATCGTAACCAAGGATGGACATGCGGCCAAAAGTCTCAGAATATTCTCGGGTAACATCTGGTCTACTCTCTGATGTAGTTTGTACTTGATAAGATACATGGGGTTTCTCTTTGATTAGGTCTGAAAAAAAATTCTGGAACCACATTAGTGATTTAGTAAGCTAAACTCACTACCCTCATTAATAAGAGCTGTAGATGAGAGAAGGACAGCAAGAGGGAGAACCACCGGAATTCATAATAGGATCCAGCACTGATGGACAAGAGTGATGCCATGGACGTCGATTCACCAAAATGCTAGGGGTAGCAGAAGTGACATCACACATTTTGCCCCCCCCCCCCTGTGACATTACAGGAAGTGACTTCACACAGCCCTTAACTCCAGGATGTGACATGACTGAAAAATAACTGGCCTTCAAAATTATAATAGCTATCTTTTCAAGAAACATTATTCTGTTAAGCCGTTATAAAGAACATATTCTGACACTGCATGTAATTTTACAGTACATGTATTTTATGGCACAGCAACATCAATTGAATACTATTGTTTGACTGTACTGTAAAAGTATAGTGGCAAAAAGACTGTGACACCCAAAGTTCCAGTGCCAGAAAGTATGCCCTCCAAGGTAGCTTTGCCACATACAGACTATCCATGTGACATACAGAAAATAACTTACACCATTTATTGTGCCCGAACGTTGTTGCCCCTTAACACTCTTGTGCCATGTATTCTATGCCATCCACTCTTTGTGAGCCTTCTCACTTAACAATTTGTCTGATCTTGGTCAAAGTGCTTCTTCTCTTCTTGAAATTCTTTACATGCAACACCTGTTTCTTTATCTGCTCAAAGGTACAGGTTCAGCACCAGTGTTCCAGTGCCAGACAGTATGCCCTCCAAGTTTGCTTTGTCACATACAGACTATCCATGTGACATACAGAAAAGAATTGACAACATTTATTGCGCCAGAAAGTTGCTACCCCTTAACCCATCTGTGCCAAAGGCCTATGTATGCAACCAACGAAAAACGTTATTACTGCTAAAAGCTTGCACACACATCTCTAAAAGGGATTGCATTTATTGTAGTATGTATAAGAGTTGGTTTAAAATACCAATTTCAGTGATAAGACTGTAAGTATAGTCAGCCTGCAGTTTCTATGCATCCAGTACATCACTATTGTGATGATCAGAGTCACAATATATGTAAGCATTTATGTATGGTTAAGTGGCATGAAACAATATTCGTACAGGCCTCTGGTCAGTCTCATCTACACCACAAATCCCAATACATCTAGAAAAATGGGCATCCTACTCACGGGCTGGGTAGTACATGTCAGCAGTGGCGGATGGTGACATTTGAAAGTGGTGTGGCGTAACAAATTGTCGTACTTCACTGTGGCGAGCGAGCTTAGCGAGCGAGCCTGAACCACCTACAGTGGGTTCGGGAAGACCTTCCCCCTGAGAACATTTTGAAAAAAGAGTGGGCAAATGGTGCATTTTCACGCAAAGAAATCCCATCTCGTGAACTCCACTCAACAGGGTGCAGCTTTCGTTTGTGCAGCAGGTGCAGTGGCACCAGGGCCCAGAGGGGCCAACCAAATCCTGATTATTATTGTATTGTACACTTCAGAGAACAGTATTAAGGCCCAGTCCATCTGTCTCAGCATCCCAGGTGAATTCTCTCGCGCGTGCACCACTCGCCTCACACATCTCAGAGCCATCTTCTTTTAAACACCCCAGACACCCCCACGCTCATCCCAGGAAGCCCACTCACAGATGGCCCTTCTGGTGGGCCTCCCTCAGGTACCCCGTTGTGTACACCCGGAGGGCCCCCGTCACGCACACCTCCCCACGCACGCCCCTGTAGCTCTCACAAACTCCGGGTGCCAACTCAGGCAGGCACTCATAGGTGAGGCCACCGTCATGTATTTTCACAGCTATCTACATCCAGCGCTCAGCCCTGGCCTACTGGGTCATGTTCGCGCTAGATAAGACAGCCAATTAATAAATAAAGAAGAATGTTCTAACACATGCACCCATTCCACAGATACCCTGCCAAAGCCTCCCTTCTTTCAAACACAAAGCGATCCCGTCACTGGAACTCCGTGGGCCCTCACAGACCTCGCTCCCCCCTCCAGGTGGAACTTCCCAACAAATGAGCCCTTCTCAAGATATTCCCCCGTGGGCTCCTAGCCCCGGTACCACTGCACCTGCTGCACCAATAGTGACCACGCCCGAGGCAAATGCATCGTCTCAGACGTCCACATACGTTCCAACTCAGGCAACCCTCACAGCTCAGACCTCTCTCTGAGGTTTTCAAACCTACAGATGTACCGCGCTCTGAACACCTGGTCGGTGAAGTTCGCGCTATAAATACCAAACAATAAATACAAACGAATCTTCGCTCACACATGCACGCATTCGACAGTTACCTGCTTCAAACTCTTAGACACCCTTGCTTGGACACCGAAAGACATCGCCTTCTCAGGGACGCTTCGGCCCTCTGTATATTGAAGATGTGTATACGTTTGACTACATTTATTACACAAAAGCAGTGATTTCAATTTGGAATGTATTAAAAAGGAGGCCTAGTCTCAGTCAAATTTCCTTGCCTCTAGCTAATTAGTCTCTAATCATGACAGTGCATTTCAATAATGACAAGCCGACCTATACTATTGTGCCCCCTTCCTCATTACTGACTGGGAGTGTACCATTCTAACGACCCCACATTTGCTCTAGACTAGTGTCTGAGAATGTTCCATCTCCCCTTTCCCTACACTCTATGGGTATTTCACAGTACTGAATGTTCCTATACATTGAGCGTTCCCATGTACTCTGTGCACTGGCGGAGTGCCCCCATGCGCTTGTCCCTTTGTTTCAGTGCACTGTCCCAGTGCCTGTGTGCAGTGTCTGTGTGCTGAGATGCACTGTCTGATTGAGTTGGTCTACTGTCTTAGTGTTCGGGCACTTTCAGAGCGTACCCTGTGATCCAGCGCGGCTAATATAAATTTCTCCTGATGACACCAATCCAGAAAAACACCTACACAAAACTTATGTCGGTGGGGCCCATGACACCGCATACATACATTCATCCAATTTCTGGATTAAACGCCAAGGAAAATGAGCTGCTGGACAAACGGGATACCTTGTTAAAATTGACAGAATAATAACCTATACATTATATATATTAACTGAGGATCCTGTCGGTTCTAAACATCAAGGTACTCCGCTATTCGGTCGATGGACCAACTAGTGGAATCAGTTGATGGAGATTAAGACCAGCTCAATCAAAATTAAAAACTTTAACATTTATTAAATCATAAACTTTGTTTTAAAGAACCACAGACTCATTTTAGAGTTAGAATATATCTTTATCTAAAAGTCTTCGAGCAAATAAGTAAAATTCTTTATTAAGTAAAACATTTAGAAATATCAATAAACATTTTAAGAAAGATTTTTAGGAAAAGATAAAATTACTTATTACACTTGGCCATAGGGCGATGACAAGAATGGTTCACCAAAGGAAGATGAACCGCAGATCACAGGATAGGACTCTCAAACTGACTGACTGTCCCGCTAACCTCCTCGGACGCAATCACCTCCCGGGCAAATTCCCGCAACGATCTCGTTCCTTCCCCAGTCAAAGTTCAAAGTCCAAATTGACAGAGTCTCTCACAGCATCAAGGTGGAAAAATGAAAAGCAAGTTTTTTCACAACGTAAGAGCAGACTCTCTTATACCCTATTCTCTGGCTCACTACACTTAAAAGTTGCAATCCTTAGGGGCAAGAATCACGCTAATTGGTCCATTGGAGGGGTGGTGATGGTCACCTCATCGCCCTCCTTGTTCGAACCGGTTTGGGGACAATAAAGCACACAATAAGTCTCGTGATCATGGTGTCCAAAAGTAGTCCAATTTGTTAATCCGTTTTGTAACAATTTTTGATGGTCACACATTAGTTCATCCCCTGTCGCTCGATTTTCCCATCCGTTCCCAGGCATATATGCTGAACACTTGGCACGCTCCTCGTTGCAGGTCAGATTGGCCTTGACATCTCTCACTCCGAGCACAGGCCGCATACACGTGACTGGAGCATTCATGCTGAGTCTGCGCGGGGGCCATCTTATTCAACGCACGCAATCTCATCTTTTCCAGCGCCCATTTTAGAAGCATGGCCTAGCAGGCCCGAACGAAACTAATATAAGAACAAACACAACGAAAATTAAAACAGAGAAAATAAGCCTTTCTGTTTACCACCCGCCATCCTAAAGACCCGTGTTAGATATTACCTAGCAGAAGCGACATTTAAAGCCATTTTACTTACCATCTGCATTCTTTGCCACAATACAATTCTATTACACAACACAAATCATGCAATTCACTCTATTTACTACGTAAATCACAATACTCACGTTAATTAGCTTCACATTTGTAAGTAGATTAAATTTTGCAACATTTAGCAAATTGCCCACGTATAATGTCTACTAAAAAGGTGTATTTGTTGATTAGTTCATGCGTTTCAAACGGTTAGTATCATTAATTATTATGGGGTCATTGACTTCCAAGGGGTCAAAATTATTTCGTTTCCCCTGCTCCATCAATTCCCCCCTTTGGTGATTTTTAACATCACCACTAAAACCTATCCCTACAAATTGTATCAGATAAATGTTTCTTGTCCACTTGCATTTGTTAATTTAGACAATCGTGTTCTTTTCATCCTGTCTTTTAGACCTTTTGTACATGTTCTCTTTAAACTCTTCCAATTCGATCTCTCCCATCTCCCGTTCTCTTTCTTTATTTTTCTCATTTTCTCTTTTTGCTTTATTTTGTCTTTTTCTTCTTTTAACACACACATATGCTAATCTCAATATTGATATTATCACTATTACTAAGGTCACTGGAATTAGTATTTTCCCAATAAGAGAACTACCTATTTCGGTGAACCATTTCTTCATTGAGGAAAAACTCTTACCAAGTCTCTCCCAAGCACCTTCAACCTCCAGTGGGGCAATTTCTTTATGCAAATCAGTAATGTTCTTTATATACTTCTGTATATTCTGACTTTTGTCTGGAATGTAAGTGCAACAATGTTGTTCTTTCAGCATTCCACAGACTCCACCCTCTTTTGCCAAAAGAATGTCAAGGGCAAGTCGATTTTGCATTACCATAGCTCTCATGGCAACCATTTCGGTATTTACCATCAAGAACCCTCCAGCAGTATTCGTTGATAAACGATCTACTACTGTAGACAATTTCCGAATCTTGTATGCATTCAAAGATATACCCACTGCTGGTATCAATGCTCCAAAAATGTCACCTATTATCTCTGAGAAGCTTTCCCTTCTCCTACGTGTTAATGGTTTACCTACCTCGTGAATTCCTTTCGTTCCTCTTTCCACGTGAAAAATCTTTGGAAAGACCAGGCCTAGATAGCATGTTCCGTACCAATGATCCGGCAACCTATAATAAGCTCTATTTCCGCAAATATAATAGATCCCTGGAAATACTGGACCTTTTCCTCCTTTAAATCCCCATCCCCCTAAAATTTTGTATGTATCTCGGCACTCACTAGAACCCACGAAATAGTTATCATACATAGTCTTATCTCTACTAATACACAATTTTCCCTGTTGGGGCCAATCTAGAACCATAGCTGCATTTGTTTCGCCTTTGTGATAACTTCCCTCTTCAAATGCCATTTCGGTATTTACCATCAAGAACCCTCCAGCAGTATTCGTTGATAAACGATCTACTACTGTAGACAATTTCCGAATCTTGTATGCATTCAAAGATATACCCACTGCTGGTATCAATGCTCCAAAAATGTCACCTATTATCTCTGAGAAGCTTTCCCTTCTCCTACGTGTTAAGGGTTTACCTATCTCGTGTATTCCTTTCGTTCCTCCTTCCACGTGAAAAATCTTTGGAAAGACCAGGCCTAGATAGCATGTTCCGTACCAATGGTCCGGCAACCTATAATAAGCTCTATTTCCGCAAATATAATAGATCCCTGGAAATACTGGATCTTTTCCTCCTTTAAATCCCCATCCCCCTAAAATTTTGTATGTATCTCGGCACTCACTAGAACCCACGAAATAGTTATCATACATAGTCTTATCTCTACTAATACACAATTTTCCCTGTTGGGGCCAATCTAGAACCATAGCTGCATTTGTTTCGCCTTTGTCATAACTTCCCTCTTCAAACGCCCAAGGTTGGGTCTTTTCTCCTGCTGCCTTTCTTTGAAACTTGACCCTTCTGTCTTCTACCATGTCTAAGAAAACCTTTTCTTCCTTTCTTAACCCACAAGTAAGATTATGTCTAAATGCATATTCTAATGTTAATTCTTTTGTTTCTAAGAAAAATTCTCCAAAAATCTTTGCAAACTTCACCTTATTTAGTTCAGGGCTTACGGGAACTTTAGCAAAAACAGCACCTGTGTCAGTGTAGTAATACTCTAATTTACCTGTTTTGTAAAATAAGCTAGCTAAAACACTACAAGTTATTCCATACGTCAAAGGAAGGTGATGATACGTCACACCTTCTGTTACAGACGCAGGTAACTGCATATAAACATAACAATCTCTCACATCCATTGTCTCCACATATTTGTACAAGAGTTTCGTGAAGACATTCTTGGAGAAATCAGTTATTGACTTATCCCTATGAAATTCAGTACTATCTACCAGTGTTGCAGTGTTCTTTATGTTAGATTTCTTGTCACTATTCGTGTCATTCATGATTGCAGATGTATTTTCTACAACTAATCTAAGTGGAATTATGATTGCTAAAATAAACCAAATAAGCATTAGTAAACCTGTTCAATAGATACACATCCTACACCATCTACGGAAAAACTCACATTTAGCTCTTCTATTCTCAGTGTCTACCATGTTGGAATATTATCTAAATATATGTACAGAAAATGTGTTTCCACACCTCAAATGACTTAGTGTTGACTAGGATCAACTGCCTTATGCCGCACCTTTCGGTTTTTCAGAAATTTTCTTTGACTTTATCAGTTTGTGTGTCTAGTCCGGTTTTCTTTCTTTGTCTTTCAGGATTGGCGCAGTTCACTCTCACCCACTTGTTCACAGTCTTTGTCTGGGTTCTCGCGACTGCTATCCACTTCTTTAATGTCAGACAGTGCTATGTATACCCATTCAGGTGACTTGTATTTCAAGTTAGGTCTTTTCACTCTTTTGGGTCTCTGCAGTTGTCTTTTATCTGTTTTTCTTTGTCTTTCCTGACTTGTTATTTCATTTACTTGTTCTGCATTGTCTTTGTTCAAATTTATTAGTTTATATCTCAGTCTTTTAATTTCGTTGGGCCAATTGTCTCCTTTTCTTGGCCTTTTCAGTTCACTTTCTTTTTCTCCTCGTTCTGCTCTCCAAGTTCTCTTTCTTGGTCCTATTCTTTGCCTTCTTTCTTCTTCACTTTCTTCAGATTCTGTCTCAGATCTCACTTCACTTCCTCTAACTTTGAACTTTATGATCTCAGTCTCTTTGTCTGAATCCGAATCTTCTTGTGTTTCTTCAGCTTGAAATTCTGAATCTAATCCTCCTCGAGTTTCTTCCGCAATTTCCCCAAGCTCTCTATCTAGAGCTACATTTCCCTGTGTTTCTTCTGCTTGTAATTTTGAGTCTAATCCTCCTCGTGTTTCTTCCGCAATTTCCCCAATCTCTCTATCTGAATCTAAATTTTCTTGAGTTACCTCTACAATTTCCAGAGGGATTGCCCCAAAACTTGTACTTGGCTGTTCACTGTCACTATTTATTAGTTCAGTTTCTCCTGTTTCAAGATCAGTTCTTTTGTTTTCGGATTCTTCCTTTTGTCTTTCACTGGATTTAGGTTGGTCTGCTTCAGATGCCGAACTGGTATCTGATATTTCCAGATGTCGACTTACAGGTCGAGCTTCAGGATCTGGAACTCTGATTGTTTCAGTTTCTTCTTCAGTTGTCAAACTGGTACCTGATTTTTCCAGATGTCGACTCACAGGTCGAGCTTCAGGATCTGGAACTCTGATGGTATGACTGGCATGAATCCAATTTTTCACACCTGCACACTTTACTGCAGTTGTTGTCACCAGGATCACTTGACGTGGCTTATCCCAGCGTGGAACCAAGCAGTTTCTTCTTCTGTGGACTTTTATGCAGATCCAGTCTCCTGGACTCAGATCATGAGCTGGTTTTCTTTCAAGAGTGGTCGCATCCGGCCCAACCTGATGAAACACAGAATGCACCACATCAGCCAATCCTTTGCAATAGTCCGATACGAGATCATCAGTTGTAGTCAGCAGTTTGTTGACGGGTACGTGTGCTTGTCTCATTGCTCGTCCCATGATTATTTCATGAGGACTCAGACCTGTTTTTCTGTCAGGTATGCTTCTTATGCTCATTAGCACCAGTGGTAAAGCATCAGCCATTTGAGTCCTGTGGCTTGACACATTTTCCCTAACCTATTCTTTATTGTGCCATTTACTTGTTCTACCACTCCAGAAGCCTCTGGTCTGTAGGCACAGTGCAGCTTTTGTTGAATGTCTAGTGCTTCACATATCAGTTGGATGATTTCATTCTGGAAATGCGTTCCTCTATCTGTTTCTATCGTTACTGGAAAACCATATCTAGGAATGAATTCTCTCAGTAGGAGCTTAGCTACAGTAACTCCATCATTCCTTCTTGTCGGATAGGCCTCCACCCAACGAGAAAACAAACAGACAACCACCAGGACATACCTCAATCTGTTACTTGGGGGCATTTCAATAAAATCTAATTGCATTCTGGTAAAAGGACCTCCTTCACATCCTATTGTTCCCAAACTCACTACTGTCTTCCTTCCAGGATTTATCTGTTGACATATAAGGCATCTTTGGCAAAGGCTTTCAGCTATAGCCCTAAATTTTGGGTTGTACCAGGTCTGTTTGAAAAGTCTGATCATGGCATCTTTACCTATGTGTGCCTGTCCATGGTACATCCGTGCCATGTTAGAGAGCATGCTATCAGGCATAACTGGTCTTTCATCCCTGTAAACCCAGACTTCATCTTCCTCTCTTTGTCTGCAATCTGCTTTTATCCAACCATCTTTTTCCTCATCACCTGCCTCTTCCTGCAATTGTTTTACCTCATCCCATCTTTCAATTGTGTTAGTAAACAGCAAGGGACATGAAACATTTTCTTTTTCCCTTCTCCGATTCATTGAGGTCATATTTCTGGCACAATATTGAGCTAATCCGTCAGCAAATTTGTTACCCACTGCAATGTAATCAGTTTCATTTTTGTGAGCAGTGCATTTTACCACCGCAATCTGTTTAGGCAGCTGTATCGCCTCAAGCAACTTTTTCACAAACTCACCATTCCTAATAGGAGACCCTGAGGAAGTCAGGAATCCCCTCTGGGACCAGATCTGTCCAAAATCGTGGACCACTCCGAAGCCATATTGGCTATCTGTGATCACAGTAATTCGGAAATTCTTTCCCAGTTTGCACGTTCGAATCAGAGCAATCAGCTCAGCAACTTGGGCTGAACGTATTCCTCTCAAACAGGATGCTTCCATTATGGTTGCCACTGTACACACAGCATATGCAGCACTTAAAACTCCTTCATTTGTCCTCAGGCATGACCCGTCCACAAACATCACATAATCTGACTCTTTTAGAGGTTCATCCCTGATATCAGGGCAAGGCTTTGTGCAAAATTCAAGCACATCCAAACACTTATGATCAACATCATCTTTGACTTCTGCATTTACTTCATCTGGCAGTGAAGTGGAAGGATTCGCACTCGTGCATCTTACAATGGTTACATTGTCTGCACCCAAAATCACTTTTTCATACCTAGTCAGCCGACTATGTGTCATGAATTGGGTTTTTGTTCGGGTCAGAAGGATTTCAACTGAATGTGGGACATATACTCTCAAAGGATATCCCATCACAATGCCTTCACTCTGTTCCAGACTCACACAAGTAGCAGCTACTGCTTTCAAACATCCAGGCAACGCCTTTGCTACCGGGTCTAAAACAGCTGAAAAATAGGCTATTGGTCGTTTCATTTTTCCATGCCTTTGCACTAATACTGAAAGTGCACATCCGTCTCTCTCGCTACCATACAGCTCAAATTCTTTCTCATAATCAGGCATTCCCAATGCTGGTGCCTCACACAAACTTGTTCTCAGTTCCTCGAAAGCCTTCATTTCCTCCTCATCCAATGCAATCGGATCTTTGACATCCTTCTTTGTCAATCGCTGTAAAGGTTTTGCAATCAATGAAAACCCACTTATCCACTGTCGGCAATAACCAACCATTCCAAGGAACATTCTCACCTCTCTTTGTGTCATTGGGGCTCTCATTCCTTTAATAATCCTTATTCTTTCTGTTGTCACTTTTCGCATCCCTTTCTCAATCTTATGACCTAAGTACTGTACCTCCTGTTGACAGAACTGCAGTTTTGATGGGGCCACCTTGTGTCCTCCTTCTGCCAAATGATTCAGTAAAGCAATGGTGTCCGTAACACATGCTTCTCTGGTCTTTGATGCCACTAATAGGTCATCAATATATTGGACCATCACAGATTTTTCAGGCATTTTTAAATCTTCTAAGGATTTCTTTAGAATCTGATTAAAAATTGAAGGACTTTCTGTATACCCTTGAGGAATTCGGCACCATGCCAAAATACGCTCTCCGAACCGGAACGCAAATAATGGCTGGCTGTCAGGGTGCAATGGAATAGAAAAGAATGCATGGCACAAATCAAAAACTGTGTAGCATTCTGCATCATGTGGGATTTGATACAGTATTACAGCAGGGTTTGGCACAATTGGGCAGCAAGGAATAACAATTTTGTTTACCTTTCTCAAATCTTGCACTATCCTATATGTTCCATTTGGCTTTTTCAATCCCATTATAGGAGAATTACATGGGCTGCTCATTATTTCTCTCAAAATCCCTTGTTCAATCATCTTATTAATTACAGGTGTTATTCCTTCAATAATTTCTGGCGTCAGTTTGTACTGCGGGGTGTTTGGGTAATTCATTCCTTCTTTTACAGTAATTTTTACAGGATCAACTTCTCTCATTAGTCCAATATCTTCACCTGTGAAATCCCATGCATCAGACCTGACTATTCCTTTCAACTCAATAGGGATTTTCTCCGCATCAAACACAGGAAACATATCATTCACTCCTGGTTCTAGTTCTGCCATTGTCATTTTATACAGAACATCCTCATCTGGTGTCTGAAAAGCAATACCATCTGGGGTACAGTAGATGGTACAATTCATTTTGCAAAGCAGATCGCGTCCTAATAAATTTACAGGACTACAATCACACACCACAAAGCGATGCATCTCTTTGAATGGTCCAATTTCCACCTCTATTGGTTTTGTAAGAGGGGTTTTAATCTGCCTGTTTGAAACACCTACAACTTGGATATATTCTCCTGAGAGAGGAAGTTTTGGAATTTCCACTGATCTAACAGTAGAACGGGTAGCACCAGTGTCCAAAAGGAATGTAACATTTACACCATTCACTTTTCCATCCACAAATGGACCTGACTGATCTACCTCTAGAGTTGCGCCAAGCACGCACTCCTCTTCCTCTCCTAGGCACCATCATAAGCTTTCATCCGATTCATCTCCATCCTGCCGTAACCAATACTGCGAAACTGCAGCTGCGCGCGGCAATTTTGTTACCTGCTCTCCTCCGTAGAATCCTGCCTCTGTACTGTATCTTTGAGGATTTACACTCTTTGGAAGAGGTGGTTGCGGCACCTGACACTGTTGAGTAACTACCTGCGGCTGTTGCAGCTGTTGGTAACTCACCTCATTCTGCCCCTGTGGATTCAATGATTGGTTTTCGGCATTAACTTTCGGAGGAATTTACACTCGTTTCTCCAGTGCCCTAATTTTCCGCAATTATGACATGGCCATTTCTTTTTAGCTTCTTCTATACTCATCTGACCTTTTCCCTTACCAATATTCGGTTTGGACTTGGTCTGTCCTGCATCACTAGACTGATTATTCATCTGAGCTTCTTGCTTTTCTGCAACCTTTACTTGTGCCCACATTGCCATTTCCTTGAGTTTACGCTGTCTACATTCAATATCGTCACTACAATATTTCGCATACCGTAATACCTCATCTACTGTGCTATTCTGCCAACATAACATATGCTGCTTAATCATTTCACTTATCTCAGGTCTCAAGCCATATACAAATCTATACACAAAATGACTCATGTCTTTTTCACTCAAATTCTCGTATCCACTATACTGTTTAAAGACCAAAAGCAATCTCTCGTAATAGGCATGTACAGATTCCTTACTCTCCTGAGTTGTTCTATCAATCTTTACCCAGTCCGTTTCTTTTGGTGGGATTTTATTTTTCAGAAACGGGATTGCCTGTTCATATTTTCTCATTACTTCTGAACCTGTGGCTCCTGTTTTTGCATCTCTAGGATATTCTTTCTTCGGCCAGTCAATTGTAATTTTACACTCTGTCCATAAATCTGCAGGAACAACAATCTCAAACAATCCATCCAGATCTTCCCACAACACTTTTGAAACTTTTACAAACCTTTCTACCTGTCTATACCATTCTACAGGTTTTTCTCTCAATCTTGGAAAATCATTTGTAAATGACAATATATCTTGTCTGGACCATGGGACATGTACATAACTTCCTCCTGGAGTCTCATTGGACATTCTATTACCGTTAGTTCTTTCTCTTTTACTGGAAAAGCCAATGATGCTTTATCCGTTGTTCCCTCTTTTCTTCTTATCCACCTACTTCTCCACTTGTCTACATCTCCCCATTTTCTCAATAGAACAATCAGTTCTTTTATTTGTGTTAGTCGTCCTGAGGTGTTCAGATTTTCTATGTCCTTTTCACTAAAATCTACCCTGTACGGTTTCTGCAATCCTCTAATTTTTCCAAATTCTACTCCTAGTTCATTCGCTGTTTCTTCCAATTTTTCATGCAAGTTCCTAGCTCTCCAAGTGACACTTTTACACATAAACATTAATTCATCATCTTGATAGGACTTCAATCGATCTGTACCAATAGTTCCTAGAATCAATTCTTCCATATCTATCTTTAATCTGACCACATCCAAAAGTTGTGGTTCAGCATCCTTTTTCTGCAAGCTCCTCACCCAATCATTTAATTCCTCTGCAGTCGGACCCACAGGGGTTTTATTTACTTCTGCCCAATTTACACTTCTCTCCGGAGTTTCAGTTGCTTACTCGGCTCCCATAGGAATCTTATTTATCTGACTCTCATTAATTGTCAAATTTACAGGTGGACTTGACCTAAATGGACCAACAGAATCTTCTTTCTCTCTATTTTCTGGAATTATCCCTTCTCTTACTTTTTGCATACTGGAATTTAATGGAATTGTTAAGGAGTGTTCATCTATCATTTGGTTTTCAAATACTGGGATTACTGGCCCTATAGTTACTGGCACAGTCAAGGGCTTCCATATTCTTTGTCAGTTCTCTTATCTTTTCAGTCAACTCGCTTGTGGTTCTGGCTAATTCAGCTGTATTACCATTATCATGTTTCAGAGTCTGTGGTGTTTCTAATTTATTAAATGGACTATTTATTTCAGACATTTGTTCAGGACTTTGATTTATTATAGTTCTCATTGGCGGTGCATTTGGTGTCACCACCACAGAATCCTGTTGATATGGAGGGGGTCTTTTATTTAAAATGTCCTCCAGCAACTCATCCTCAGTGTCGCTAACTCCATACCCATATCTCTCTGTTACTGCATGCTTCTTTTTCTCCGTACACTTTTTCCCTGTAAATTCTTCATCTGTTCTGACAGGAAACATGCCATCCGTCATGTTAGCATACCGCCATCGTCTCATCCTGTCTTCATGATTCAAACCCCATACTCTTCCATGAACTAAACTATAATTCTTTGCACCTCTGTGTCTTTCCCTTTCATACATCTCATCTTCCCATTCACCTAAGGCTTCGAACTGTGTCGGTCTAGGTCTCGGTTCAAGTTTCATCATCTTTTCTCTCAAATTTCGAAGTACCGCTGTGCTAAACGATCCATTTTCTGGAAATGCCAATACTCCATCGTCTTTGGTATACTTCGCCCAATTTTCCAACCAAATGCAAGTATGATAGCCATATTTCAACATCATATGAGATGCTGGCATTTTCGGCGGAGGAAGTACTTCTCCTTCCCTAGTCACAACCTTCTTATCTTTCTTGAAAAAGTTTTTAAGCTTCACAAACCATGACGGTTTCTCTCTACCATACTCATTGTAATAAGCCATATTTCACTGTTCTTTTTCCCAAAACAAATTCACGCAATTCTTCACCACTCTGTTCTTTCTACTGCTCGGCTATTCAGACCTATCCCAGCGCGTCTCACACCAACGCACCAATCAGAAAGCTTTTACGTCACTCTCCCACTAACCTATCCCAGCGCGTCTCACACTAACGCACCAATCAGGAAGCTCTTCGTTCTTCCACAACTGGCCAATACCAGGGAAGTTTTTGTTGACGTCAGTTCTACTCCTGTTTCTACTGACCCCTCCTTTACAAAAATTATCGGCCGTTGTCTTAGCTTTTCTTTTCAATTAAATCGATTAGTTACAACGTAAAACACATTACCATTGTCTGTTTTCTCTAAACAAAAGAGATAGTTTATTCTAACTTACAAGAATACTGTTTCGTTCGATAAGTGTAGCACTTCTCTCTACCTTACCTTTCTCTCAAGCAAGAGGTAAACCCGTTTCTCTGAAGATAAAACCCATGTGGAGACTACACTGCTCCTGAGAATTAAGGCCAGAGTTTCACAAGAAAACCTGTTGCTATTTCACTCAAATGCAATTCATGCGTGAAATTTCCCTAACATAACACAGTCCTGTGTTATCACCAATTTTGAAATCAAACAATGCACATTTCCGTGTGACTGCTCTTGCCACACGTGTCCACTTCCTACTTCCCGGAAGCTTCAAAATTTCGACTTACACATAACGTAATACAAACTCAACATAGAGTGTTAGACACGAAAAATCAATAATCAATAATCACCAAACTAATCTATAGTAACCATAACTCTGCTACCAAGAAATCTGATCCAGCGCGGCTAATATAAATTTCTCCTTATGACACCAATCCAGAAAAACACCTACACAAAACTTATGTCGGTGGGGCCCATGACACCGCATACATACATTCATTCAATTTCTGGATTAAACGCCAAGGAAAATGAGCTGCTGGACAAACGGGATACCTTGTTAAAATTGACAGAATAATAACCTATACATTATATACATTAACTGAGGATCCTGTCGGTTCTAAACATCAAGGTACTCCGCTATACGGTCGATGGACCAACTAGTAGAATCAGTTGATGGAGATTAAGACCAGCTCAATCACAATTAAAACCTTTAACATTTATTAAATCATAAACTTTGTTTTAAAGAACCACAGACTCATTTTAGAGTTAGAATATATTTTTATCTAAAATTCTTCGAGCAAATAAGTAAAATTCTTTATTAAGTAAAACATTTAGAAATATCAATAAACATTTTAAGAAAGATTTTAGGAAAAGATAAAATTACTTATTACCCTTGGCCATAGGGCGATGACAAGAATGGTTCACCAAAGGAAGATGAACCGCAGATCACAGGAAAGGACTCCCAAACTGACTGACTGTCCCGCTAACCTCCTCGGACGCAATCACCTCCCGGGCAAATTCCCGCAACGATCTCGTTCCTTCCCCAGTCAAAGTTCAAAGTCCAAATTGACAGAGTCTCACGCAGCATCAAGGTGGAAAAATGAAAAGCAAGTTTTTTCACAACGTAAGAGCAGACTCTCTTATACCCTATTCTCTGGCTCACTACACTTAAAAGTTGCAATTCTCAGGGGCAAGAATCACGCTAATTGGTCCATTGGAGGGGTGGCGATGGTCACCTCTTCGCCCTCCTTGTTCGAACCGGTTTGGGGACAATAAAGCACACAATAAGTCTCGTGATCATGGTGTCCAATAGTAGTCCAATTTGTTAATGCGTTTTGTAACAATCTTTGATGGTCACACATTAGTTCATCCCCTGTCGCTCGATTTTCCCATCCGTTCCCAGACATATATGCTGAACACTTGGCACGCTCCTCGTTGAAGGTCAGATTGGCCTTGACATCTCTCACTCCGAGCACAGGCCGCATACACGTGACTGGAGCATTCATGCTGAGTCTGCGCGGGGGCCATCTTATTCAGCGCACGCGATCTCGTCCTTTCCAGCGGCCATTTTAGAAGCATGGCCTATCAGGCCCGAACGAAACTAATATAAGAACAAACACAACGAAAATTAAAACATAGAAAATAAGCCTTTCTGTTTACCACCCGCCCTCCTAAAGACCCGTGTTAGATATTACCTAGCAGAAGCGACATTTAAAGCCATTTTACTTACCATCTGCATTCTTTGCCACAATACAATTCTATTACGCAACACAAATCATGCAATTCACTCTATTTACTACGTAAATCACAATACTCACGTTAATTAGCTTCACATTTGTAAATAGATTAGATTTTGCAACATTTAGCAAATTGCCCACGTACAATGTCTACTAAAAAGGTGTATTTGTTGATTAGTTCATGCGTTTCAAACGGTTAGTATCATTAATTATTATGGGGTCATTGACTTCCAAGGGGTACAAAATTATTTCGTTTCCCCTGCTCCATCACCTGCACCACCTGAATGTTCCTGTGCACTCTGTTTCCATGCAGTTTTAGTGTTTCTGTACACCAAGGATTATCCTGCATCAAATGATTGTTCCCGTGCACCTTCTGTGTTTCCATACACAGATACTGAGTACTGAGTGTTCGCGTAGCTGTCTGAGTTAGCTTGTGCTCTCCGAATGCTCTAGGAAAGTTCATTGTCTTCGTGTACTTCTGCATCGCTTGGCGATTCTATGCACTGCCTGAGTGTTCATTTGCACTGAGGGTCCAGGTGCACTCTCTGAGAGTTTCCTTGCATTCATTCTCTGTATAAGTGTTCCCATGCACTGTCCGAGTGCTTCTGTGCACTAAATACTCACAGACTCTACCTGGCTGTTAACATGCATTGTCTGAGTCCTCCTGTGCACTGACACAGGGTTCCTGTGCAAAGTCTGAGGGTCCCTGTGCACCGAGTATTCCTGAGAATTGTCAGGTTTATGTACACTGAGTGGTCCTATACATTGGTTCCTGTGCTCTGGCCGAGTCTTCCGGTGACTGTCTGAGGGTTCCTGTGCACTGAAGTGTCCTGGAGACGTTTGAAGGACCCCTCGCTCTCTAGGGGTGTTCCCACATACTGTCTGAAGATTCCTGTGTACTCTCTGAGCAATACAGCACTCTGTCTATTCCCATGACTATCTGACAGCTGTGGCCGGCATGCTTGTGGGAGGGGGAGGGAGCCGCGGGTGGGGAATAAAAATTAAAAGTTACTTACCGCGCCGCCTCCGCTCCGCTCCTGGCCACCTGCCCGGTGTAATGGTGCAGCCGGAATCGGATCCCGGTGTTCCTACAGGAAGCAGCCAGCATGCATCCTCCTTCCCCGGCCCTAAGCCAATCACAACGCTGCAATGGCAGCGTTGTGATTGGTGTGGCGCAGCGGAGAGCGCCCCAGCCGGGCCATTTTCTCTATGTAGGCTGCATGCAGTCAGGGCTGCTTTCGGAACTTCATTTGAAGAGTTTTCTGGTCTCAGCAGAGTTTCAGTGTGACTGTGCTCTTGGGCATCTTGCTGGGTAGAGATGTGTTATTTTTAACCAGTCAAGCAATGAAGTAGTGAAGTCTGGAAGATACCACTGCTGTCTGAAGCCTGTGTTTTATAAATTCTTTATCTTCTATGTGCGTGGGGCATGGTTCTGTGAGCTTTTACCAAACCCTTCAATTTTTCAGTCACACAAAGGATAGCCCTGCATCTAAGCCAAATGCCTGTAAGACATCTGTACATTTTTAGATGAAGTCATGAACTCAGACTAAAGGAATGATTTTTATTTTGCCCATCCCCCAATTGCAAGCTGCCAAAGTCTTTAGCGAGAGATTCCACAAACAATATTCCTGCTTTAATGGTTGATTACGTCACTTCCACCGCAATACTAAACTGTATGTGAATTAGCTTCAAAATAATATTGTGAACGAGGAGCAAGTGCCTACCCTGACACTGGTTTTGGGAATTTGTATATCAATTTTCCTGCTTTAAAAAAAAAAAACGTTTTTGTAAACGATACAACCAACAGATAAGCAAAACACATATATCCCAGGCGATATATTCCTGTTTTCTGACACCCCGATGCCCCACCAGCATCATTAAATTTTCTGTTCTTGCCAGTTGCAGGGAGAGTCTCCCTTTATTTTGCAGTTGAGGGGACAACACGGTGCTAACAAGGAAGAAATGGTCTAATGTGCTCACCTGTTTACCAAATGAAGTCTCATGGATTGCCTGGGAAAATGCTGCTGCAGGCTAAGTTCATCATGACAGAGGGAGCGGGACACAAAATCAAAACACAGACCCTCTTGCTCTTGCCATTTCTGCAGCTAACACTGTGGCACAGTCACTGGCTACCTACATTAAACCACCCAACCAGCCCGTCTGCTAGAGCTCACACCCACTCATGAAAGATGCAACCCAAGACCCCTCCTTAACTCTGACCAGGCCTCCTAAAAAAACGCTCTAAAATGTTGCAGAAACTGTAACAATCTCTTGATACTTTCATTACTGCAGAGCAGCGCCAGTCTAAGAAGGACATGGCAGGCTGCAGGCTACTGACAGATCTGAGGACAACCTTAAAGAAGTGGCTTAGTGGCCCCCCCAGCAGGGAGGCAGCCCGCCCACACCTGCACCATGGGAACTGAAAGCGTCTGTATTTCACTCCTGCTCAGCAAAACCAATTAAGTGATCCTGCTGCTATTACTGTGATAGGGGTCACAAGGACTTTGTCAGGGGTATCAAAGGGCAGGTCTGGGGTCGCAGCTGCTATCCCTGGTGACCCCTAAATGACGTCCATGAGTGATGCATATCAGAACCTGGAATAAAGGCCTTAAGTGACTAAAAGAGGTTGGTACAGGTATTATGAGAATTAAAGAGGTCAGGGCAACAGTAGCACAAAGAGCAGTGCAATCAAGGAAAAAGGACACCCGGCATGAAGTGAAAGTAAAATGCAAGTTATACTATTGATTAGATGTATTCCTTAAGATACTGGTGAATGATGATTTATATATAATGGGAGAAAGGCATCCTATGTTATCAGTAGTGGCTGCTCCTGGGAAGCAGTAGTGGGGCGGGGAGGGGGGAAGGGATGAGGTGGCAGGAGGTTAAAAAAAAAAAGATCACTTACCTGCTGGCCGGCCAGCACCTCTCCTTCGTCATCTCTGCCCTCTTCCTGGGTTCTGTGTGAGCAGGAAGCACCCAGGCTCCCCTAAGCCAATCACAACGCTGCAATGCAGCGTTGTGATTGGTCTGAGCGCCGTTGTTCTGCACTCAGACAGGGAACTGGAGCCTGGCCATGTTCTCCACCCAGGTAATACAGCCTGAGTGGAGAATATGCAAAGTGCGCATGGCTGTTTGGCCGGCCCAAGACAACTGGCCAGACAGTGATGAGCACTTAGAGAGTGCCACCACTCCTCCCCCCTGCGCTGCTCAGCCACGCAAAAAACACGGGAAAAAAAATTATATTAACCTCACGTTATTATCATTTTAGTTTTCCTTTTTTGCAGTGCTGAAAGCAGTGGGGCGACGCTCCACCGCCTTAGCGGAGGAGCCGCCCCTGCATGTTATAATTTTGAATTGCCCATCAGGATAAGCTAAAAGTAATACTGTTGATATAGTTTCTAGGTTTGGCAATCTGGAGACACTAATTTATATGAACAGAATGCATATGACTAATCTTTGAAATATTAAGGTAGCACATCCAATTTATTAAAAACCATTGGAGTATTGAAGGATTGAGGTCAACTTAGCTTCTGACCATTTCTGAGAGAGTGAGAGCCAAAACTCCTGTTGACCATTGCAGTGTCAGTAAGAAATAAAATTGGAAGGTTGAAGTTACTCTGCAGTAACTGGCCAGGAGCAATATAAAGCAGTTGTATGACGAAATATTGGAGGTACAAATATCAAAAAACATATTGTACTTTGTATGTATAGGACAAAATATCAACTACAAACATGTAGAAGACCATCATTTCATCAAAAAATAGGTAATTATATATAATTATTGATATTAAACAGTATATTAACTTTAAAAAAAGATGGCCTTTAAACTATTAAATTTAAAATAATACATATAATATAAAAAAATAACATTACCTTTTATAACTTACAAATGTGAAATAAAAATCTATCTTTTAAAATAAATGTAAAAAATCTAAAAAGCATAATATATAAATGAATAAAATTATGAGATAAACATTATTAATAAATTATAAAATACTGCTAACAATTAACAGCAATTAAAACAGTGTATATCAAATATAAAAAAATACATATACCATAACATTATAAAAATAAATATTATTGCTTCTGAAAATGAAAATACATAATTAAAAATACATTAAGATAACTTTTAAAATTAAATCACAAAATATAAATCTGAAAAAAATTAAAAACAAAAAAACACATACAAATTATACTTAGACTTGTGATGAAATCTACTACTCCCACTTCAACATAAACAGCACTAGGGAAAATGTGTTACTTTGGAGGGATCAAATGTACTATACGCATTTAACCTGAGAAACAGTAAAAAATGTGTTGAACTTTGGAGGGGTCACGTTTTCTGTTCACATTTCACTTAAGCAGCAGTAGGGAAAGTGTTGGAGATTAGAAAACCTAAATTTAGCATTCCACCCACCTATACGTCCTCTAAATAAAAAAAATAAAAAACATATTAACATGAAACATACTATAACAAATGTATAAGAAAATATGATTTTTACATTACAAAATGTATAAAAATAATTACAACTTAAAATTAATACTTTCAAACTTAAGAATAGAAAAATAAACAAATATCAACCAATTCAAAACATTATGAAACACTTCCATGCCTGCTTCCCACACAAAAAACATCCTCCATATAAAACAAAGTAACATAATACTTGAAAATAATTAACAATACATGTTAATATAAAAATTATTAAAATCAATAATCATTTAGAAAATCAGTAGTCTAATTAACCTATAAACAAGTACAACAACTAATTTAACTGTATTTAACATTATTTACTAAATAATCATAGTTAAATTAATTTACTTAATTAATAGTCATATTAACAAAGAAAAAATAAAAAAGATTTCCAAATATATATAATACAAATACTTCCCACCCTATTCCCCTACAACCCAACAACCGGCCAATAAAAAATTCAAATAAAAGAAAAAATTATTCTTTAAATATATTACCAAATCCAAAAACAATAAACAATACTAAATGAATTACACATACTTCACATTGAAATGATAATAGCTTATAAAAGAAAAATGAATGAGACAAAAAAATAATTATGAGATGATATATACAAAAACGATATCAAGTACTTAAAAAACGATATTCCTACCTTCTGTATTGTCTCACCATAGTTTTAACATCACAATATTTTGATGCAATATTTGTGTCAAGAGATATTTTTGAAAGAATATTCGGCCAAAAACAATGTAAAGCACGAGTACAGGGTGGGAGCATTTGTATTAATGATAAGTAAGAGAGAACTACTCCAGAATGCTAACAAAGATGCTGTTTCATGGATAACGTATGAATGTAAAATGTAGTGTTACTTGTGTATGCACTGAACAATTGCCTTATTCTACAGGTGTCGTGTAGATAGATGCAGCAGTGTGGGATGTCAATTGCAAATATGTTTTTCAAAAAGAGGTTTATGTTTCAATGACCACCTAATGTAAAGTGTGTTTCATTCCAGGTAGCCTTCAGGAAGCGATTTACGTTGAGTTTCTGATTAGTTATGAAGAAGTAAACCAAGAGGATACTCTAAAAAGACACCTGTAACCCTGCTGTTTCATAAACGTATCTACTTTTGAACGCCACACACTTAAAAGTCAATTTTCAAATATATTGAAGACCGAAAGGCAGGCAGTTCTCTCCCCAGTAATAACCCTGTAGTTTAGAAGCAAGATTTCTTGATGTATGGAAATTTCTTTCATTAAAATCTGAATAATTATGACTATTGGATCTCATGTTCTGTCTTCGATTTTCTACGCAATGTGTTATACCGATCATCACCGTTTAGGGGCCTTTCTAATTACAATGGGTATCATTCTAAATTGCTGTTTTTCAGGGTCTCCCACGATTCAAATCTCCATGATCTCTGCTGTTTTAAATGGTGTAATGGACTTGATGCAAGCACAGCAATTGCATTGTTTGTTTGCTGTGCATTGAAAGTTGAAGGAGACTTGGATAAGGATTTCATTTCATGGTCCTCTATATAGACCTTCAGACTAGTAATGCCATCCTAACAAGCGATTGCTTCAAGTAATGAGTCACAGGGCTTCCAGTATGAACTTGCTCACGTCTCCTGTCTGTGGCAGATTCAAATGCCCATGTGATGTTGTTGCAGGGTGGCTCCTTACACTTACCAGATACTCATGGTGAAGGAGTACAGATAGGCTTGCCCTACCTACTCTTGGGTATTAGTGTCACAAAATGTGATTCCGGACAATAAGAAACTGTCTTGATCACAGTTTTAGTTTATGACATATGAATAATCCCTGGACACAAAAGGAAACATTTTCAGTTACATTTTCTGAATTACAACTAACACTATCTACCTTATTCTAGCTTAGTAAGCATTGCACCATTGCTATCAAATATACATTCTGCCAAGATAATGAAAGCAGTAATAAATTCACTAATCAGGAATGCCTGCCCAAGCCTATATGCCTTTGCCTTTGCCTTGTTAAGACAGGAGTATGTGTCTAGGTCAGGATCTCAGCATATGAAGTTCAGTATTTGTCTTGACTTTCTGCTCTCTTCCCAAGGATATGCACTGTGCCTATAAAAAAACAGAGCTGCATATGCAGTGATTACAACAGGAATGTTATTAATTGCAACCTAGAGATGGACAAACCCCAATAAGATTTATGGATAGGGAATCAGAGACATCATTGGTTGGTAATCAGAGACATCATCCCAACGAGTTATGGAATATCTGCGAATTGATCGCTGACCATTCTTTGAAATATACAAACTATTTAGTCTTAGGAGATCTTAACGTCCATATAGACAACATCCAATGTCCTCTAGCCTCCCAACTAGTCGACACCCTCAAAGGTCTAAATCTTAATCAATTGGTCACTACACCCACACACACAGCAGGACACATATTAGATCTCATTTTTTACTAATATCCCCACCTTATCAGCTGAGAATTCCATCCCTCTTGCATGGTCGGAATACCACCTGATTCCATTCAACCTAACCTTCACCACAAACCTAGGCTACAGGGAAAACAAGCGCGAAGTCCGAAGAAATTGGCGGAAAGTCACTCCTGAAACCATTGGTCCTGCACTACATAACACACCATTAGTACTTACCGGTGAACCGAATAGTGATGCAGTAACCTTCAATCACTGGGTTGCCTCCGCTTTAGACACCCTCGCCCCCATGAAAGTCATGAAATCAGCCAGGCACAAACCCTCCGCACCCTGGTTCACGCAGGAATTACAAACAGAAAAAAGCCGCTGCAAAAAGCTCGAGCAGACATGGCGCAAAACATATAGCACCAAAATGAAAAACATCTACAGGAAAACAGTGAACCAATTTCATAAACTAAAACATACCGCCATAAAAAATCATATAGCTAACCAAATTAAACGATCAGACAACTCTACTAAAGAAGTTTTTAAGATTGTCCAAAACTTCATGAGACCAGAGACAATGAAAAGTAACATCACCCCGTCTGATACTTTCTGTGAGAATCTTTCGATCTTTTTCCAAGAAAAAATCGAAGATATCTATACCTCGTTCACTGAGACTGAGATCCCAAAAACACCTTTACCCTCACCCACAGAAACCTGGACAGACTTTAGCCCTATCAGCCCTGAAACCTCTCTCAATCTACTTCAAAAAACTAAATCCGGCTCCCCCCTCGGATTCCTTTCCGGCAAGGTTTTTCAAACTACTGGCCCATTTGATTAACCCCCCGTTAAATGTGCTATGGAATGCATCTTTAAAAACTGGCACCTACCCATCCGTTTGGAAAACGGCACTCATCCAACCTATCCTCAAAAAAGAGAATGCAGACCCTGCTATACTAAAAATTTTTAGACCCATCTCCTTACTGCCAGCACCAGCCAAGGTTCTGGAGAAAGAGGTACAAAAACAGCTATCTAACTTTTTAGAATCCAACAAGCTGTTGCACGATACGCAGTCTGAATTCAGAGCTGGTTACAGCACCGAGACAGCGCTGCGAGAAGTAGCTGAAACTATCCGAGAAACCTTGGACAAAGGTTGCTGCGCAATGCTGGTGCTGCTCGACCTGTCGGCAGCGTTCGATACGGTGTCCCACAAGATTCTCCTCGATAGGCTCAGGCAACTAGGAATTACTGGGACTGTATTAGCCTGGTTTAACTCCTTTCTTGTGGGACGAGTCCAAAGAATAAGACTGCAACCGCACGTCTCGTCGCTCCGCCCTCTGATTTGTGGAGTCCCACAGGGCTCGGCCCTTAGCCCCACCCTTTTTAATATTTACCTTGCATCCCTGGCCCCACTCATTGAGCAACACGACGTTAGTGTCATCTCATATGCTGATGACACACAGCTAATGTTTTCCTTTAAAGACCACTCAGATGCAACTTTTACTAAATTCAAGCACTGTCTGACAGATATCTCCACCTGGATGACTACAAACTGCTTGCGGCTTAACGCCGATAAAACAGAAGTATTGTTTTTTAATCAACCATCGCCCCCCCGACCTGAACTTTGGTGGCCTCCAAAGCTCAATCCCCCCCATGCCCTGTCTCATCGGCAAGGAATTTGGGATTTAAATTCGACAATACACTGTCGTGCAAAACCCAGATAAGACATGTCTCCTCTACATGCTTCTGGAAACTAAAGGCAGTTCGGAAATTCCTCCACCTCCTACCAATGGACTGCAGAAAAACTAATGTCCACGCATTGGTAACATCGCAATTAGACTATGCCAACAGTCTATATCTGGGCCTACCAGCCTATCTGCTCAGAAAGCTGCAGACAATAGAGAACGCAGCTGCAAGACTCATAAGAAATGTCCCTTTAAGACATCACATCTCACCACATCTACGTAGCCTACACTGGCTACCGGTAAGAAAACTAACAGAATTCAAGGCACTTACCCTTGCTTACAGAGCAATAAATGGAACTGGCCCCCATTATCTAAGAAAAAGAATCTTTAAATCACACCATACAAGAAATCTAAGGTCTAATCACCTAGAACTTCTCGTTACTCCTCGCTTTGCCAAAGCCAGAATGGGCGGACGCTAATTTTCTGTCAAAACAACGGTTCTCTGGAATGCCCTACCCATACATATCAGAAAGGCCTCCTCGGAGCCTAGCTTCCGTAAGCTACTAAAGACATGGCTCTTTAGTCTCCCGTAGATTCTCGTGGGCCCCACTGTGCCGACCTCCTGCTCCTCCTATCTCCACTATTAGCGCCGGGACACTCCCGTTGGGGGTAGCCGTGCGCTCTATAAGCTACATATTATTTTATTATTATATTATTATCATTGGATGGAGAGATGGACAAAAGCCTATATAATTATAGCCTAGCCCTTGAAAAAATGCCACTTGTCAAGGTAAGACAACTGCAAACAGTTACAATGAAATACAAATCTAGCTAGAAAGGAACTTAGCTGCTTAATAAAGTGATGAATCATAAAAAAAAACATGCATATAAAAAATAAGTGAACATTCGGCTAAACTAAATGGCACACAGAAAATGTTTTCCAAAGAGTTATACGATGGCAATGTGAGTAGAATGATCCAGCAAAGACTATAGTCCTGTAGTGCTGGCCATATAATGAAAAAGGCAAGTTTCTGGACTTTTGAATTAATTTAGCAGAGTAACGTCAACCTCGAAATATAATTTCTTATTGGCACTGTAATGGCAAACAGGAGATGGGGGGGTCTCACTCTACCAGAAATAGTCAACCGCAATCATTTGAAACTCCAAATGGTGTTTAATAAATGAGATGTGCTCCTGAAAGATTTGAAATATTAGTCATATGTATTTAGGTTGCACTTTAAGACTTCCATATTGCCTTACCTTATTGGACCAGTGTTCAATCTCAGCACTGCAACCACATCAGGTTGACTGATACCTTTTATGCAGATGTTTTTCCCACTGGTCTCATGAATTCTGAAAACTTTGTCTCCATGCAAACTAACTTACACAACAGTTTGCACCATGTATGTCTATTACCATTTTTCAAATTGATTCCTAAGCATAGCTCAGTGTGCATTATTTCAAAAAACATATTCAAATAATTAGCTTTACGATGTGAGGTTGATCACTGACTGTTTCAATGGTGGTAGTTATTACAATCCTGCAATTTATTTGTGTTAAAACATTTGTGGTGTGAATGGATATGACAATTCTTAATGTAGGTTAGTTCGATGGGGAAAGGCCTCTCACTGTTACTATAAACTCACTTCGAATCAGGAAAACACTGTCTCTCTGAGATAGCTGGACTGCCCTTTGGTAGATATTTGGCATGAGGTGGTAGATTTCATTTAGATCATGTATGTTAAGGATGTAAAAAGCACCCACGCAACACTTGAATTAGGAAACCACACAGTTAAGCTCCCAAATCAGTTCAATAAAAGAAAAACGTATTTAAAGGTTACAATAAGACCAAAATTACAACAATGTACCACTCTGCAGAAAGGGATAGAGTTTCAAAGCAACAGCTCTACTACATGCTTCTCTGTTCTGCCCTCACAGTCAGTGAAAGTTTCTGAGCATTACTCACAAGTGATCACTAGAATCCTGCTCCCACTCCAGAACCGCCTCTATCTCTTTCTTGTGTTTCCACAAGAGGCAGAGCAACACCACCAGAGTCTTCCACTTTACTGTTCAGTGTACCAACCCAAAGTGAGTGGAAGTTAGTCCTGCAAAAGTCAGGACAATATACGATCGAACCCAGCAAAAAGAACTTGTGTCGCGTAAAGCTGTTTAACTGTACCTTTTGCCGATCGGTAAAACGTAGCCCCACTGAGTGTGGACCGCACGGTATACACGAAGCAAGGATAAACACTGTCCCAAAGTGTTTCATCACTGAAAGCTGGGTGCTACCATCTTTTCTGCCCTGCCCTGACCCTTTTCAAAAGTATGTTCTCTAGGGTCAAAACGTTGACAACCACACTAGTACTGATACTAAATGCATTAGTGTACACAGGGCCGGCACTAAGCATGGGCAGTGTGGGCTGCTGCCCAGGGCCCCACCTTTACCGTACCCACATGGGGCCCCACATCAGTTGGTCACAGCCCACAGCACACTTCTCACATGCATTTCTGTCCACGCTGTGTGCTCCTCTTGTGCCCCCCCCCCCAATCGAAGCACTATTTAGCAGCCAGGTGTGGCTCGACCTCGCACCTCCCACTTCAAAGGGCAAGGTAGATTGTCTGGGGAGGTGGGGGTGAAGATTAACACCCTGCAGAGAAGGTCAGGGGCGGGATGGAGTAAACAGCAGCCACACTGTCTCTGCTGCTCACGAGGGTGCCTCATTTGTTGTCTTGGTCACCATCACTGCGAGGCCTAAGGGGGGGGCCCCCTCCCCTTTGCCTCACAGCAGTACACAATTGCTGAGAGGCACAAGAGAGGGCCCCCTACCCTGGGCATTGCAGGGGTATGTGTTTGGTTTTCACTATATCAATACCACATACCTATACATTTAATAACGTACTAGCCTGGAAGAAATGTTAACAGTAACACTGGAGTAAAGATATATATTTTGTAGAAACCTGGGCCAAGCTTTTTCACCCAGAGTGAATAATAGAATGTATTTACACTTAACATAGTTTTAAAATATTTCAACTTATTTTATCAGTGCAATTATTTATGATTCTGTTGATATTGCATCAGTAAAGTTGCTTCATGCAAAATCGCTTCAACAACGCCATAGGATTAAGTATAGTATTAATGTGATGTAACGCCATATGCAAATTAGGGGGGCCTCTCCCATTCCCTTTCTGCCCAGGGCCACAAAAATCCTAGGACCGGCCCTGAGTGTACACACTGTACTGTTTGAGTATTGCTGTGAATGTCTGCATTCATATCAGCACATCTGTTTCACCTTTGTCACAATTCACCGTCACTGCGCCATCAAGTTGGAGCACCTGAATATGATGCAAAGTGTGTTTTTTGCATAATGGAAAATACTCATACAGTGAATAAATGTAACTGTATAAGTACAGTACAATGGTTCACGGAATTACTTAGCCAAGGGAATTAATGCTTATTTCTCCCTCCGAGGGAATCATTACCTTTGTATTACTGATTTGCCCCGTCTCCCAGGGGTACAGGGTTGTCCCTTATTTGTGTATATACACCTGCTGTTTGTACCTCTGAAATTGATATAGGTTCAACACATCTACAATGAATCCTCAGGTGTGCAGCCTACAATCAGCTGGTATTTTCATCTTTGCTTTTTTGAAAGATACACTTTGAAAAACTATCATTCAGTTTCAAAATCTCACACAGTTGAAAACCACATATAACGTGAAAACTGAGACTATTGCCTAGCCTAGATGCGAACCTTACTATCATAAAAAAGACTTGTAGTTGAACTCTCATATTTTAAGTAATTTAAATTGTTTTAAATGGGCTATTATGCCCCTTACATACTTCTCCCTGTTAAGTTAATAGGTATGCAGGGCTTACTCCTTCTGAATCCTTTACGCCTTCAGTGCACTTTCACAGTATGTTCGCACTACCTCCCCATAAGCTCCACCTGCACCATTCCTGCGTAGAGAAGAAAGAAGTTGTTACAATGAATGCTAAGGTTTTGCGTGCAAATGAAGAGGAGTGGGGAGAACCCACCAAGATGAAAATCAGCATGTTTGCTTGTATTTAGGCTATAGAAATTTGCAAACACACTGACAATGACAAAACATACATACTTTATTGACCGCCACCTGGGTGCACCTGATACCTGGGCCTGTGTTTTCGCCAAGAGAGGAATCCAAAAAATACAAACCTGAAACATTGACGGCAGAGATAATAACATGCTAGGTAAGTCAGGAATGGAAGTGTTGCTTTAACCTCGTTCTCCGGCTCTTTCTGGTCACACCTGTCTCCAGCTTGTAAACAGTATCTGTGGATGGATGCCCCAGAGCTTCCTCAAATGTCAACACAGTCAGCGGCAGGTGGAAGTGAGTTTCATGAGAGGTGATGAGAGGTAAAGTCAGTCTCCCACAGAAACTGGGGAGAAAAGAAAAAAATAAGTGGAGATATGGTGTGTAGGGATAAGACGGCCATACGGATTACATTTTACCAACTATAGAAGTAATGTCTTTAAGCCATCAATTGGCGGTAGTATATGGTCGGTGGTCTTTCATCCAGGGAAACAGCCTTTACAATGAGGTTGTACCACGTTGTACCTTTACCACTCATTTTTTACCACGCGTGGTTTTAGAACGCATATGCTTTTACAATGTATGCCTTTACCCAACATTTAAGGCAAGTTTGGGGTTGTGGGGGCTCTCCCCTCAAAAATACATTCTTTATATATATATATATATATTAACATATATATATATATAAAGAATGTGTGGTAAAGGCATACGTTGTAAAAGCTTATGCGTTCTAAAAAAATGCGGGGTGAAAAATGCGTGGTAAAGGCATGCAGAGTATTTCCCTGCGTTGTTCCGTCACACAACCTTCGTCGATCTCCATGATATTAAACACTATCAAGTGCAGAATTGGATCTCCTACAACCACAAGAGTTCCTTACTACCAGCAACCATAATCAATTTGGTTTTCTAAATAAATCTAAAAACCTCTGCACGAAACTTACAGTCACTTTAAGAGTGAGCATAACAACGATTTAAAATGTCTAAAATATTACGTTGTAGATGCTATCCCCAACCCCCATTAGGGGAGAAAATAGGGAAAAACTACTGAGACAGGTAGAAACATGCATGATTCTTGAACTGGACTGCAAAGCACCCAATGGGCTAAATAATTCAAAGGACATGCTTAATTTCCTGTAATACGCTTTAGAAGTGACATAGCTCCATAACCACCTGATGTGTCACTGTAGATCAATGAGTAGGGTTTTATTACTATGATAATTAAAATAACCGCTGCAACCCATATGAAATCAAAAACAATTTTAACCCCAGATGTCCTGATCAGGTATAGGGCTTTCTATTAAATTATCACTAGCACTTTATATTTGCAAAAGAACTATGATGATGGTAGTACATAGCAATGTGTGGGCAAAAACATTTGTAGATAAGATTGTTTACATGGTTTTATGAAATGCGATTTTTGCACATTAATCATTCTACATAAAGGCAGTGATGTAGACTGTGGCAATGAAGAAACCCATGTATTTATCTATTTTTTTATGTATTTGTATATTTATCGATTGATGCATATTTCTGGATATTTATTTATATACAATGAACGCCCAACAAACATCCATAATCATGAAAAATCTTATAACATCAAGGTGGACAACATAGTCCGATGTGAATTATCTGTTTGCGACAATGGAGAGTCAGAGATGTAGTGTTTCTTTCATGTTTGTTAACACGTGACACTGAAGGGGGTGTGCATGAAAAAGATATATAAAAATCATGGCGGACTGCGCTCCGTATGTGATCAAGGGCACTTGAGGCTCGATACGCATCAGATAACGGAGGCGTGTGAGGAATAAAAAACTTGCCATTCTACCTATTGGAGTCCGTTACTCTCTTCTCGCCGTGCGGAGGTTTGGAGAGTCTTTCTGGTTTGTCAATATATTAATATATACATATAAACAATGTGTGGTAAAGGCATACGTTGTAAAAGCTTAGGCGTTCTAAAAAAAATGCGGGTTGAAAAATGCGTGGTAAAGGCATGCAGAGTATTTCCCTGCATTGTTCCGTCACATAACCTTCGTCGATCTCCATGATTTTAAACACTATCAAGTGCAGAATCGCATCTCCTACAACCACAAGAGTTCCTTACTACCAGCCTTTACAATGAGATTGTACCACGTTGTACCTCTACCACTCATTTTTTACCACGCGTGGTTTTAGAACGCATATGCTTTTACAATGTATGCCTTTACCCAACATTTAAGGCAAGTTTGGGGGTGTGGGGGCTCTCCCCTCAAAAATACATTCTTTCTATATATATATATTAATATATATATATAAACAATGTGTGGTAAAGGCATACGTTGTAAAAGGTTATGCGTTCTAAAAAAATGCGGGGTGAAAAATGCGTGGTAAAGGCATGCAGAGTATTTCCCTGCGTTGTTCCGTCACACAACCTTCGTCGATCTCCATGATATTAAACACTATCAAGTGCAGAATCGCATCTCCTACAACCACAAGAGTTCCTTACTACCAACAACCATAATCAATTTGGTTTTCTAAATAAATCTAAAAACCTCTGCACTGAAACTTACAATCAAAAATCTTCATAATTTGACTGTATTAGTTCCAGACGATTACAACTAATAAGATGTTACACAGTACTTTGTTCTTCATATCTAATGTCGGAAACTGTTATTAAATTATCTCGTTGATGCACTGTCATCAATGCGAACCCTGCACTTATGATTTTTTAATATGTCAATTCACCCTTTATTGCAATTGTCATTACTTACTTCTTATCAAAAAAGAGAGAGACAGCGAGAGAGGAAGAAAACAAAACTACTATGTTTCTGCATATCACAAATAGATTAGATGCATTTCTTGATATCATTAATTTATTCTTGAGCTGGAAAATGCTTGTATTTTTTATATTTATACATTTAAAATCATATATTATTGAACTGGACATACATAAAAAATAAATGCTCACCAATAAATACTTCACTATAATGCATATTATAATTATTAACTGCTTTTAGGTGCATTACGACAACATTTGTACACCTATAGAATTTTAAAACAATTTGAATCAAATATATATTTTAAATAGCATAATGCAGGATTCATATTGATAGCAATGCATTGAAACATGGATTGAATATCATTTTATTTTTTGTTTGGCGACAAGAGTCGCAATTAAGCAGAAATGCATTGCCCTTCAACTGCTACACAGTTGGTTATTGAATATAGACAAGCATTGGTAAAGCCTTTGCTTGCCAAGCCTAGAGTTTCAATGAGGTGGGGCCGATGTGCACTGCCACTTGCAGCTGACTAGCTTAAGAATGCAGTGTACTGTCAGGAGCAACTTACTGCATTTTGAGAGCTAATGCCAATGCGCTTCCCCCCTAGATATATCTGGTCCCCTTTGGAACTGTATCTTCATGCTTGGATGGACGCATTAAACCAAACGCAGAATGTTGAGGAGGCCGAGCAAATGACACCAGGTGACTCAGGATAGTCTCTATTTGTAAGAAACCTTCTCGAACAATGGTGGTATATGCTACTAATGTACATCACAAGATTACATGCCAAAACATCCTGATCCTTAATGCCTCATCATGTAATTGCTGAGTGACTTCTCTCTGTCTCTCCCTTATCTCCCCTCCTTTTTTCCTTTTCCTTCTTTTTTCTTCTTTCTTCTCTTTTTCTGTTACTGGTACAATACGGTTCACAGCCTCTGTATTTGATATATTATGGGCCTTGCCATAGTACCATTGAATTGTAAGATGTCTGCTGTATCCACTTCACTCTGTAACGTTTGAAATTTAAAAAATTAAAATTAAAAAAGCATCGGTAAAGCCAAACGTTTGGCTATAATGAATTAACGCATGTAAAGAAAGAAACAAAGACAGGTATAACTGCTATTTGCATGCGTTAGTAGATTAAAACCAGACTTCTTGGCTTTGCCACTGCTGTTTTTTTTTACAGTGACTAGGATTTTCAGTTTCCCAAGCTAAAAAATATATTGTCACCTGTTCACACGCTATCAACTAGCAACAAGGCCTTTTTTAGGCCATTTGTTTCATTTTGGCAACACCTTGATACCATTTGTGGTGGCACCGGTATACACCTGCCAGCATCAGCCATGCTCAGTGCCCTGCAGATGACCGGAAGTGCGTGTGCAGTCATCCCTAAAGGAAAGATTCTACATGCATCAGAATTGGCAGGTGTGTGTAGCCACAACAGCATTATCAGTGGCTTGGGTGAATGGGAAGTGTAGTACAATTTGTATGTAGAAAACATCATTGGTGATATGTATGTTTTAAATTTTAGGCCCTGATGAAGTCCCACAGGGATGAAACGCGTTGGCTGGGCCAAATGGAGCACTTCTGTCAAATTGGCATTTTTTGAATAAAATTGGATTCAAAGCAACTCGCAAGACTCCTGAATAACTTTTATTCGTCACATCATGACTACTTTATCTATTGTTGGAGAACAGTTTAACCATCTGTTGATTTTGTAACAGATAATCCTGTATAGAATTGAACGTTCCTTTTCATTTGTTATTTGTAGACCTTGTGCTGGGGTGGCCTCTTGGCAATGGGGTCACAAAAGTAGAGCGTTGGCGGAAACAGAATTTGTAATAATTACACACCAGTGAGCTGTTTGGAGCCCACATTGCCAGTGTGCTGTTTTCTTGAACCTCTAAGACCACAGGGAGTGTGAACTGAAGCTGTGCCTTCTATCCCACCTAAATCGGGGAGTTCTCATCTTTGGTGCATTGGATCAGAACCAACAATAAAAGCACAAGTGATCTGTGAATGCCCTTTGACAGGCCCTGTATTGCAGTGAATGAAATATGACTTAAGAAGCTTGCATGTAAAACTGGTCACAGGATTTCACATTCTGTAAGGGGTGCAAGCTAAATCGACCAGGGTTATAGAAAGTGCCGAATAATGAAGACCCATCAATAGGTGCCAACCAGATGTCTGAGATCCCTTGGGAAAAAGAACCTACTATCCCTAAGATTCAGAGCCAAAATGACAAATGGGGCCTATGGATAATGGTTTACCTCATTGTTAATGAGGAATACAAAAGCATCTCTTACTTAAAACCAGTGGGGGCTCCTCCGCAATGGCTTAGGAGCATCGCCTGCCGCAAAAAGCCAGAAAACGAAAAATAAACTGATTATAAAACAGCTTTATTATCACTTTGTTTTTCACTGTCTGGCATCCAACGCGAGGATAGAGTGGGCGGGCAAGGTTAACAGGGCAGGGGCTGGGACTGGAAGGAGGAGTGGTAGGTGCACGTAAGTGTGCATGTCAGTTTGGCCAGCCATCTTAGACCGGCCAAACTGTCATGCGCACTTAGGTTTCTCCACCCAAGCTGTGCTGCAGAGCCGGGTGCAGAAAAGGCCTAGGCTCCCTGTCTCTGACCGAGCGTCAAAGCAGCCCACTCAAGCCAATCCCCACAGTGCTCTCATGATTGGTATAAATAGCATGAGAGCAGCGTCAGGATTGAGTGGGGACTCTGGGAACCTGTGCCGGGAACAGAGGGGCACTGAGGCAGCTGGCAGCGCAAGGTAAGTCTATTTTTTATTTATTATTACTTCCCCCAGCGCACCCTCCCCGTGCCCTGCCTGGTACCCCCTCCCCACGCACCTGCACCTCCCCCTCCCACCCACTTATTACTTGTATCAGCCGCCACTGCGTAAAATACTCTTCAAAGACAGTCCTTTTAAGAAGGGTCTTTTTTAAGTCTCTGATTACTTTTAAGTCTCTGTGCTTCACACTACTAAGAATTCTCTGGCAAGTACTTTCAGACTTTGATGAGTCAACATCATTGACAATTCAGAAGCTGAATACCTCTGTGTAAGGAGTTTTGTATAGCACTGCACATTACCTTGAAGCCATTTTAGAGTACTAGGAAACCAAGCCTAACTCTTCTGGATTTTTAGAAGGCAATTTGATGCCCATTCACCTTAAATCTTTCTCTTCATCCTTCTATAACGATATGAGAGGGGAGAATGCATCGGCTAATGGAGAATGCTTCTCTACAGAAACTGCAGCGCACGGGTGTGGGCTCCAATTCCCTCATGTTCCTGCCATGGCCCTGCCCTTGTTTGTGTCTTAGGCATCCTAAGGTCATTAGCCATGTATATGCTGCAGAAATTAAGTTCTGGATAGCAATGGACTGTAGGTCCTGGCATCAGCACTCCGACAGAGAGACATGACAACTCATTTATCTGCATCGCCTTCCTCTTATATTACCATTCCATAAGGAGAGACCATTGGTATATTGAATGTTTTTTATTCACATATCTTTAAAATGCAGGCTAGGTCAAGACATCTGAGCAATGTACTACATGATACTAACACCCATGTACTTCGGACAGGATTAAATAGTGCACAATATAAACCATCTCAAATAGTAGCCAAGAAACACTAACACAAGTTTAGTTGATTTTTAATAAACTAAACAAATCTGGAATGATTCCAAAAAAAGCAAATGTGTGCTAATAAAAGGTCTGGGGCTAACTGTGTGCAATTGTGAAACTGTTAAATATTTGTGAGTTGCCAGACACTATAAACTATGTCAACAAGCAAGGCCCAACTGCAAGGTGATCTTGAAAAGCTGAAAATGTCAAAACCTTTGGTCATGCTAATTTCTCTCAGCAGCATTCAGTACCACTGACCATCAAGCACTATGCTACCATCCTGTTGATACGAATGAATTCATTAATATTGTACTACACAACCACTCCCACTGCCCTAACTGACACCTTCTCATCCAAATGGACACCTCCAGATCACAGTGAGGCAGGTGAACTGTCCTCTGTAATCCTCATTGTGCACATGAAACCTTATCAACCACATAATCACTATTCCAAGTACATCAATGATACACATCTCTATCTAAACCTCACTTACCACAGACAGCCATTGATTGCCTTGTCCATGCTTGGGTTTTAAGAACCTATCTCAAGCTAAAGACAATGAAAATGTAATTCATCCCCACCACCTATGGTTCTTCAACAATACCAGACAGAGGAATGTCCACTGATACGAAGTTAAAAAGATTAAGACCCCAATTCTTTGCATTGCAAATCAGTTGCAACATTGGCAGCTGCCTCTGTGCCAACGCCTATGTTGGCAACGTTAAGACAGTCTGAATTCAGCACTCCCTTCAATACAGAATAAACCTTCACTTTCTAGACTTAGACTTCAGATTGACTACCTAAACCCAATTCATTTGCCCTCTGGACTATGATAGTGTACTACTCGTCATCATTGACTAGCGTTTAACTACTAAAGAATGTCTTGCATGTTTCTGATTGTCTCCTAAATGGTCTATGAACTATCAGCACATCACTTCCATTTGGACACATTGTATGCTCTATCTGCCCTCGATTATCTTCAAGACCTGCTGCATAACATGCAAGCCAGAAGCAACCAGTGCCCCATCCTGCTTAGCAAACAAAACTAACCATGTCATGAGAACAAGGTAAAATGAGAAGCCAATATGTTGCTAGACATGAATTCAAGAAGTGCAAAAAGCTAAAGACCAAAACACAAGCCTTTTCTAGTAGCGCATCCAAGATACAGACCAGAAAACAATCCCTTCTCACTGCAACTTACGCAGTGTTAGACTTGGCATCTGTTGGCGTGTTTCCCCTGAGTTTTTTGCTTTCTGACCTCTCGGTTTTTGACTCTGTATGTGCTGGCTTCGTGTTTCTGCGCACTTTTCTCACTGCTGATCAGTGGTAAAGTGCAAGTGCTCCTGTGGTAAAATGTGTTATGGATTGGTGTTTCCATGATTGGATCTTTGATTTACTTGTTAGTCCCCAGTAAAGTGCACTAAGTGTGCCAGGGCCTGTAAATCGAATGCTACTAGTGGGCCTGCAGCACTGATTGTGCCACCCACGTGAGTAGCCCTGAAAAGGTACCTCAGACCTGCCATTGCAGAGTCTGCGCGCAGTTTGTAACTGCCATGTCGACTTGGCCAGTGTACACACTGGCCGGTCCCTAACCTTACCTTTTCTTGCATGTCAGACACCCCTCAGGTAGGCCCAAGGTACCCCTGTGGGCAGGGTGCATTGTAAGTGAAAGGGGGGACATGCCCTGGTGTGTGTGGCATGTCCTGATAGTGAATTACAGCCAATTTCGTTTTTCACTATTGCAAGGCTACCAGTTCCCCATAGGATAGAATGGGAGGTTTGTTTATAACATCTTATAAACATAACTGGCCCAGGGAAGTCGGTAAGAAAATAGAATTTAGTATGCCTGAACTCAGAATCTAAAGATGCATCTTTTAGTGAAGGTGATTTTTACATTCTGTGTTTGAAAATACCACTTTTAGAAAGTAGGTATTTTCTTGCTCAGTCATCCCGTGTGCCTCTGCTGGAATGTGGATTGACTGTCTGGGTTTTGGATGACAGAAGGCTGGGGGAGCAGGAGGGGCGCCAGATGGTCTAGGTAGGTCAGGAAAGGGCTGAAGAGACCTGGGTTACGATGGGGGAAGGCGGAGGAGATTTCCTTGCACCTCAAAGGGCCTGCTCTGCCTCTGACAAATGCCGTCTCCACCTCCTGCCAGGAATTCACACCAGAGAAGGCAGAACTGGTCCTGACCGGGCACAGGCCCTCTCTGCCTAAGAGATCAAAGGATTTTTGGACATAAATGCTGGGTCCCAGACCCCTGAACTTTAGAACTCATCTGGACAAGAAGACTGCCAAGAAGAAGAGCCGGAGAAGCTGCAAAAAGGAACGACTGCTTTGCTGGGTGCTTTGCTGGGCTGACCTGCAGTGGCTTCTTTTGCCTTGGGTAGTGAAAGGCCTGGACTGGACTTTCTGCAACCTAAATTTGTGAGTCTCTCCAAGGGCTTGAGGTAGAGCTTGCCCCTTGTTCACGAAGTCTCAGGAACAGCAAAGACTTCAAGTTCTTCAACCCGCAGCACTGGGGACTGTGTGTTTTGTGCTGCAACCCGAAGAACACCAACTCGACGACGTCTACGACGCCACTGCCGACTCCGTGTCCTGAAGGCAACGCAGAGGGCACTGCCGCAATGCCGCACCGCAACCCTGGTCTCACCGACGACGCCTGTTGACGCCGCCACCGAGCCGCTGCTTGCACCGCGACATGTTGGCACCGCACTCCGCACCGCCTCGCTTCACGCCGAAGCTTTGGCACCGCAGAGGGCACCACCGCAATGCCGCACCGCGACCCTGGTCTCACCGACAACGCCTGTTGACGCCGCCACCAAGCCGCTGCTCGCACCGCGACCTGTGGGCACCACACTCCGCACCGCCTGGTTTCACGAGGACGCCTTGGCCTGCCTGACGCCACCACTTCCCGCCGAGATAGACGCCGCTGCTTGCACTGTGGTTCGGGGGCACCGCTCGTAAGTTGCACGACGCACTGCCCTCATCCCACACCGCAGCCTTGGCCTACCAACGCCGGCGCCATCGACTCCAGTTCGTCAGCCGACAACAGCGCTTCAGCAACGACGACGCCGCTGCTTGCACCGTGATCTGCCAGCACCGTGACGAGCACTGCCTTCATCTCGCACCGCGACCCTGGTCTCACCGACGACGCCATCTGATGCCGCCACTGAGCCGCTGCTCGCACCGCGACCTGAGGGCACCGCACGCCGCACCGCTGCACTTCGCACCGCAGCACCCGACGCCTGCCGACGCCAGCGCTCCTGACTCCATCAGAGAGATCGACCTGCAACGCGTGTGACTTCGAGGGCCCCATCGCCCTGCATCTCTGAAAGGTACTGTTTGCGGGTCTTCCCGACACCGTAGCTGGCCTGCAACCCAGCGGTCAGCCAGAACTGTTTTGGATTTGTGTGTTCACGACGCCGTGGTAGCCCGGACGGCGCTATCCACACAGGGAACTCTTTTTAATCAGCGTATTTTTGAATTGTGAACTTTTAAGTATAGTTTTGTGGTTCTTTATCGTTTTTGGTCTTGTTTTAATTATATAAAAATATTGGTAATTTTTCTAAACTGGTGTGGTGTCCTTTTGTAGTACGTACACTGTATTACTGTTGGTTATGTGCAAATGCTTTACACACTTCCTCTAAGATAGGCCTGGCTGCTCGTGCCAAGGTACCAAGGGGGAGAGCAGGGGTTATTTTAGAAGTGTAACTCCCTTATCCTGACTAGAGTGGTGGTCTTTGCCTGGCTTTGGCCCGCGCCCTAGCCTACCAAGAATCCCATTTCTAACATTGGTTGTCAGTGGTGAGGATAGGACTTGCGTTTGCACTTGACTTACAGTGATTGGTGTGCACTACTACCATATCGCAGACCATTACGTACCACATACTAACCCGTTTTCTTTTTGGCCGATTTTTGTGATATTGCCAGGTGAACTTTCTACTTCACCATGCCGGAATCAATAGCATCATCTGTTGCATCCATGGACATTGCCTTTGAGGAGGATAGGTTGGAGCTCTACACTGTGAGAGAATTGAAGTCCGTTTGCAAAAACCTAAAAGTCCAAGTCAGAGGCCTCACTAGGAAGGACGAGCTACAAAAGGCGCTGAGGGCCTGGGTAGCAGCCAGAGACGCAAATGGGCAATCTGGTGACCTTAGTGGGGAGGCGGGGGAGCCTAGTTCTAGGGTGGATGTGCTGTTGGGAGGGGGGGAACCCTTCCGACCAGGCAGCAGGATGGAAAGTGAAAGGGAGGATAAAAGAATAGCCATGGAGGAAAGGAAGATGATCTTAGATCATGAGCGAAGTCTTAAAGAACTGGAGCTAAGGAATAGAGCCAGTTCAGATGGTTGCAGCAACTCGTCAAGACAGGCAGGCAGAATTGTGCACATCCCTAAAAATGTAGGCAAAGAATTCAAAAAGGGGGATGACATACAAAGGTGGTTTCAGGGGTACGAGGCAGCAATTCACATGAGTGGGGTCCCCGAGGAGAATTGGGGAGCAGGATTGTGGCCTCTCTTCCCAGAAGAAGCAAGGGATACGTTAATAGCTTTGGGTAAGGGGTATCACCTCACCTATCCAGACATGAAGGACGCCCTTCTCACTAAGTATGGTCTTACTCCTGAAAAGTACAGGGACCAGTTCAGGTCCAGTAAGAAGTCTGATGCCAACACTTGGTTGGAATGTGTGGATGTGTTTTGCCGGTCTCTGGATGGCTGGGTGAAGGGCAGTAATGTGACAGATTTTCAGGGGCTCTACAATTTGATTGCATGGGAGCACTTGTCTAGTCTATGTTTTGCAGATCTGCACCAGGACCTAGTTGATAGTAAGCTGACTGACCCCAGGAAGCCTGCTATGGAGGCGGACCGCTGGGTGAGTACCAGGGTCCACAAGAAAGCGTTTGGGGGAGACTCAGCCAAAGATGGGCAGGGTCCCCAGCAGAAAAGTGGGGGGGGACAAAGGTAAAACACAGGAGTTCTCTAAAGGGCCCCAAATTAACACCCAGGGTAAAGGTTCCCATCCCCCCGGAGATAAGAAGCCAGAGTTCTCATCAGGAAAGCCTGCTGAGACCGGCCCCCGCAGGTGTTTTGCATGTGACCAGGTGGGCCACATGAAGGGGGACCCCAAGTGTCCAAAGGGGGCTCAGCCACCCACCGGTGGGCAGTCCAAGGTGTTGGCTAGTGTAGCGCTTGGGGAGGAGGAGTACCCACAGGAGGATGGGGGTCCCGCAGAAATGACCCTCGTCTCACTAGGGGACAGTGAGATGGTCCCAGGACACCAGGTGCCCCCTAACACAAAGAAATACAGCACCTGGGTGACCATCAATGGGAAAAGGGTAGAGGCTCTCAGAGATACTGGAGCCAGTGTGAACTCAGTCCTGTGTCACCTGGTCTCTGAGGAGCAGGTAGTCCCAGGGGCATTCCACCAAGTAATTGCTGTAGACAATTCAGAGCGCCAGTGTCTGGTGGCGCAGGTTCCCTTCGAGTGGGGGGGGGGGTCTCAGGTCCCTTGAGGGTGGTTGTGAGCCCTTCCATGCCTGTAGATTGTCTGCTAGGTAACGACCTGGAGCAGTCCTTATGGAAGGATGTTGAGCTCAGGTCTCACTTGGAGATGCTTGGGTTGCCAGAGTGGGCATGCATGTCCACTCGGTCAATGGCGGCCACAAAGGGTGATCAAGAGGACTTGGAGCCTGAAACAGTGGCCCAAGTCCCTGCCAAGAGAAAGGGCAAGGGGCGCGGGAAACCGGCCCCTGAAGTTCCCACGGACCGGGAGGAGACGGACCTTGAGGGGGACGCCCCGGTGCCTACCGGGGAACAGGTAGCTGAACTGGGGGACATCTCTGAGCTGACCCATTGGCAGCAAGAAGGGGGTCCCACCAGGGAGGAATTCTGCGAGGAGCAGAAAGAGTGCCCTTCTCTGGAGGGTCTGCGGCGGCAGGCTGCAGACCAGGCAGCAGTTGATCAGTCCGGATCACAATGGATCTACTGGGAGAATGGTCTTCTGTACAGTGAGCCTAAGGTCGCTGAGCCTGGGTCAGCCCGTGTGCTGGTGGTACCCCAGCGCTTCAGGACCTTCCTACTGGGTCTGGCTCATGACGTGCCTTTGGCAGGACATTTGGGGCAGGACAAGACCTTTGACAGGCTTGTCACCCACTTCTTCTGGCCCCAAATGCGAAGGCAGTCAGATGGACATTGCAGGTCTTGCCAAACTTGCCAGGCAAGTGGTAAGAGTGGGAGGAAGGTCAAAGCTCCTCTCCAGCCTTTTCCAGTTGTTGGAACACCCTTTGAAAGGGTAGGGATGGACATTGTGGGGCGACTGGATCCCAAGACAGCCCTGGGCAACAGGTACATCCTGGTCTTGGTGGACCATGCCACCCGGTACCCAGAGGCAATCCCTCTCAGGACAACGACAGCGCCAGTGGTGGGCCGGGCGTTAATGGGGATCTTTTCCCGTGTGGAGTTCCTCAGAGAGGTGGTTTCTGACAGAGTGACCAACTTCATATCCAAGTATATGACATCCCTGTGGAAGGAGTGTGGTGTAACCTACAAGTTCACCACCCCTTACCACCCACAAGGTAACGGCCTGGTGGAGAGATTCAACCAGACCTTGAAGGGCATGATTAAGGGTCTAACAGAACCCATGAGGTGTAAGTGGGATGTCCTCTTGCCATGCCTTCTCTTTGCGTACAGGGAGGTGCCACAGAAGTCTCTTGGGTTCAGTCCCTTTGAGCTCCTGTATGGTCACCCTGTGAGAGGACCTCTGAGTTTGGTCAAGGAAGGCTGGGAGGCAGCTCCCAGGAAAACTCCCCAGGATGTGTTTAGTTACATGCTGGCCTTCAGAAACCAAACTGCCCGCTTCAGGAAACTCACTCAGGCGAACCTGGAAGCAAGCCAGGAAGAAATGAAGAAGTGGTATGACCAGAATGCCACTCTGGTCGAATTTCAACCTGGGCGAAAGTGTGGGTCATGGCCCCCGTGGAACCTTGTGCCTTGCAGGACAAGTGGACTGGGCCATTTGAGGTGGTGGAGCGCAAAAGTGACGTCACCTACCTGGTGGATTTGCAGGCTCCAAGGAACCCTTTGAGGGTACTCCACGTGAACCGCCTCAAACCCTACTTCGAGAGGTCCGAAGTGAGCATGCTCTTGGTGACAGATGATGGAACAGAAGAGGAAAGTGAGCCTCTCCCTGACCTCCTGTCTACCAAGTAGCACGATGGGTCAGTGGAAGGTGTGATCCTCTCCCCTACACTGAGCCCAGAACAGCAGAGCGATTGTCACCAGTTGTTGGGACAGTTTGCCCCCCTGTTCTCCCTGACCCCAGGTGTCACTCACTGGTGTACCCATGACGTGGACACTGGTGACAGCCCTCCTGTGAAACACAAGATTTACAAGTTGACTGACCGGGTCAAGGCCAGCATTAAAGAGGAGGTCTCTAAGATGTTGGCGTTAGGGGTGATCAACCCTTCCAACAGTCCTTGGGCCAACCCAGTGGTCTTGGTCCCAAAGGCTGCTGCACCCGGTGCCGCTCCAGAACTACGGTTCTGTGTGGACTACCGTGGGCTCAATGCCGTCACCAGGACTGACGCACACCCCATCCCCAGAGCTGATGAACTCATTGATCGGTTGGGAGCTGCCAAGTTCCTCAGCACGTTTGATTTAACGTCTGGGTACTGGCAGATCGCCTTAACCGATGGGGCCAAGGAGAGGTCAGCATTTTCATACCCAGAAGGACATTACCAGTTCCGGGTGAGGGCAGTGCCGCAACGCCGCACCGCAACCCTGGTCTCACAGACGACGCCTGTTGACGCCGCCACCGAGCTGCTGCTTGCACCGCGACCTGTTGGCACCGCACTCCGCACCGCCTCACTTCACGCCGAAGCTTTGGCACCGCAGAGGGCACCACCGCAACGCCGCACCGCGACCCTGGTCTCACCAACGACGCCTGTTGACGCCGCCACCGAGCTGCTGCTCGCACCGCGACCTGTGGGCACCGTACTCCGCACCGCCTGGCTTCACGAGGACGCCTTGGCCTGCCTGACGCCGCCACTTCCCGCCGAGATCGATGCCGCTGCTTGCACTGTGGTTCGGGGGCACCGCTCGTAAGTTACACGACGCACTGCCCTCATCCCACACCGCAGCCTTGGCCTACCGACGCCGGCGCCATCGACTCCAGTTCGTCAGCCGACGACAGCGCTTCAGCAATGACGACGCCGCTGCTTGCACCGTGATCTGCCAGCACCGTGACGAGCACCGCCTTCATCTCGCACCGTGACCCTGGTCTCTCCGACGACGCCATCTGACGCCGCCACCGAGCCGCTGCTCGCACCGCGACCTGAGGGAACCGCACGCCGCACCGCTGCACTTCGCACCGCAGCACCCGATGCCTGCCGACGCCAGCGCTCCTGACTCCATCAGAGAGGAGATCGACCTGCAACGCGTGTGACTTCGAGGGCCCCATCGCCCTGCATCTCTGAAAGGTACTGTTTGCGGGTCTTCCCGACACCGTAGCTGGCCTGCAACCCCGCGGTCAGCCAGAACTGTTTTGGATTTGTGTGTTCACGACGCCGTGGTAGCCCGGACGGCGCTATCCACACAGGGAACTTTAATCAGCGTATTTTTGAATTGTGAACTTTTAAGTATAGTATTGTGGTTCTTTATCGTTTTTGGTCTTGTTTTAATTATATAAAAATATTGGATATTTTTCTAAACTGGTGTGGTGTCCTTTTGTAGTGCGTACGCTGTATTACTGTTGGTTATGTGCAAATGCTTTACACACTGCCTCTAAGATAGGCCTGGCTGGTCGTGCCAAGCTACCAAGGGGGTGAGCAGGGGCTATTTTAGAAGTGTAACTCCCTTATCCTGACTAGAGTGGTGGTCTTTGCCTGGCTTTGGCCCGCGCCCTAGCCTACCAAGAATCCCATTTCTAACACGCAGTCATTGTTGCATTTGAGAAAAGTGCCAACAACACCAGTCTTATGAATTTTTGGGGCCCTGGGCAAGACATATTTTGAGGGGGCCTGTTGGAAACAACTTTTTTTGTTTTTTGTTTTATAGAGTGCGAACTTGAACTGAAGGTTTCAGAGCACTTTAAATGAGCACCAGTTACGTTACAGATGGACACATTCATTTTTGGTAGGCACGGGGAGATTAAGTGATTTGCCCAGAATCATAGAACGTTAAGCGTTCCTGTCGAGACTCGAACCCGGTTCCCCAGCTTCGAGGTCGACCACTCTAGCCATTAATTTTTATAGCCCATTTTCTGCTAATTCAAGTGACTTGATGCCAAGAAATCTTGCAGAAATGGAGTCACTCAAATATAGCTGAAATATGCCTGGCCCGTATAAGGATGAAAATGTTAAGCATTCCTATTGCCAATAAGTTAAAACTAATAAAAAGTGTATATAAAAACAAAAAGAAATATGCCCTTACTAGGGTCCCAAAAATCCTTAATAGGATCATGGGAAAAGATAGAGGTAGAGGTAGGCGGAATGCAGAAAGGTTTACATATAAAAATAGACATAAGTGAGACAGAGAGAAGTTCACTTTCCTGTGGGTCTCTCAGAAGGTGGGGCCCTGGGCCATTGCCCACTTTGCCCCTAAAATGCCTCTGCAAAACATGTCTCTATAAACAGCGTGTCATCCTTCACTGATAAATCGCTCTACTCACCCAGTCTTGTCACTGCTCTCTTTCTCCCACTTAATGTAATGACAATTTATTTGTGCTTACTCCCTCTGAAACGTTGTAGAGAACTCCATTGCTTCCCAGGTAGATTTGCCTGGCTGCTGATTTAGTGACATTTTGTGGGTAAATTTTAATACTGTGCACAAACACACTATGTTCCTAATGCAGTCTAAAATTACCCTAAATGTTCTTGTACATTGACACACCCATATGAATATGGACACACCCCTGCAAAGACACCGCAAATGTTCGCTAGCTCCCTGGCTGTTATTACGTCTATTGCCACATCCTTATTTGTATTAATGTCAGGAATTTTGTAAGACCTCGGGCAGTATCACATAAAGTGAGCATTGCAATTGCTAATTTAAGACACAGTCCCACTGTTTTGGGCTGACTAGTTTCTTAAATAGTTGAAGGGCTTGAGCAGTGCTATTTTACCATCCTTAACTGTGGTGCAGGGTTGATTGTCACAGGAGCTTTAAAGGCATGTTCTGCTTGTTGTTGCTTTCGGCTGAAAATGTTGCAACATTTTATGACATATGTAAAGTAAACAACATAACATAAGAGCATTCACAAAGCAACATATTTAAACAAAACATAACAGGGCACAGCACAGCAAATTTGCCATAACAGAAATTAACAACACAACCACAATACAACGAAACAACATCCCATTGCAATCTCGCAGCACTAAAACAGGGCAGCACAAAAACATCAGAATTAAAACTGACACACAAGAACTATCCACAAACATTTTTGTCACACATTATTACCTCCAGGAACCTGCTTTCGTAATTCAGTGGTAAAAGATGTTTGCACCAAACACTACCTTAATTTACCACCAAGGGCATAGCATAGTACCAGTCAAAATGTTTTGTGATGCAGTCAAATAGGTGGCATTTATGTTCGTTTTTTATTTTTTTATTTCACATTTCAGCTTGTCAGATTCAACTAAGAACTACCAACTCACATGGTGCAACCGTGTGTCACACGACATCGGCTCCCTTCACACGGCCACCCGGCGAGGAGCTGATATCACACTGTGGCAGATAAAACGAGCTGGAAACCACTGCAAAGAGTTGATTTCCAGGTCGTCTTTTGAGGCTTTGACCAGCCTATGTCCATTAAACGGTATTGAAAAAACCCAGTACATCAGTACTCGCCTCAGCAAATTTTTTTTTTTTTGGGTGGAGTGGGCATAACAGTGATTGATTGATTTTGTAGTTGGCAGGTGTGTGAGAGCCTGAAAATGAACAGTCAGTCCTGCATTGTACCGTTTTCCTTTGCTGCTTTAGGCGTGTCTCCTAACACACTTAATGATAATCCCCTTTCACTGCCAGTTGAGACTAGAATGCAATTGTACTGCATAAATTATGAACACAAAGCGAATAAGAAGCAGACACCTTATTATTATCTAAAAGATGGAAGCCCCAGAAGTATCAGTGCTTTATGTCCTATGTGATAGTAATACTCCTGTCGCTCGCATTTCAGTTTCTGCAGCACCTGCATAAGAAAAACTGTTTGTTTGTGCACTGCTTTCATGCTGTAATGTTGGGGAAATTATATATTAAACGTTTTAAAAAAAAATGCTTTGTATAGCCCAAATAAATAATGTCATTGATGTATTTTTCGTTTGTGTAGGTAGCATAACAAAGCAACATTAGGTCCTTTACATGTGCGTTTCATCGGGGCAGCTATTATTGTTCCCAAGGGTAGCACGACAATTTCCTGTTTTGATGCTCACTGCAGCCAGTTTATGGCTTTTGCTCAAATGTGCTGCACTCATAGTTTTGAGCTGTGGCTGCAGCCTACATTCATGCTGCATAGGTTGACTGCTGCTGCCCATTAGGGGCCTGCTTGCAGATTTTTATTTTAGTGTTTCCTTGGTGAAGTTAGTCTTTCACTTTCATATATATCTAAAAATTCCAAGTCAATAGAATGAGATCTCTAAAAGTAAGGGATGACTGACGGCAAGCGGTTGGGGGGGGGGGGGAGTTAAACTTCCACAAATTGTTATTTAGGGTGACAAATGCTATTTTGTGATTCCAACTGTGTAATTACAAAAACATCCACTTCATTGTCCATCGCTCTTATGAAATTAGTCTTCTCGCTCCATTTTTTTAGTACAGTCCATAAAGTTAAAAGATGTTTAATTCTACTAATAAACCACATAGCTATTCAAATCCTACCACCGAGTCTCATTGTAATATTTAGGGAAAAAATGAATGCGTGGAGACCAGCTCATAGGATGTATGTACTCAGGGTTGACATCAATCAGAATATGAAAAGGTCTTCAAACCATGAAAAACATTTTTTCTCTTTAGTGGACATTAACTATCTTGAAAGAGACCATTGAGGATGAATCTGACTTTTTAAGGGACCTAATATTTGCGTTTTGGTGGAAGCGATACTCCACCACAAACATGACGGATGTCCCATTCGCTTTTTTACCAGTGCATTAGAGCCAGGTCCACTAGAATTATGCGTTTATGGTTTTTCCGCATTTGTCACATAATCCAAGAAGCGCCTGGATACCCTTTTGGGTGAATAGCTGTGTTTTATAAATCCTGATTGATTGATTGATTGATCCACTATCTGCTACATAATCTGCAAAATTTAACATTTTTTTTCTAGCTCAAACAGATCAAAAGTTGCTAAAAACACAGAGACACGTATTCCTGTGCACTAAAAGGCGACTAGACTGGTCATCTTTCAGTTCCATATTGCTGTATTTGGGTGGAAAATTGGTACTAATAAGGTGTTACCATTCATAAAAATATCAAAATAATGAAGTAATACTGTCACAAAATGTACCGCATTATACCGCATAATTTACCTTTTCTTGCTGCACAATTTAGTCAAGCCTGCCACATAATTTGGTCCTCCTCAGACGCATAATTTCAGTGTCCCTGATTAGAGTCTATCGCAGACAGGATATCGCCATGTCTGGGGCGAAATTCCCGTACACCAGACTCTATCCTAAATCATAAAAGGAAGCTATAAGCATGACCTTACAAGCGAAAAAGCTAATAAATGTCATTAGTTGAACCACTGATTGCATTAATAACATAATAATATAATGCCCTTGCCAAGACTGCAAGTGTTGCCTTGACCCAATTCTCTGTCTGCTTCTGGCCACGCCTGTTTATTCTAGGCTTTCCCAACCGCAGAATTCCACTGAGTTGGGTGGGGCCATGTTACATTTCGTTTGATATCTGACACATTCTGGACAACTCTGTTCTTATCAATCCACACAAATTTAAACTATAACAAAGTTCAAGCTAAGCACATACAGAATTTTTAGTTTTTGAAAGCTGCAAGGTGAATTCCATTAAAATATATTTCTTTGCTGAGAAATAAGATGGCTGAATTAACACGGCGGATAGAGGATGCTTATACATCAACCTTGCAAATTACACATCGGTCTCCCAATTAATAAGATCATGTTTGATTAAGATTTAATTCTAATTTTCATGTATTTTTATGTATTTATGTAAAAGAATATTTCTCATTGATGTCCATGATATATAACCAAGGGTCTGGTAAACTTAGGAGTATGCTTTGAGTCAAATACATTTTTGTTGTGTGTATGTCTGAAAATGTAGGATCCCTTCAAAAGCATTGAAGAACCTTTAGTGCTGAGGTTGAATATATCATTCTGGTAAATTGGAGCGATCAACAAGACAGATGTAAATCTGAAAACGGACATGGGGGTTTGAGGTGAGATTGGGACCGGAGCAAGCGGGTGGCTCCATATTGGAATATTGACTTTTCTTGGTCAGGGATGGTGGGGTGAGGCCATGGACATACATAAACACTCAGGACTAGAAATGTGTACAAGGATCTCTGATAGACTGGCCGCCATCTTGTGCCAGAGGGGTTGTTGGAGTGGAACGTGGTTAGTTGAGTAGCGTGCAGGTGGTGAAAGTGAAGATGTTTTCCTTAGTTGGTACAAATACCAAGGGAAATCGATGAGGCTGTATCACTATTCAGTTGCGATGTGAGGTTGTGCATTTATGAGTGCTTCGATTGAGTGAAAGGTTACGTGGGGGCAAATGTTTCAGCAGAAGTTTTTATTATGAAACCAATATATGAGCTACACACAGAGTACAAGAAGGAATGTGCAGTGCATATGGCTTCTCATCTTCCTAGGTTCCAGAGAGAGCGGATCCAAGCAACACAAAGCACACAGGGAACATACTACTGAAGGCTCCTCCTTCTGCTGCACCTTTAGAGAAATCATCACACAAGCCTAGGGGAATGAACATCACATAGAGTCTATCACTGCTCCAATTTCGAGGAGATCATCCGGTGCACAGGGGAAGGTACAAGAAAGAATGATTTTCATTGACCCTTTAAAGCTGAAGACACCATGCTTCCTACTGACACCTTCAGCAGAACTCCAGCACATAGAACTCCTCTAGACAGACCCAGCATTACAGAAATTAAGCGGTGAGCAGATGCCTGAAGTGGCCTGTGGCGCTCACCTTCAGATCATTACCTATGCTGATGACACCCAGCTAGTGGTTTCTCTCAATCAACTGGATAACTCAGGACCTGGCCTAGCCTTATGCCTTGAAAAGGTATCAATATCGATGGACAGCTCATACTTAAAACTCAACGGGGCTAAGACTGAGCTGATGCTCCTTGGGAACCCTGCCACCCTGAACATAGGTTCTTTTTGGCCCAGCTGTCTGGGTCCAGCCCCCTCCCCGAAAGAACAGATTAAGAGCTTGGGTGTATGACTGGACCGTAATCTTGATTTTAAGGCGCAAGCACGAAAGGTCGCAGCATGCTGCTACGGGATTTTGAGAATGATAAGAAAGATCCTCCCTCTGCTACCTTTTCTGCCAGAAGACTGCTGGTTCAAGCATTAATTTTGTCACGCCTTAATTATGCCAATGCCCTTTACCTGGGAGCCCCACACCTCACTACCAAAAAACTACATATCGTACAAAATTGTGCAGCACGTCTGCTCTTGAATATCCCCAAGCGCCTATCGGCTAAGCCTGCGCTTGCTTCACTTCACTGGCTTCCAATCCAGGAGAGGATCCAGTTTAAGGCACTGTGCATTACACATAAAGCACTTTCAGGCAAGGGTCCACCAATTATCAGCTCCATCATTCAGCCCTGCCGCTCGAATAGGGCCTTGAGGTCAGACAATAAACAATTGGCGGCAGTCCCGAAAATAAGAAGAATGCAAAGTGGAGGTCGTCTCTTCTCGTATAATGCCGCCAAGTTATGGAACCACCTCCCCCTTTGCATTCGCCTTGAGCCAAACTACCTGACCTTTCGAAAATTAATAAAAACATATCTGTTTCCTTAACTATGCCCGGAGTTTGAAGTTGCACTGCTGTCAGCGCTGGGATGCCCCTGGGTAACCACGCGCTTTAGAAATGTTTCTTCATTCATTCAGAGAGGATGTTGCCTAGCAGATTGACATGGACCAACTCTTCTAAGCAGTGCCAAGAATGGTTTACTTATGCTTGGTCCTTGTTTGAAATGGCAAAGCCGAGCCAAACAACATTGGACTGGAAGGCAGCCCAGGGTGATTTGTAGAGTCTGACATTAATTCAAGCATTCCATGCATCACTTTTCGTGCTATCCAGAATGTGATGTACAGCACAGAGGAATTCTCTCTGCTCTAACTTTTTTAGTGTGCAAAGTATGAGCTACACACGTACCATTGGAGAAGGTGAAGCCCATGTTTCTCCTTACTGGCCTCGCATAGTAGCCAGAAGAAGACTATTGACTAACAGAACACAGCACAACAGAAAGAACAGCACCTGGAAGCCAGAGTCACATTAAGGGCGTTGGCTGTGTAAATTACAAAGATTTTTTTTTTTTTGCTGGTGTGCAGTGTGTCTACAGCTGCTTGACATTACAGAAGGTGTGGTAGGGCCCATCTTCAATATAAAATGTGTTGGTACACCTTATGTACCTGGACATGCCTCTGTTTGCTTGGGTCTTTGTGATTCACAAAAACACGCAAAGAAACTCAGGTGGTGACATAGAACGCAGACCACCCAGCAAGCGGTCTACATTTTAGCACCCTATGGTTGGGTCCCATGAGAGACAAGGATGGTTTCATGCAGACTTAAGCAGGTGGTCTCAGCATCCAGACTTTGAGCAGAAGTTGAGAACCACAACCAAGTTGGGAGAAGAGTGGTTTAATGCGCCCACTGTCATAGGACTGCCAGGCTCCACTTCAAAAGTTGAAGGGCCTATGGCCAAACCCTTACAGAGAGGCAAGTGTGAATTTCAATCTATGAAGGGACTCCTGCACTCATCTGTGCAGGTGCACAATCCAATTGTGTGCACTTGCACTTGCACATGTCAAATGTTGAACTCATCCATGACAGAGGCCCTATACATTCCTCCTTTATCTGCATTTATCCTTAGAGTGTTTAATCTGCTTCATTTACAATACCCTGACTTTCATCCCCTCTACTAGAATCCTTGGAGTTCTATTCAGTCTCTCTATGCAAATGCCATCTTTCATTACTTCTATATCCTGTGAAATGTGTTACGCCCAATACTCATCAACTCACTAGTTCTTAGTATGCTGGACTACCCCAATAATCTACTTGTGGACCTTCACCAGCATTGCTTCTCCCTATGGACAAGTGTCAAACTTTGCCACAAACACCTTAGGCGGTCTCCCGAGGCACGGTCCACCCTCATCCTGGCACCACAATTCTGTTTGGATCTCTGCTAAAAAGAGGCCCATAGAAATGGGCACTAATATTGAATGATGTTGATGCTATATCCCAGTTGTACCTTTCCAATATCTTAAAACATGTTATACTCCCACAACATCCTAAGATCTGCCAACCAGAACCATTTTTGTCTCACCCAAAATCCCTGGGCCCCATCCATTTTATTTATATATGATATTTATATAGCATAAACCTAGTAATATGTGCCACAGAGGCCCTTTACAAATAAGGGGTCGATTCCGATTCGGGCCGGAAATTTCCCCGACCGAGCCGGACCCGGAGAGATTTCCGACCGAATCGGACCCGTGCAGTCCGACCGAACGAGTCCGATGCGTCCGTATGTTATCGGACACGAGTCGGTCGGACTCCCATTGAACTCAATGGGAGCCGGTCGTACAACGCGTACGCGGGCTCCCATTGCCTCAATGGGTGCGAGGCGGACAAGGGCGCCCTCTACAGCGAGTACGCCGCGGGCGCTCGCGGCGTACACGCACAGGTAGGGGGACCCTTGGGTCCCCCTGTGTGCGCCTCGCACGGGTACGCGTACAGGGGGTCCGACACGGACCCCCAAAGTACGGCTCCGACAGCGAGTTCGAGTCGGACGGCGCGAGTCGGTCGGAGCGGTCGAGGTGCGCATCGTACTTACCCGGCCGGAAAACGTCTCCATTGCGCGGTGCGAGTCGGGTCCGACCGAGTCGGTCGGAGCGGTACGGTCCGGGTACGAGTCGGTCGGAGCGGTCGGGTCGCCCGGACGAGTCGGTCGGCGAGTCGCATCGTACTCGCTCGGCCGGACCCGCGTACGGTTCGGTCGGGTAACAGGCTTTCGCATGGCTTTTTTCCCGACCGAATGGTATTGGGTGCGCCTCCGACCGAGATCGGAATCGGCCCCATAGTGTAGAAACTGAATGAATCACACATCGGCATGAGTAGGCAATGTAAGAGAGTAGTTGGTAGTCTCTGAGAGGTAATTTGAAGAGGGGTATCTTCTATCTTTTCTGAATAATGAAACATCTAGATTTGGTCGCTCTTTGAGTTCCTTTCCGCTGTTATTGTGTGAAGTTTTTGATGTAGGCATGATGGCAAGTCAGAGTGGAAAGCTATGTGTATTAATGCATGGACCTCTAAATTTAATTCCAGCCTTCAATGGGAGCTAGTTAAGACTTTTTAATATAGAGGTGATATGGTTTGATTTCTTTGTGGCTGTTACCAAGTGGACAGCTGCATGTACGATGGTTTTGAGAGGAGCAATAGAGTATTTGGTACGCCCACAAGTAGTGCATTGCTTTCATTGAGATGGGTGTCCTGAACTACTAGGGTTAGAAGAAGGGTATACGTTTCCTAAGCAGATAGAGTTGAAAAGAGGTGCTCAGTCATATTGAGGATTTGTTCAAAGATAAATCCTAAAGATTTGGTTAACCAAATCAGAGAACAAGCAATCACCAGGCTTGACAGACTAGAGAACATCAATACATATTTTAAGCTGGGGTTGGAGAGCCATTGGAGTAGAGGAGAAGAGTTTTGTTTTTCAGTTTAAAAAAGAATGTGCTTATCCAATTCATTTTTCAAGGAATGACCCCCAACCCCACCTGCGGACCTCATCCTCTCTGCTGAAATTCAGAAGAGGACTCAAGGCTTGGCTGTTTAACTGAGCCTCCCTGCAGCAGTACTGTCAGCGCCTGGATACCCTCACAGATGAATGGCCGCGCTATACAAATCCAAATTGATTGCTTGAGTGATTGAAGAAACGTTTTTCAGCTAGTTACGTCAGCTGAATTACAGACTCTGAGACTTAGCCGTGTATTATCATTATATTGAAATATGGACATATGTTTTACCGTGCCATTGTACCACAACTTCCAAGATATGCCGAAAAAGGAAGGTGATTGGAAATAACTACGTAGAATGCTGCATTTAGGTGAAATTGTTGAGGATTTGAAGGATTCCAATTTTACAAACTGTGATTTCAATATCTAGAACTACTGGTTCAGAATGTTTTCATCTAGCCCCATTATGAAAGTCAGAATGTATATTAAAGAGTTGTGATAAACAGTAGTGAACACCGGTAGGCCTCGGGTTGAACAAGTAGATAGGCATCACCTTCATCTCAAATTTTTAATGTGTTATCTAGTATTTGTAGTTTAACAGTTTCTGTGCAGTATTTGGGATGGAGTACAGAATGAAAGGGTTTAATAGGCTGTTGCAGATTATGGCCAAGAGATGAGTTGTAACATTGTCAATAATGCGTACACTTGTCTGAAATTGTGTGGCTTAGTACCATCAACGTGAGGTTAGATTTATGTACTCTTCAGACTTGTTAAGGACTAGATGAAGGTCAGTTATATCTTGATGTCTAAAATCACCCAATCTTAAGATTGTATACTTTCTTTCTAAAAATAACTAAAGATAGTTTTGATTTATAGTTACAAGCGTGTAAGAACAGAAGACAATAACCTACTAGGGTAGTATTTACCAAGTTTAGGCAATGTACAACACATTATTATATGCACAATTGCACTTTTTCAGAGATTTCCAGGAATGCAATGGCCACCTAGAAGTAAGCTGTGTAATCAAATTTAGAAATCTTTGTAATTAAATGTGAAGATTTGTTATTACCATGGCTGTGTGGCTATCAAAAGTGATTCTAATTTGTTTATGACTTTTGTATATTAACAGCACACAAAAAAACATACAATATGCATTCCATAAAAACAAAATGCCACATTTGGGATTATTGCGAGACCAAGTGATCCCCAGGCAGAGAGAGAAAGTTGGATAGTACAAAAAGTTTGATGTGGGCCTAGGCATAATCATAGAACTTACTGAAAAAGACTTGCATCACGGTTAGACCAAAAGGCATGTTGACATTGATATTAATCAAATTGACCCGTGATAAAGTCTGAAGAGGCAGAAACAAGTACTTAGAGGGGACTAGATAGCGTAAGGAATGACTGGTAGTCCCGGATCGATGTATCTGAGTTGGTGTTCACCAACTTCTGAGCAGCACTTTAAAAGCTTCCAATGTAACAGTATGAAGTCACAAAACATTGGAACATTCAACATAACATAAGCCTTCAACATTCTAGGCTCTTCCTCTTTTGTTTCTCTTCTGTCTTCCAAAAAAACTTTCTTTCCTTCTTCTCCACTCTTTTCCCGACTCCTCTACTGAGCATCTATAATAAAACAAAATTAACTCCTTTAAGCATACTGGTCAGTACTTTAGAAATTCCCTGAAACCTTAACATCAAACTTCATACATATCAACTAAATCTTTAGTTCATAAAAAATATATGTATATCCTCCTCGCCCTCCAAGAGGGTAGGGAGATCTAGATAAAGCTAGTCTCCTTGTCTTTAATAAAATCACAATTCTCTATGCACTTAACCTCTGAGAATCGACATTTTATTACAAGACAGGAGGCTAGCATTATTCATGTTTAAAGTCTTTTAGAACTTGCTCCGTTACATGTTCAACTGGCCTAAAATAAAAATCCCTAAATACTTTGTCATTTGACCAATCCACTGCTTTCAGAATTTCGCTTAAACTAACTCCAGAAAAGTAAACCTTTGAAGCCATAGCTCCATGAATCGAATGCACTTTGAATTTCTCCAAATTCACACCATTTTCACGTATAGTATCCTTAGCCCATCTTCCAATAGTTGCTGTTGAAACTGCTCTATGCGGTTTTGCATGAGATATCAATAACTGATCTTCTCCCACACTTCTAATCTCACTTACTCTTGACTCATATTCCCTTATACATCTTTCCACACACAATTTAGGATGACCAACAAATCTAGGATACAATATCTTCTCTGACATGGTTTTTGTTCTACGTTTAATTTCACAAAACACTCCCTCAGGATGAAAAAATCTCCCTGAAATATCCAAAGCTTTCACATCTGAAACCCTTCTAAAAGTAATCATACACAATAATGTAGCCAACTTCCATGTTAAATGATTCAGACTCAAACATCTGTTACTTTGCCATCCTTCAAAAAGTTTCCAAATCAAACATACATCCCATAGAGTATTATACCTTGAACCTGGAGGTTTTCTTAAACGAATCCCTTTCATAATTCTACAAACCAATTGATCTTTCCCAACAGAAACTCCATCAACCAGACAATGACCAGCTGCTATAGCTGACCTATAACAATTAACAGTTCTATAACTTAGACCCTTCCTGAATAGACTTACCAGAAAATTTGCAATTATATCTTCATCCACTTCAACGGGATCCAAATTCCTTTCCATGCACCAGCATACCCAAACTTTCCATGCGCTTGCATAACTTCTCCTAGTTCCTGGCGCCCAAGACTCATATAATAACTCTGAAGCCTCTCCTGATAACTCTGCGAATCTACCAGATTTCCTGAAATGCTGCAAACTAGAAGGTAGAGCACGCCTGTGTCATGATTCTGGCCCCCAGGCGTCCCAAAAGCCACCTATCCTTTCCCCCCTCGCCCCTGATCTACACCAGTGTGAATGAGTGGAAGGGAGCAGAACAGCCGATCCTGCTACGATCAGCACCATAATCGTCCACTTCCGAGTCACGCTGGACGAGGCAGGTCAGGTTTCCACTTCCGGGTCGCGCTCTATGAAAGACCGGAGTGCGGAACCTGACGCTGCTTTGTATCCAGTTCTGAACCGGAACCACGTTTGGCCGTAGCCATGCAGTGAAGTCCTTCATGTTTGCCTGGAAGGGCTAACCCCACCTGACTTCAACCTCTGAAGTACCCCGGGCGCAGGAGCGCCGAAGGTACGTCCTTTTCCTGGACCGCAAGGAACGCAGTTGCAGGGACTCCTTGACCTGTTACAGCCCAAGAGCGCTTTAGACGTATCCTGTACCGCATGGAACACGGTCACAGGAATCCAAGCATTGCGGCGCTTGTACGCCGAAAGTGCACCTTTCCACATTGTGCCGGAGCACATGTAGGTGCTACACAGACAGTCGCCACGCTGGAGCGCCTAATGGGTTTTCTTCATCTGTTGTGTATTACCGCGCTGGAGCGCCTATAGTGTTCACTTCATTTATTTTGCATCACCGCGCTGGAGCGCCTATTGTGTTTTCTTCTTTATTTTGCATCACCGCGCTAGAGCGCCTATTGGGTTTACTTCCTTTGTTTTGCATCACCGCGCTGGAGCGCGTGTTGGTATACTTACGTTTGAGGCATAGCGCAGGAGCGCACCTTTGTTTTGTTTGCTTGAGAGTACGCCGGAGCGTCTTTCAAGGTACTTCCCTTTATTAAAACACATCACGCTGGAACGTGATCATATGAAGAGTATTCTGGTTATCAGTGACAATTAACTGAGTTCTGCTGGTTATTCTACAAGGCTGATCCTACGAACAAGCCCTTTCCCTGAAGTGGAGTGTCCATTCTTGCTGATTATGTTTGTCTACTGCTATACTACCCCAGGAATTCCTTATTTCAGGTAGTTACCACATCTATAGGGAGGGTAAAAAACAACAGGGTCTTTTCTATTGTTACAGACTAGTGAATTCTACCTTCTCTTCTTTAGGTATCCTTCTACGTACTAGTTACAGACATCCCTGTCATTTATTGGCCTTCTTCCCCCACAACCCAGCCTTCTTCTTGTGTAGACCTTAGTGTTTCGAGTAAAGGTAAGGGGCAGGGGAGTTTGGTCATATCGTCTCTGCAAGGTTTCACCGCAAGTCAAGGTAAGAAGAGCGGTGGTCTGACACCCTGACTCCACTAACGGATGCTCTCTTCCGTCTACATCTTTCAAAAGAGCCTTTTCCGCCACTATCAAAATTGGATCCTCCACAGCAAACTCCATCACAGATGGATACCATTGTTGCGTTATCCTAAACGGTGTTACTAAAACTAGTCTGCGTGCTTGTCTCCTCACCTGCATCAGAACCTTCGGAATCATTGAAAATGGGGGAAAAGCATAACCTCTCAAACCCCTCCAATCTAGACTGAATGCATCCACACACATTGCTCCCCGATCCAGGTCACATAATTCTCCAACTGATTTGTTAACCTTGACGCAAATAAGTCTACCTCCAAAAGTCCCAATATTCCCTGTAATTTCTTGAAAAACAATGGTTTCAGTTTCCAGTTGCTGTAATCCTTTAAAAAACAAGAATTCCAATCTGCTACCATATTTTCTTTCCCTGGCAGATACTGAGCCGTTATTCTTATCTTGTGTTCCATGCAAAACTTCCAGAAATCCTTTGCCAGTTCTGCTAACCTCTTTGACCTGCTTTCCCCCAACTTGTTTATGTATGTCACAGCAGAAATATTTTTGAGAACAGTGGTCCCTAGAGAAACAACAATAGGAACGGGAGAATGAATATAGACCCAGTCAGTACCATATTTGTAGAACTTGTCCAGCCGGACAGAGGTCTGATATTTAATATTTTTGAATCAAATAGGAGCAATACAGACAAACAATTTTTGTAAGTGGGACACAAGCCTGCATCCTACTAGACCAGGAGGGACAAACAATAGGGAACACAAAAGTCTCAGGCAAGGCTGTAGGTTTGTTAAACACACAATTTTTCAATGTAAGAAAAAAATCACAAGGAAACACCTTTACACATTAAATGGTAATTTAGAGCAGTGCATAAGGTGTATAGAGTGTCGACGGCGTTTCAATCCATATAAACAATAGATGTATCATCATCAGGACATTTAAAATAAGCATGCCTGTGTACAATTGCCTGTGATAATCGTTGGCAAATACCGCATGGATAGTGGTAGATGTGAAGCTGACGGCACAGTTGGCGAACAGCAAGACCAGGAAAAATAAATCGGAGGTGTATTGGGGAAAACCGGACCGCTTAGGGCGTCAAAGGCGATGGCGCGGTGTTAACGAAGAATGACCCATCCAGTGATGGGAAGGGGAATGCTCGGTGGCGTATGTTTCCAGAATGGGGGAGGGAGCCGCAGCCGCGTGCTCCAGAGTCCAGACAGAGGTTTTTCTTGATCCAGGTTCCTAGGTGGCAGGCAATGAGTCAGCTTCACATCTACCACTATCCACGCAGTATTTGCCAACGCTTATCACAGGCAATTGTACACAGGCATGCTTATTTTAAATGTCCTGATGATGATCCATCTATTGTTTATATGGATCGAAACGCCGTCCACACTCTATACACCTTATGCACTGCTCTAAATTACCATTTAATGTGTAAAGGTGTTTCCTTGCGATTTGTTTGTTACATTGAAAAATTGTGTGTTTAACAAACCTACAGCCTTGCCTGAGCCTTTTGTGTTCCCTATTGTTTGTCCCTCCTGTTCTAGTAGGATTCAGGCTTGTGTCCCACTTACAAAAATTGTTTGTCTGTATTGCTCCTATTTGATTCAAAAATATTAAATATCAGACCTCTGTCCGGCTGGACAAGTTCTACAAATATAGTACTGACTGGGTCTATATTCATTCTCCCGTTCCTATTGTTGTTTCTCTAGGGACCACTGTTCTCAAAAATAGCTTAATTCCCAAGGTCCCTGGTAGACCTTACTTGGGTTCCCTTGTCTCTTTACAATAAATACAGCAGAAATATTGGCCATCTTCAATAAAACTGTTCTTCTCTGAATTTTCTCCTTGAAACTGAGAACGGCCAAGAGCCCTGCTTTCAGTTCCAAACAATTTATATGATCTTTTCTCTCTTTCAAATTCCATCATCCTCCTGTTTCTTGCGTCTCTAATCTCGCACCCCAACTTAAGCTGCTCGCATCTGTCTCTAACACATAATCCAGACTCGCCCCAAAAATTGCCTGGCCATTCCATGCATGCAAATTCTCTAGCCACCAATTCAACTCCTCCTTCGCTTCTACATCCAATTTCACTTTGTCTCCATACCACAGTCCTTTGTTTAAACTCGCATCTTTTACTCTCTATAACGTCCTGTAATGCAACAGGCCCGGAAAAATAGCCTGAATAGATGATGACAAAAGACCTATCACTCTCGCTAACTGTCTTAGGGTTTTCTCCTGTTTTTTTTAACAATCATTTCACCTCTCTTCTTATTAAGATAATTTTCATGTCTGGTAACTCCAACTGTCTCTTTACCGTGACCAACACAAAGCCTAAAAACTCCATCCTCTGTGCCTGATTCAAAATAGATTTCTCTAAGTTTGTTACAAAACCTAAATCTGTCTGCAACCTCTGCACCATGATGCTGTGCTCCAATAATGTCTGTACGACCCCATTCATGATTAGAATGTCGTCTAAATAAATCAGCAATCGAACCCCTTTTTCTCACAAGAAGCCCACGACTGGTCTAATCACCTTTGAAAAACACCAAGGGGCCGATGATAGTCCGAAGGGGAGAAAACAAACTTCCACCTGGACTGAAGGTATTCTTGACTTTCCTCTGCAATCGGTATTGAAAAATACGCATCCTTTAAATCTATTTTCACCAGCCAATAATTGTCCATCAAGATGTCTCTTAACAGATGCATACCCTCCATCTTGAAATGCCTGTAAACCACATACTGATTTAATTCCCTCAGATTTATGACGATCTCCAACCTTTGTCCTTTTTTCCACTACAAAAAGGGTACTTACAAACCCTTTCCTTTTCTCTGACGCTCTTATTATCGCCGGCTTTCCCAACATTTCTTTTATCTCCTTTTCAATAATAACTTGAACCTCTTTTCGAAAAAATATTTCTCTGGTTCCCTCTCTTGTTTTGCTACAAAATTAATTACAAAACCTTTCACAGTTTCCACAACACAGCAATCTCCTGTTATCTCTCTCCATTCTTCCTGAAATAATTTCAGCCTCCCTCCTGAGTTTCTCAGGGTAAAAGCAATAGTATTTCTCATACTCACCTTGTCCCGTCTGACTTCCTGCCTGAAAGCCTGATCTTTCATGACCTGTTCTACTCTTTCCTCCTCGTCCTCTTTGAGGATAGAAGGAACCTTGGTACCGGTTTCCTCTGAAACCACTCCTTCCTTGGAAACTTCCACCTCCTTGATAGGATGGGCCTCTGAAATATGATCGGATGAAAGTCCGACCCCGCATTCCGGCCCTGCCAAATAAACTTCCACTTCTAAAACCGCTTCTAATGGATGCATGTGCTTTATCCAGAGAAGTAAATGTTTGAACGTGCTTTCCTAATGACTTAACCAGTCCATCCCCGAATAGATGTCCTTTTGACTCCTCACTGCTCTCTTTCTTTGCAAAATCACCCAATTTAGGACTATTTCTGAACAAGACTGCCTTACGTCTTTCTGCTATTAACCAAGCATTTGCGTTCCCAATAAAGCACACAGCTCTTTGGCTCCAACCTCTTAACAGATCTAAATCAAGTTCTGTTCCATTTAAGTAAGATTCCTCTACCATGTCAAATATCCTTGCCACTGGACCTAGAATATCCAAAACTTTGTCCTCGCATTGCTTAAGCGATCTTTCCAACCCTTTCCTAGGGTCATGACCCAATCAAAATAAATAAGTAATTTGGTCTGGGTCAAGATTAGGAGTCATAGTCTCCTTAATATTAATCATGAGATTACGCTCGTTCCTTACCAATGGCCATCTTATCCAGAGTTTAATATCATCTGAAACATGTTTCATTGGCCACTATTCCAATTTTCTCAGGTGTCTAATCAATGCTGGATTAAATAATGACTGCCCGAAAGGATCCCTCAAATCCTTCTTAGACCGAGTACTAGAATTACCATACTCTGAAAATTCGTCTGGATTCTCATTCTAATCAAGATCTAAAACATAGTCATCAAAATTCTCATTTTCAATATTTGCTTGCCATGAAGGTTGTCCACCTCTTTCATTCGCAAGGTCAACCTGCCTTTCTTGTGCCGCTCTGGCCACCTGTCAAACCTTTACCTTTGCTTTGTTCACTCACATTCTTATTCTCCGTACTGGAAATATTTTCCACGCTATTCTTGTGTTTCTGATAACACTTTCCACCAGGTCCCCTGTTCTGTATTTCCTCCTCCTCTGATAATGTCCAAAATTCCTCTTCCTCTGAAATATCAACTTTCCTTTTCCCTTCCTTTGCCAACCTTTCCACAGTTTCTTGCACTCTACTCCCTATTTCTTTCTCTATTAACTTATTTATAATTTCTTCCTGTACATCCTTTGTGCTTATTTCTGCTCCTTCACTCATTTTAATTTCCTTCCAAATAATACTATGCGCCCCCTACTTCAATTTACCTCTTTAGGTTTATCTTTTCCAATTTTCTTAAAACTCTCCTTCCTTTTTAAAAAAAAGAAACATCCTTTGATCCTCCTGCGCTCTAATTATCTTTCGTTATTTTTTTTTTCTCGTTTGCAGTGATTTTCCTCGCACTTGTCAGATGTCAACTGACATCCTGATGCCGACTGGAGACTTGTTTCCTAGCAACGCGATGTTGCCAAGAGAAACGTAATCCGTAATCAATTTACGCTCTATGTCCTTAAGAAATAGATGTGTCTTGACTCGAGTAGTCCAAACGCGCTCTATTTCCTTTGGAATTCTACCCGATACCTTCTGTATTGATTCAGTGAGGGAGAGCGAGATGCGCATCTGCGCAATTGACTCTCTGAGCACATGCGCGCCCACGGGCTAGTCTCCCTGCTGTTAAACTTTAACTGTACTTTAAAAAAAAAAAAAAAAAAAATTTTAAATCATTAATCTGTAACTAAGCATATACTCTAACTGTAAAAAAAAGATTCCTCCCAAAAAAATCTCCTTCCTTCCTGTTACCACATTAATTTTATCCCTAACTAAATCACGACTAAATCTAACTTCACTAAATACCCGAAAATTGGGTTAAACTATGAAACCACAACTAACAATCATTTCTAGCCAAAAGACACTATCTCATACTTCAAAAATCTTAAATAAACTCTTTGCACTCACATATTTAACATACATAAAGCAATACCTTCATAAAAAAAATCTCTCAAATAAAAGTATACTTATCTGCACAGAAGCATCAAGAAAAAGAGGAAGAGCCTAGAATGTTGAAGGCTTATGTTATGTTGAATGTTGTAATGTTTTGTGACTTCACACTGTTATATTGGAAGCTTTTAAAGTGCTGCTCAGAAGTTGGTGAATAAAAGGTAATGCATAATGCTAGCCTCCTGTCTTGTCATAAAATCTGATGTTGCATTTTGGACTAACCATAATTCAAGTCTTTTTTAGTGAGTTTTATGATTATGCCTAGACCTAAACCACATTTTTGTATTATCCAGTCCCTGCTCAGAACATATTCCTTCTGTGTATTTCAGACCTTATCATGGGTACATTGGAAATACTAGTGCAAACTCAGGTTTTGTTCCAACTGCGATTGCTGCCCCATATTGACTTACGAGGTCTGTCTGAAATCTCTTTGTTTACCTTATACACAAATGACTTTTACTAATCCACTAAGGGTAGCCAGTCCTATTCATGAGGATTCGCTGATTTCAGTGCATTAACAATTATTAGTCTTACTGGGATCCATTCTGAGATCAACGTATCGAGTCTGTCAGGGTCAAATTGATCCAGTGCTCATAGCAATCGTGTATACTTACCCACAAGGTTCAGTCTGCCTATGGTCTTTCATCTATTTACTTGCATGTTGGGTCACGATTTTAGATCTACTGTCCCCACTATGATGCACTTTATTTTATCTAGGGGCACATCTGCTCACTTGCATGACTACCTCCTCATCTTGGGCTTTTATATTATTTGTTCTTTTATGGTGTACTGTATTATATACATATCTTGATGTACACCTCACTAGTGAGGGGCTTCTGAATAGTCAATGTAAACACTTCATACATTTTAATTCTTTTATTTCGTTATCTTTTTGGCTGATTATAGTAGTATTTGGAAACATATCTGATTCCATCTATTACTCAAGCCTATTATCTGATGAATGATATCTGAGATGGTATGTTATTAATATTTTTATACTCACTTCACTTATCGTATATTCACCGCAACTGGATGCTCTGCATCCAATATCTACATGGTTTTCTCTCAGCTACTGTCACTCTGCACCCTCTTATTTTCATCTTTATGTAGACCAAAAAGTGTTATAATTGACCTCTTGCTATATCTTCCTATTTGTCCAATACTTGACCTTGGGACATATCCAATAACTATCATATTTTCATCTTTGAACTTGGCCATTTTATCACATAGCCCTTGGGTTTACTCTGACAAATTCTACCAGGCTCTTTGGGCACGTACATATTTATGTTTCCTGAGTATGCACAGTTGATCCTAATGATATTTATTGTGAAATCTTTTATATATTATCTTTAGAATTAGGAAAAATCCATAACACTTGAAGGTATTTGTATTGTTGGACCATTATCGGCAATTTTGCATCTCCTTAAGTGTTCGGCCGCATCCTAATTAGTTTTTTCGGGACCGCCGACTGGGTGCCAGTCTGTCCCATGACCGAGACCAGCCCCTAAGTTGATATGTCCTTTTTACTCCTATTTCTTTTCATGTCTTTGTTGTGCTCTCTGTGTATTGTTCTTTCTGTATTGTTTCTTTTACAGCCTTGAAAAAGTGAGAGAGTGTTGCGCAACATGTGTTGGCTGTACCATATTCTGAAAATCAAAAACAAAGTAAGAAAGCATATTCTATAATACAGATCATTGTTTTTACCTTGTATTATAATTATAAAAAAGGTATTTTTGTACATATCAAATGAATTATGTAAATTGTGATCTTCGCTATTGAACCTGTAAAATAAATTGCATTTTGAATTTCTAATATCATACTGTCTCAAACAGGTGTCTCTTACATTTGTTATACTGCTTTGATGATTTTTGGTGATAGAAGGGTAACTATCACCTCGGAGAGCACCATGTGTTGGACTATAGTCTGCAATTCGCTCTTTTTGTTGTTACATATTTTGTTTTGAAGAGTTAAACAAGAGAATTATCAACAGTAGCAATACAACATCTAAATAGAAAAATAACAAATGAGTTACAAAATAATGGAATTCCATGGAATATAGAGAGCAATAACATAAGATTACAAAAATACAATAGAAATAATTTTAAATGGAAAAAAACGAAGGGGAAAACAAAAAGAGAAAGAAAAGGAAAGCAAAAGACTGAAATTAAAGATGAAAAAAGAAAGGGAGAGAACGTAAGAAAGAAAAGAAGAAAAAGGATATAAAGATATGATAGAAATAAAACTAGAATAATATCTATGGTATAGAGTGGGGAAAGATATGTAGTGAAAGGTAATCAGAATAAATCCAATTTAATTTTCTGAGTTAACGATAATGAAGAAACAGTGGCTATTCTATGTTCATCACAAATAAAATTCCACCATGTTAATACAGACAACTTAGAAGTATCTTTCCAGCAAGAAAGTATCACCTTGAAAGCAAGGGCAATAAGGAGATCAAATAACATGGGTTTAGGAGAAAGCTGATCGAAATCTGGTGAGGCGGTTCCAAGAAAACCATTTTGAATTGATAACTGAATATTACATTGAAAAATGTTTACACATTTTAACCAGATTGTTTCCCAAAATGTAAACACATTGAAGAAATAATAAAGTAAATGAGTTAAAGTCCCTGTGGAGGAACAGCAAGACCAGCATAATGGAGAGGAGGTTTGAAGAAAATGTAGAAATACATTCAGGGGTGATAAGAGCGCTGTAAAAAATAAAGATTGCGTAATTTATGCAGCTTTAGATGTCTTGAATACTTTAAGCCATAATTTATTCCAAGTATGTATAGGAAGTAAGTTAGATAGTTCAGTTTCCCATAGTAATTCAAAAGAAGTTTTGGATCTTAAAGTAATAGGGGATAATAATATGTAATACAAATTGACAGCCTTTGGTGTAGAGTCATGAAAAATGGCGTATGGGGTGTGAGTGATAAAGTATCCAAGTGAAAGTTATTGGCGGTTAAATGAGATTGAAGATTAGAGGATATTAAATTATATTCCTGTAAAAACAAGCTTGGTAGATTATATTGTATTTGCAATTGTGAAAAAGGAATAACAATATTATGTTGTTCAAGCTGATGAATAAACATAACACCTTTATCTTTCCAGTGTTTCAAATATAATGACTTACATCGAAATTTGATACATTTGTTATACGAAATAAAAGAAGCAAGGAAACATTTTTATAAATTAAAACCTGTAGAAAATATTGTATGTAATAAATGTTGGGAATATTTTAGTATAGGGTTGGTTGATATAAAGGTGCAGTTAGACATATAAATTACATCATGGAATGAGAAATCCTTCAATAAAGAACATTAAAGTATAATCCATTGTGGTATGGGAGAATCACGAAAATCATGAGTTAAAGCAAAAAAGTGTTGAATTAAAAAGGCAGAGTGGTATACCTTAAAATCAGCAAAGCGGATACCAAATTCATTCTTAGGATGTTCAAATTTAGTCAGGGCAATACCAGAATGCTTATTATTCCAAAGAAATCTGGTACAAATGTAATTAGTTTGCGAAAAATAGATAGTAGGTATTTTAAAAGGTAGCAGAAACAACATATAAAAGACATGTGGTACAATCATCATCTTAATGGTATCTAGCTTACTCCGCCATGATAGATGAAGGGGAGACCATGATGAAATTAATTTCTGAAGTGTAAGTTTTAAAATGTTAAAAGTGTAGCTGATTGTGTTGGAAATAGTAGAAGAAAAGCAAATACCTAGGTACTTTATTGAGGTAGGACACCAGGTAAAATTAGTGGTAGCAAACATATATTGATAACATGAAGAATTTAAGGGAAATACTTCAGTTTTAGAAAAATTTAGTTTATATCCATAGAAACTGGAGTACAATTGGATTTCATGCAAAAAAAGAGTTAAAGAGAAGAGGGGGTTAGACATCTAAATTAAAATATCGACAGCATACGTCGATAACTTGGTTTCAATGCAATTATATTTAAAACCTGAAATGAGTGTGTTACAATGAATATATTCATGGAAAGGTTCTACACAAAGGAGAAAAAGCAAAGGAGACGGAGGGCAACCTTGTCGTGTACTTCTGTGTAACTGAAAGTAAGGGGAAAAACGGCCATTAACAAAAACACTAGAACGGGGATGAGAGGATAATAATTTTACAAGTGAAATAAAATTAGGACCAAACCAATGGAGAGTGGTAAACATAAATTGCCAATTGATGCAATCAAAAGCCTTTCTGGCATCAAGAAAGAGTGCAGCTAGGGGAGACTGGTATTTTTTACCAAATTCAAGAAAGTTCAAAAACATTCAGGCATTATCTGCTGCAAGTCTGCCCTCAACAAAACCAGATTGGTCAGTTTTGACAAGCAAAGGAACAATATTCTCAAGGCAGGATGGCAAAATTCTAGCAAATATTTTGCAATCATAATTAATTATTGAAATAGGATGACGGTTTTTACAAAGGGTATGGTCTGTATCCGGTTTGGGTATAGTGACAATCAATGCTTCTAGGAAGGTCCGGTGGCCTTAGAATCTAAAAGAAAAGAATTAAAGAGTTTGAGTAGTTTAGGGGCAAAAATGGAAGAGAAAGTAGAGAAAAGCCTGCCATTCCCTCTACCTAGTCATAGTGACTTTTTTCATTTGACTGGAATGGAAGGTGCATATTTTGTTGCTTACTGTCCAAAAACTCTTGAAAAGTCAAAGAAAGTCGTACATCTCTGTGACAAAGTTCCACTCAATATTCTCCTTCTGTTCAAGTTGTAAAATCGTATGTTTTTCAGTTTCTTAGTCACCTGCCTGTCGTATTTTTCTGCTCTAGGCTTGCCCATTCTACTGCTGTCATGATGACTGTGCTTGCCAAACCAGTATAATAGTGTTTACAATTGCCTTTATTTACAAATGGTGTTTAATAAATTGTTGTATTAAATTTAGGATTATTATAAACTGCAACCGTATAGCCAGTCAATAATAAAATCTTTATTCAGGTTTGCATGAATCCATAAAAGCATTAAATTTTGTGAACACTTCATCACAACCATAGAGTTCTAGTTCGGTGCTTCGTAAATGCAATTTATAATAAACAATTTACAGATTCTCATTGCTAACTACTTGGCTACAGAAGAACACAATTCTTTTTTTTTTAAACATGGCCTTTTCAGTAATTATGCTATATGGGATTAAATATCACCTCCTCTATATTGCAAGGGTACTTCAAATCTCCACAAAGTTATGTGACCACATATAAAGTCACCAAAGTCACCGTATGTCTTTCACTATGCTCTAATTACATCTTATACTCTCCGATGCTCCAATTGTATTTTATTAGCGGAGTGCTGAGCTCACAGTCATGTGTCTTCTTCTTCAACTTTTATCCTCACAAGAAATTATTTTTGTTTTTTAAGGAGTTGGTGCTGCTTTGGGGGTTTAAACAGTATCATGGCTTCCTGCCTGCAGAGGTCCATTTGAGCTTAATTCGAGCGAAAGTGAGGAAAGATAGAGCGTGGACCCCAAGCAGTGTTTCTATGTGCCTGAAATGCAGCAATCTGCTTTATAAACTGCTGCTTGCATAAAGAGGAAACATTTGGGCCTCAGCTTCCCTAGCGCTGTTTGAAGAGTGGTGTTCAGATGGAGCACAGTGACATAACTAGTTGCCTTTAATAACTGATTATGGACAACACAGGCGAAGCTTGAGCTGTCTATGGTGCCTCTTGGAGCCCAAGAGCGGAAAGCTCCATATTATTGACGGCAGCCCAACTACAATATTATCTTCTGTATGAATTCCTTACATTTTCTCTCTCTGGTAAGCTAATCCCATGGATCAGCTGAACCACTTGACCACACATCCCTCAGCCGCCCTCCCTTGACCTGTGCACTGCACAGCATACATACGTGGGATACTACCACCTATAACCTACCATCCTACAACTGTCACATCCATATCATTATTCCATGAATAACTACAATTCACCCAGTGCTGTTAAGGCCTGGCCTGTAGACAGCTTTAGCTGTCTGCCTACCTCTTGCAACAACGAAAAATAATACAGACTATTAATAATAATAAATATTAGTAAAAAGGGGCTTTTGGTCTGCCTGTTTAGCCATTTTTTTAGTGTCTCATATTTTGGATCAATATAAAGGCTAGCCATTCAATGTTTGAAGGGTCCGTCATTGTGAGTGATGGCATTTGGCCTATCCCCTAATCAGCATACGCAAGGGAGAATACAGAGAGGCAAAGAAGTCCCCCTCCTCTGCACAACCACTGCATTGCACCAAGAACCTTGGGCAAGGAAGGACAATTCTCACCACTGCTCTGTGCCTGTGTGCTCATACTACATCTCCCTGCCTCTGGTGTTCATAATAGAAAACGGAAGATGGAGGCTCCACACAAGTGCTACAGAGGTCAATGGACATATATTGGGTTCAGAGCCTCTTGGTGGTAACATGAACATACCGTGAGTTGTTAAACATTATCTCGTGCACAGCACTGGCAGGTGATGCCCTTCTTCTGTCTCCATAGCTTTCCTCCAGTGACGGCGGCCATTTTGAAAAATGCATGCACACTGTTCCCTCCAAAGGTGACCTTGCTGCTGCAGCTGGCATAGATGGTTTTAAATACAAAGCCTGACTAAAACTCATGCAATTAACAATATTATGGCAAAAGAAGAATTACACAATTACCCAGAACAAAACAAGCATACAGAGTATGCTTAAATACAATATAAATTTCAAATTCCTTTATCCAATTCCTTTCAGGAGTGGGTTCTGGTCATATTCTTGCAGTTTCATATTTTTATTTTTGTAATGTGTCCACTACAATATTTTTGCTTGCCAGATCCCACAGGGTATTCATTCAGTCCAAGACGTCAGGCTCTGCTGATGGGCATGTGCATGATACAGGTAGCAAGAACTGATACTGCCAATGTAGACAGCTGTTTCTTTCAATGTCTTAGCTGTTCTGTTTGGTGTGGTTGTTAGGCCTAAAACGACCATCCCTGAAATTCCTGACAACTAGTCACAGACTTTAGAAGGCATATTAGTAACTCCACCAGCTCTAGGAGAAATGAGGCAAGTAGTATTTGGTGTGGAAGAAATTCAAGGCAGCAAAAACCTTTAGTCCTAGCTTAGGAGACTTTTGAGGTAAATGAAGTAGTGAGGTGTGGGGGCCGATTTTAGTTTAGCTTTGCCAGTAGGATATGCTGAAGTGGGACAGGTGTGGTACCAGAATACTGCAGTCAGCATGTCGTCTAACATAAGCAATCTTGTTTAAAAAACATTTCACTCCATTGTAGCTCCGAATAAAAAATCTATACCCAATGGGACAATACTTTTGTAAATGATATTTAGGACACAATATTTATTCCAGACAATATTGTGAAATTCCACTGTGGGGCAATGAGATAAGCATGAGGAAAATGGCTGCCCAGAGTTAATCCTGCAGATGTTTCTCCTCCCAGATGTGTGCATTTGTGTTTTCACAAACTGTTTTATGCTTCAAACATCCGTATGAGGTGATACAGCTGAGTGGTATTACTCTAATCCTTCACCAACCTTCATCTCCCCAAAATTACTGAGCCTGTCTCTGCACCCACCCCTGGCCATCATGTCAGTAACCCTGGTGCTGAGTGGGTGGGCAAAGAGGTGGCTTTATCGAGCTGTTTTATGATCGGCTGAATTACACACATCATGCATGGCGGCAAGCTCACTGTATGGGCTGATACATTCTCAGCCCCAAGCTTCTGCGGTGATTGATTACATGGTGGCATACTCTGAATTAATTTGCCTTGTGGTGCGGCACTGTCTGCCTTTGTTTGTGTCCCTGCTACCAACATGATGAATTTTAACAGTAGCAACTTCCAGGCGCGTAGGTTTCCATCAGTTATGAGTCAAAATAAAAATGATTCATGACGCCTCTTTCTCTTCACAAAATCATTGGCTTAACTTTGCTTGCACATCAGTTGCTGATTTCTTCAGCTCAGTATACATTCACAACCAATGGTGCTGTTGTATTTGTGTGGGAGATCTAATTTTCCAATTTTAGGCACCTTTACTTTGCAGATAAAATATTTTTCCTGCTCATTGTTTTTTTGGTCAAGCATCAGCACACATGCGCTGTCTGCACGACCTGCTGTAATCACCCTACTGAGTGTAATTACAGCTGCTGCTTGCCATTGGTTAAAAATTCTATTGCTCTTGTATCCTGGCTCCTTATTGGCCGGTGCTCCCAATATATCACTTCCGTTTGTAAGCGAGGAACACCAGCCAACTACAGTTTCCTTTCACTGTAGGCTTTTATATTTTTGTTTAGTGTCAATTTTTTTAAATTTTTTACAAGCGCCCCTTTCCGCACTTTACCTTTAATAGCGCCCGTGCCATTTTCTTTAGCCCGTGCCATTTTCTTTAGAAGCGGCTCGTCTAACGAAAGGGGCACAGCTGCAATTAAAGTGAAAGCGCGGAATGGGGAGCTTTTACAAAAAAAAGCATTTGTTTCTCTAGTTGAAAAACAGATGCTTTTTTTTGTAAAAGCGCCCCATTCCGCGCTTTCACTTTAATAGCGGCTGCGCTCCTTTCTTTAGACGAGGCACGTCTAAAGAAACGGAGTTGCAGGCTGAGGAAATAACAAGCATTATTGCATTGCAAATGCTTGTTTGGTTTTGTTTCACTGCAGCAAACTTTTCTTTAAATGTTTTAGTCAGGACTCTAATTAAAAGCCAGACACATTGGCTTTGCAATGCTTATTCTGTGCGGAAGTTTGTTGCCATATGTGTCTGTTTTTACTTGTGTGCGACTTCAGTAGTCTGCGATCGGTTGGCAGGATCTATTCTATGGGGATTCTTGTTGTCACTAGGGGCGTAGCTTCGATTGGTGCCACTGGTGCAGTGGGACAGGGACCCAGGGGCCTGAGGGGGCCCATTGAACCCTGGATATTGCTGTATTTCACAGTTAGACCAGGGCGGCCATTTCTTTCCTTGCACTCAGGCCCATGCCACACTAACCTCGCCACTGGTTGTCACACAGGGAAGACAGGCTTTCTATGGTAGCACACAGAAGACACCACCATCCTGTATACCAGGAAACTTGTTGAAGCAGGTGAGCTGGGAGCTCACTGGTGCTTGGGTCTTCCTTGCTTTGTGGGGGAGGTCTCACTGTTCGCAAACAACAGCACAGACACCCCATTCAGATCCCTTCTGACTGACACTGCTGGCACACATCCCTGGCGCATGGAGATCCTGTGCCTCCGGTTTCCCCGGCTTGGCTTCTGACAGCATCCATTCCACAGACCCGCATCCGCCTGATCCAGGCGGACTGTGGTTAAACTCTTTATTAAATGGGTGATCTGAGGAATGTTCATTATGGTGGAAAGTACATATTGTTTACTAAGCATCTTAAGAACTGGCGTTTCCCACAGAGCTGCCAAAGGCAGGATGGGTACAGGAACAAAACTTTGTTTTTCCCAGTACAGGCATCACTAATAGTTAAATGTGCATTGACTAGGCACTGTCTGCGTGTATATAAAGATCTGCTTTTGTAAGGAAATTGCTCCCTGCTGTATGTATACCTGTATAGCATTCTATCCATGATGGAAGCTTGCACTCCAGATATCCCTGTTCTGCTTGTTCTTTGTGTGATATGATGTAGATGGAGGGAGGCATTGCTCCTTTTAGCTCTGTTGCCTGTGTATGAGGGACATTTTCGCTGACTTTTTGTTTTACTGGCTCCATTACTGCATTTTTATTAAGTATGATGTCAACCAGATTCTTTGAACAGTCCATTGTTTGTTGCACTTGTCTCTCAGCAAGAGTTATTAATTATAAATTCCATATTTCTTATTGCAGGACTGTGATTCCTCTGTACGACTCGGACACTAATCTGTTGATACTGGCTGGGAAGGTGAGTGAGCATTGGGGGCACTGGTGCTGAGAAAGGGCTGGGGTATGGTACTCCTTGAATAATGGGTGGGGTTGAGATACCTATGGATCGTCCTACACTGGGAGGTGTAGCACTGTTCCTTTTTTTCCTGGAAGAAATGAATGACTGATGAACTTAAATGCAAAGTGTTGTTTGTGTTCATTATTATTTCATTAATAAGCACACAGCTCTCTCATGGTATTTTGGCGCCAAATGCAAAGTCCAATTTTTGTGACCCCTCCTCACTTTTTTATCATACCACAGTTCAGACCTCTTCTAAAACCCTGCAAGGCTATATGCTGGTTGAATGAGAACTACGTCCATTAAAGTGTAGCATCATTAATCGCCTGTGTGGCCTAGAGATGCAAACTGCTATAGATTGAGATCCAGATGTAGGCCACCTACTTTGGTTTGGATCTAGTTTGAATCAGATGGTCTGAAGACCAAATCTATGTTGCTTCTCATTGGTTTCTAGATCTATGTTGCTTGACAGAGGTGCACAAATCTGGGTTGCTTTCTGTTGTTATCCTCCACTTTCTTTCTTCTGACTGGGATCCTGTCTTTGTGTGGTGTTTGGATTGGTTCTGTTTGAAAATTGCTTGGTCATTTTTCTCCTGCATAACAGATCCTTTCTTCTTTCTTAATAGCTAGTTTTGTGTCGCTTCAGGTTGACTCGTAGCTGGTTCATTTCTCTTTGTCCCCTATTTCTCAATGTTGTACTCACAAGGGTTTGGGTAGTTTCAATCTGAATCGGTCCAGTTTGTCTTTTTTGGTATTAGTTTCCTCTTTTCCAAGTACGCGCCGGGACACTCTCTGGAGTAGCTGTGCGCACTATAAATCCATATAACATAACATAACATAACATAACATAACATAACAGTTGGCTCTCATTAATGATCCTTGTCTAAACTTTCTCTCTGGTAGGCCTTATTTAAGTTTTCCCTATGTCTGATAATATTTGTCTTTTTTCAATGGATGTAAACCACACACCTTTTTTTGTTTACAGCTACCACAGATGCTACACTCGGTCTAATATTGGTTTTTAGTATTATGTTGGACATGTGCGTTTGTGTATGTGTGTAAGGGGAGCTCACTTACTTTCTGTTTGCCTGCCGTCTGCTGCTACAGCCTGCCACCGGATTTCTTCCCATCTCGGTCCCGCGAGGGGGGCCAAAAACTACAAACCCCAGCAGCCCAAGCGGAGCACACGCCGCCAACGTCACAGGCAGCGCCAGGAGGCGCTCAAATTGAGGCCAGTGCTCCCGCAGCGTGGGACGCCCGCAGGCGCCCGGGCCAAGGGCAGGCCCGTCTGCGCCCGTCAGAGCCCGAAGGAGGCTGGGCTGGGCCACACTATTGATAATCCGTGAATCAGGACATAAGTCCCGACCAGTGCGAACATGGTACGTGGGCACAGCAACTTACTGTTACACCGGGGCTAAATTAAACCTGTACTAAATCATGAGCAAACGTAAATCGCTGTCAGGGCACGGTGTGGTAGGAACCCTAGATGCCTTCTTATTAAGGGCTGAGTCGGCATTGATTCATGAAATCGCACTTACCGAGCGTAGATTGTCATTAGAACCTCACTTCCCTCCAAATCGAATGCCCACGACTGCCCCTGCAGATAACATTGACCCAGCAGATAATTCCTATGAAATAAATACGTTGCATCCTCAGATAACTGATCTGGAAATTATTGTTGTCCCGGAGGCTTCTGAGGCAAGTAACAATCTGCCAAAGCCAAATATAACCACAAGGGGTCAGAAAGCTAAAGCCTGTCAAGGGAGTAGCCTTGCCCCTCCACCTAAGAAGAGGAAAGGTCAAGGCCCTAATAAGCAAACTAATCCCCCTTCAAAGGCGTTGGGACGGAAACACAAATCTGCTGAGAGAGAGCCTACTCAAGGACATACTGCAATCCCAAAGGATACTGCGTTATCAAGTTCAGCCCTAATTCAGGAGCAGGAGGACTTCTGGAATAAATTAAAATTGACTGTCTCAGGTCTTCTGAACCCGCTGATGCAAAAGTTAACTCAGTTGGAGGAGAGGCTAGTTAACATGGAACAACTAGTAAACAGTGCTTCCTCAGCTTCGTCCAGTTCTTGTCAATGCAGAATGAGGTCTGTACCCTTTAGTAGTAATGGAGACTCATTTCCCAGTCAATCGGAAGGCAACCCTGCGAACGGGAGTGTTACTCAACAACGAGCACTGTACTCTTCTAATGACTTTAACAACTTGGCCCGGACAAGGTTGCCAGGGAGAAGAGCTGCGTCCCCTTCATCAAATCAAGCGGAACCACCCCACCCGCAACAGGGCAGGCCCACAGGGCAAGATGATCCAAAGGGGGCCATCCCCGGTAGGGAAGGTCATTTGCCCAGAGCCGGAGGACAGTCTATAAGTAACCCCAGACATCCAGACTTGGCTAGGGGAAATGTGTCAGGTCCAAGGAAGCTGCATCTTCCCCCTGAAGCAACACCATACACAGTTGTTTTGGCCAACGTTCCTCCTTTGCCGTTCGGCGACGTAGAACATTGGTCAACATTGAGGAACAAGTCTTTACATTTATTAGGAGTAATGACAGGCATATCTAATGAGCTATTTACAGAATTTAAGATGGTACGGCGCATTGGTTGGGTGGGAAGTTCTACCAAGTCATTATCTGGTGATTGTATTGTATTAACATTCAGGTCCCCAGGTTTGGTCCAAACCATACTAGATAGGGTAGGCAACTGGCCCGTTAGAGCTAATGGGATAAGTATCTTACCTCTGGGTTTCTTCTATAAACCTCATAGACCCCCACAGTATTTCCCAGAGGAAGTGAATCTTTGTGGACCAAGATAGCCCAGGTATGCAGTCCCAGTCAGTAATTATTTTGATGTCTTCTGGCTCCCAAGAACCAGCATTTAAATCATGATAGTGGGTTTGCCGGGTGTTGCGCTGATGGATTATCGGAGCAGTGAGCCAGAACAGACTCTTTTGAAATAGTGGGTGGGACAATCCCGATTGTCAGTGTAAAGGAAGTTATAGAGTGGGGAGCTAGTACGTTGAGTGTGGCTCCCTCCTTTAGACTTCGTGAGCACTTAAGTCAATCCCTCGTGCCACCTTGCACTGATAACCTTAATATTTCCAATCTTGTCCCCTCCACCTCCCTGATCAACCCTGAGTATCTCCCCTGGAATGTCATCTCTTGGAACATCTCAGGGCTGCGCACAAAGTTACATAATCAAGAGTGGTGCGATTACATTCTGAATTACGAGATACTTTGGGGCCGATTCCGATCTCGGCCGGTAGGGCTCCGAATCGGATTCGGCTTTACCGGATCCGATTCGGAGCCCTGTTTCCCGACCGAACCGTACACGGGTCCGGCCGAGCGAGTACGATGCGAAATCTCCGACCGACTCGTCCGGGCGTCCCGACCGCTCCGACCGACTCGCTCCCGGCTCGAACCGCTCCGACCGACTCGCTCGGACTCGACTCGCACCGCGCAATGGAGACGTTTCCCGGCCGGGTAAGTACGATGCGCGCCGCGAGCAGTCCGACCGAGCCGCGCACTCCGGCTCGTAAGAGCTGTCGGAGCCGTACTTTGGGGGTCCGTGTCAGACCCCCTGTACGCGTAGCCGCGCGAGTCGCACACAGGGGGGACCCATGGGTCCCCCTACCTGTGCGTGTACGGCGCGAATCGCTTCGCCGCGCACCCGCTGTAGGGGCGCCCTTGTCCGACTCGCACCCATTGAGTCAATGGGAGCCCGCGTACGCGTTGTACGACCGGCTCCCATTGACTTCAATGGGAGTCCGACCGACTCGAGTCCGATAACATACGGACGCATCGTACTCGTTCGGTCGGACTGCACGGGTCCGATTCGGTCGGAAATCTCTCCGGGTCCGGCTCGGTCGGAGAAATTTCCGGCCCGAATCGGAATCGACCCCTTTGTCTGCAGGAAACCTGGTCTATAGAGGCAATTCACATAAATGGTTTTAAAACATTTCACATGCAGGCTGTGAAGGGCTTAGGGGGGAGGCCAAAGGGCGGGCTCTGCACATACATTTCCAATAAGTTAGCAGTAGATAAAACTGATTCATATTTGGGGGATAGTTATTACCAGATAGTTAAAATGTCTCTAAGTGTAACACAATGTATTGTTCTGGTTAACTTTTACAACAACATCCCACCAGTTGAACTAAGCAATGTGGTATAAAAACTAGGTGATGATGTAAATTCTATCTGTAATACTGGCTCTAAAGTTATAATGTTAATCTTGGCAGGAGATTTTAATTGTGCTCTGTGTCCCTTCGAGGACAGCAGAATTTGTGGTTTTATTAATGAAGAAGGTTTGTGCAATACCCACTTCTGTCACTCAACGGCGGGGGAACTGTTTAATGAGTTGCTTTTTAGCACTGAACTGGGCTTTGTAAATGAATTATTGGATACGCCTGTTCCTATGCCTTATACTTTTAATGGAAGAGGCTTAGCATCAACTATAGATTATATGTTGGTCTCGTGTGATCATGCCTCTAGGCTGCGCTCTTTTAAGGTTGGTGATAACTCTTTAAGTGACCATTTTCCCCTCTGTTTAACGATTAATATTCCATCATACGGGCCTAAAAGGGTCGCCAATGCCGCACATACCACAGGAAAGATAAAAATCGACAAAACCAATGGCTATACCCTACGGTGGTCGAAAGTGGATCCTGTTACGGTGACAAAGTAATTGGTATTGACTCGTAAAACTGCTTTTGACACTTGTTTAAGTGAATTAGCCTCTTATGATAGCATCCTAGCGTTTTTCCTTGAAATATCAGACGAGGTTAGGAACTTACTAACTGTCCAATACCGTAATAGAATCAAAGAGCCGGGGTGGTTCAACACGAAATGCACGCAAGCATATTTCAATCTAAAGCGTGAGCTGCATAGGCAGCCCCGAAGTCCTAATGATGTTAGGCAGGCGAGACTGGTCTATAGGCAGGCCATTAAGGAAAGAAAGAGTGCTATGAGGAATGATGCTTGGGAAGCACTCCACAGTGCGGCGCAACAGAAAGATAGCGCCGCGTTCTGGAGAGCAGTGAAGACCCCATTTTTACTTCCTGGAGATGGCCCTTCATTAGAAATTGCAATATCCGAGGATTCTTGGATTAAGCATTTCTCAAGGGTATATAACGGACAAGGAAACCCTGCTAGGTAATCTAGTGATCTAGTAACAGAAATAAATGACAACATAGACCTGCAGTTCACTCTGGAGGAAGTGAACAGAGCCCTTGCACTTAGCATGGGAGGAAAGGCCCCGGCCCTGACGGTGTCCCAGTGGACCTGTTCAAGTCTAATACTACTCTGTGGGGGCCTATTATAACTCAGGTCATTAATGCTAGTTGCCAATCTTCACTACCAAAGACCTGGGTAGAGTCTATTATTGTCCCAATCTTTAAAAAAGGGGACCGTCATGACCCCGGCTGTTATAGACCAATATCTTTACTTGACTCTATGGTAAAAGTGGCAGGGCGAGTTATTCTGGAATGCCTGCAAGATTGGGCAGAGGAAAGACAGGTTCTATCCGATATACAGTACGGTTTCCGGGAAGGGTTGGGAACAATGGAACAAAGTTTAAATTTGTCCATCTTGATGGGAAAATACACAAGAGCGAAAAAAGGAAGATTGTTCTAGGCATTTGTGGACCTCACCGCGGCTTTTGATTCTGTAAGACATGATAAACTGTGGGAGGTCCTTGAGGCTGTGGGGGTTGACGCGAACATCATCCTTTTCCTCAGGGTCTTTATACCGGTGCTTCAGCCAGCGTGCGCTTTGGTTTGCATGGGGAGCGTACAGCTGCATTTTCCATTAGAAGGGGGGTCAGGCAAGGCTGTGTCCTGGCCCCCTTTCTCTTTAACCTTTACATCAACGGATTGGAAGATGCTCTACTTAGGAGGGGACAAGATTTCCCTCAAGCCGGTGGCCGACCCACTCCCGCTCTCTTATACGCGCATGATGCGGTCTTAATGGCCTGAACACAAATCGGCCTTCAGAAGGTCCTAAACAGTTTTACTAACTATATGAAGGAACTTGGTCTTAGTATTTACATATCAAAGACCTTCGTTATGAGATGTGGCCTGGGGAGCCAGAGGTCACGAGACATGTTTGTAGATAGCCAGAAGCTAGCCTCAACGAAGAGTTTTACATATCTTGGCATTTTATTTAGCCATAATGATTTATGGGCCCACAATATATCTACTAAAAGGCTGGCGTTTATAAGGACAACAGCTGTCCTTGCATCCTTTTCAACGAAATTAGGCAGGAAACCGCCAGCTGAGCTTACCCAAATTTACAGAGCTAAGTGCAACTCTATCGTGATGTATGGGGCGGGGGTGTGGGGTTTCACCAACACCGCCCCGCTACAACTTGTGGAAAATTCCTTTTTAAGGTATATTTTATCTGTCCCACCCAGCACACCTTCTTATGTCTGCTAGGATGAGCTGGGCCTTCCTTTTATCTCCGACCTTATAAAAATGAAACCCATACTTTTGTGGCACAGGATGTGGTCGAAAGAACAGACTAACCTAAATAGGGAGATCCTGCAGGATAGCCTTAAACTTGAAGGGGCTTTAAAAATTCCCTGGGTGAGGTTCATACGTGATTTTATGAAGGATCTAGGTCACCTAGAATATTTCACGGACCCAGGGTCCATGCAGGGGTTCTCCAGGAAAGCATTAAAAAAAGAGGGTCTCCAGTTATTAGACACAATAAGAATGTCAGGGGAAATTTTAAAGCCTAGTGTTAAACAACATCAGCTGATATCAACTATGATAGGGATGGAACCATATTTAACTTTTGTACCTGGTGGCTTTGATAGATTGCTTTTAACTAGATTCAGGTTGGGCACTGTTCATAGACTCGTGACCTTTCCAAAAACAAATGATTGGTCACGAACATTGCATCTATGCTTGTGTGATAAACGCTCCGACCAATCTACCATTCATTTAGTTTAATTCTGTAAATTTTATATAGAGTTAAGGAAAATATGGATAATTCCAATTTTAAAACAACAGGGGTTGAGGCAATGTCGCCCGGCTTTTATTAAACTTCAGTTTTTGGAGAACGAACACATAGCTTGGAGGGTAGCTATGTTTTTGAAGAAGGTGCTCCACCTAAGGAAAGATATTATTGAGGTTGTATTATAAATAATAGGGGCACTCGTCCCCTTTTAGATAGCTTATATCACTGCTGTGTTATTCATTCTTCTCGTTTTAACTTGTTTTATTGTCGTCACTTGACTATTGTATTTATTCTGTGTAATTTAATGGTGAATATGGTATATTTTGTATGTGCTTTTATGATTGTTAAAAAAGCAGTCGACTAAAGCTTTCCTTGACTTGTATGTGTGTGCCTGCTTGAACTAGATGCATGTGATTTTTCAAGCTACTATAATATGTTTTTTCCTTGGCACATTCAGTTCACATACAGTTCTGATCTTTGCTAACACACCAATTCTTCAAATTCACGTAACTTTTACTTAAAAGCCACAATTGTCCTCCTACTACTACACTTTTTATTGTTTGGCATTCCTTAAAATCTAATACAGACTGTAGTCGAATGGAAAATGTATTCTTACCCACAGAAAAAATATGCTTGTGAAAACCTTTCAGGAGTTCTAAAAATGCCAATTTTCCTGTCACTGCTAGGAATGTTGTACCTTGCCACCTACACACTACATATCATCAAAAAAAATTTACATTCTGCACCAGTTTTATTTATCATTGATCTGTGGTTCTATAACATTTCTTATTAAAATGCTGCCCTTCAGACACCAGACTTGTATAAAAAACCCAAATGAAATTGTCTTGATAGAGTTTCCTTTTCGTTCATAGTTCTATAAAAGGACAGCAGCACCAGATGAATCCTACACTGCTATTGTTGATGTCGTCTTGAAGGGATTTAAAAATTCTGTTCCTCGTTGCAGTAGAATTTGAAGTTCTGCCTGATGTGCCTGATGGTGTTGAGGTGTTTGATTGTGATGCTCACATTTAGATTGACGGTATCAGACATTGCTTCTCTCTTCGTTGACTAGCCCACTTTATCAGTGAGGGTGTTGGTCTAGTTGAGTCTGAAGATGCCTTTTGAGTTCCAGGAACCTGCTGCTATGTTTCTCTGCATCTTTCGCGATGTCTTCTTTTGTTGTTTTTGCACTACTAAAGTGGGTCTCTATCATCACTATGTTTCCAACCACACTTTGAACAACTCAAAAAGTGCTGAAGGAACAGAATAAAAATGTGAGTACGGCTTTAGCTACACATTGGCCATTACCTTTTAATATACAGTCTACGTTGCTCTTGTTGACCACCTGCCTCAGGAAACAAGCTTACCGTAACAACATCTTTGGAGTTGAACTCTATTTTTTTCCTTACAATATTCTAATGTGAAAGAGATTGGACTGGTGACCTAGAGCCATTTGTGGTTTCTCATAATTCAGTCCTCCTACTAAAGTCCAACCAAAACCTTAAACGACAGACATTATAATAATTCCTTTGCAGGTTTCCATTAATATTCCTGAGATGATCCTGGTAATGTGGAATAAAAATAACATTACACACTAACTCATTCATTTACTACAGGCTCAATTATTTCACCTACCAAGTGCCCACCTTTCCATTGGGGTCTACCAGAGGCACAGTGCACCACAGCTGTATTTATTAGTGTATATTCCCATCCATCAGGTTTTCTCTCCTACCTCAACCTGAAACAGCCAAGTAACTCAAATAACCCCCCAAGATATGCCCCTGTTCCACACACTCAACAAGATGTACGCATGCGTTTGTGCCCTTACTTGATATGCTCGCTTCTTGAGAGAGCACAGAATTCTATGCCTCAACACCACTTTACGCAGTGGGTCAAGCGGTTCTATGTCATCTTTTTCATTGAGGTGAGATTTCAAGTTTCATGAATGATGAGTTACCTTATACATCGGGGCTCTACCTGTGCATCGTTCCCAGCACAGACCACATCTTGTGTTATGCTTGTGTGACTTTATAACCACTTAATGCTGTATTGTTCAACTATAAATCAATTTATGTACCTCTTGTAAACGTTATCACATAACAGGTAAAGTGCTCTGATACCTTCGGATCTAGCTAGCGCTATATAAAACTCAAAATAATAATAATAAGAAGAACTGTAAGGATGAATCTAGGTTTGCTTGATATTTTCACTAAGCAATGGAAGCAACCACTCAGGAGCAGTCAGCAGCTAGGGAGATTGGAATGGTGCTCAACAAGAGAGCCTGCGAGGGAGCACCATCTAGGGTGTGGCGACATTAATAACGTTATGGACATAGCTGAATGGAAGGAGAGAAAGATAAGTTACTTACCTGTAATCCTAGTTCTCTTCCAGGAGAACCCTCATCATAGTGATAAGCATTGATTATTCCTACCCATGTGCGGGGACCCCGGAGTACATTTAAAATATATATCTATATATATGTATAGTCTAACCAAAATGAACGCAGTACCAAAAAGACATATACATGTATATATATATATTTAGATATATATCTATGCAGTTTGAGTTGAGGGCTAACAAATGCTCTATGCACATTGTATTTTCTTTAATAAATCATAAGCTAAAGTGCAGGTGCCACAATTGCTTCAAAATTAAAGAAATAGACAAAATGTTTTTGTCTATTTCTTTACTTTTGAAGTAATCGTGGCACCCGCGCTTTAGCTTTAAATGTTTAAAGCTCAAGTGCAGTGATTGTTTTGCAATGCAATAGCTCTTGCATTACTGAAAGTTTGAGCTATTGGCGTTGCATATTATTAGCAACGCCAGTAGCTCAAACTTTCAGTAATGCGAGACCTATTGCATTGCAAATGCTTGTCTGCTCTTTGTTCTTTTATTTGACATGTACAGCAATAGCTTGCAAGTCGAATCTGTTTCACAAACACATTTTTTAACTCACACTCTCTGCTGCACTCACGTTTGCCCACACTCTGCTTCAGTCCCACACTCACTGTTGTTCATCATTAATGTCTGCTGCACCCATTTGCAATGCACACTTGCATATTTCTCACTACTCATTCAGTCATGTCTTCTTTTTTCTTTTGCTTCCCATTCCTTCAATTCTTCTTCCTTCTTCCATCACTATTTCCTCAATCTTTCTTCAATCATTCCTTGTTTCTCGTGCTATTCTTCCTCCCTCCCTTTTTCATCGTTTTTTCATTTTTCCTTTTGTTCTCTCCATTTTTCTGTGAGGCAAGCATTCACAAAGCCAATAGGTCTAGGTACCTTCTTAAATTAAAGTGCTTCTTAATTGCTTTGCCGTTTCCTGTGTGTAGTTGTCTAGACTGGCGAGTGTATGAATGCAAGCAAGAATCAAAGCATTGGTGCATGGTTGGGTGAGAGATAGGACACATGATTTAATGAGTGAGCCCATGAGTCAGTGAATAAGTGAATGCAGGTATGAATTTCACTAGATAAACCTGAATGGGTAAACTTGTGAGCGAATATTTGATTGGATGGCTGGATGAACACATAAGTGTATTACTGGATGAAAGAGTAACAAATGTGTAAGTGCAGTCATCCATCCACACACTCACTCACTCATCCATTCATGCATCCTCCCATTGACTCATTTTCACTTTTACCCATACGCTCACACAAACATACCCTAAGGAAGAAGTACTTACAGATATAAAGGGAGACCTCCTGGCTTTGCCAATGCTCGTTAGTGATTGTTCTCAATGAGAAAGTTTTTATAGCCAAGACCTATTTTATTAGGCAACATGCTTTTTCCGTCTATGCACCCAGGATCTGGAACAATATCCCTGTACCATCAGGATATTCCCAACTCTGCTCCAATTCAGGAAAGAGTTAAAGGTGCTCCTCTTTAAAGAACATTGAATGCTGCATCATGATACAGAAACATTTCCAAACCAGCTACCTCTCAAATCACTTGTTGGCTGTATCCTCGTCTTTTACCTTGTCCAGAACTCTGCTCCCTTTTAACTACATTTGTTTTACACAAATACCACATACATACGGTATCCCAGTAGTCCTATGTTATGTTGTTCAGTAGGCTCAATCTAAGGTTATATCCTATGAGTTCATGTCTTCGGGATAAGCTATTCCAGTCTTAAGCCTTTCCTTTACAAGCCATTGCTTACAACAGATGCTTTTAGTCCAGTTGGCTCATTTGAACTGGCCACGACTGCAACTCATAGAGTTCACTGATTTGTCAGTGAAAGGCTTGGGCCTGGAAATAAGGTGTCCCATTAACATGCAGCCATCTGATAACCCTAATATAACCTCTTATTCTCAGGTTGTACAGTTTGAAGAGATTCAGCAGCACTATGCGAGGCAACAAAGTTCAGGTAGGAATTATGTTTTTCAAATTAGGCCCTGATGGGTTTCCAAATTCTTTTCACATGTAAAGCTTAAACAAAAGCAGGACAACAAATGGGACTTAACTTTAATTTCAACAGCCTCTTTGGACTGCTTTGGAAATGCAATGCAAATGAAGCACAGCAAATATTTTGTAATATTTAAATAAGCAAATCAGTTTGTGGTTTAGCATTCATGAAGTTACAGAGTCCTGGACCACGCAACTTTGCAAATTAGTTTTTGTTAACTTCATCCTCTTCGTGTGATGGGGAGACATAAATGGAGCTCCAAGTAATGTAATTTGGTTATTATGTAAATTGCTTTAATGCCCGTGGGCAAAGTTTGCGCTATATAAAAATGCAAAAAAAAATGCGACCAAATGACAGAGTGGTAGCAATGCAGCCTGAAGTCTGGACTTTGTTGGAAGGGACATCCGACGGCAAAGAGCAGGGTTAGTGGATGAAGCAAAATGAAACCTCGTAGTAAGAGGAAGCTCTTTGCAAAGTGTAATATTCTTCCGCTATTTCCAACATGGCGAGCATAGTCCAGTCGCGGCTCCTGGAGGAAGTGCTGCGGGGCGGCGGGGGAGGGGAGGGTGGGGGTAGTAAACTCCGGCATATGGCCGAACGGAGTTAAGTACATAAATAAATAAATAAATAAAACAAATTACATTGCTGCGCCGCATCGCAAATGGCAATGCGGTGCGCGCAATGTAATTTGTTTAATTTATTTACTTATGTACTTAACTCCGTTCGGCCGTATGCTGGAGTTTACTACCCCCCACCCTGCCCCTTCCCCGCTCCTCCCCACCGCCCCGCAGCACTCCCTCCAGGAGCCGCGACTGGCATAGTCTAACACTTTCCCCACCCTATATCTGATCTGAGATGTGTTGAGGGAAGTGGCGACATTAATGATAAAGATGAAACTGCTACATCCTTTTTTTATTCATCCTGCAGAAAACACTTGCACCACCAGCAATAAAGCTAAAGAAACGCGTTGGACATGCCTTCTAACAATTAAATTACACATACATTCTGAAGAAATTTTTCCATTTCATCCGGTGATACTGTTTAGAGCAACGGTAGTGTAAATAAGCTGTTAATGCCGTTTAAGCTACATACTAATAAGGCTGTAAGCGATAAACATTGACTTATTTTAGAAGGAGTTGATTTTGACAACCCTATAATTAGCCAGTAAATGAACAACTCAGATGACGTTTGCAGAGGTGTGAAGTGCGTAATCGAGTCACAGGGTGTGAGAGGCTTAGCCACCCTGCAGTGCCCCACTTTCATTCTTAGAGAAAATCATCTTAAGTTAGACTCGTGATTAGCAGAACTATTTAAAATAATGTATCGAGTCACTGAATGATTAAATTAAGACTGGAAAGGCTGTTTTGACAGATCTCCATCACCATGGGAAAAGAAGGACAATGGTCCGCTCAGGGTTGGACTGGCCGTAGCGGGCATCGGGCGTTTTCCCGGAAGGCTGGAAGGGTGGGAGACGGTTTTGCAGCAGTGGGGGCATTTTTTAGGTCTCGCCTAGGCAGCGCGCATGCGCTGTCTCTCCGAGACATCAAGTAATCTGTATCAGGGGTCAAACTCCACCTATTGCCGGGTAATTTCTCCTGCCGCTTGCCATTAGTAAACTCTGGCATTGCTTTTCTATGCGGGCTTATTATTGGCTGTAGATCCGATGCGTCACTTCCATTTATTCCGGAAGAGGCACCGCCTAACTACAGTTTTCGTCCGCTCTTTGTTGTTCATGTGTGTCCGAGGGGAACTTTCTTTTTAAGGCCCCACTTGCGCATACATAATCATCACGGAGCTCGTCACGAGCGCCGCGCTGTTAATTATACATAATCAGCACGGCGCTCGTCATGAGCAGCACTTGCTTCTGAGCTGCAGCTTTCCGGTGACCCGCAAGAGTGTATGCTTCTGGTGTGTGTCTGCTGACAAACAGTTTCTTGCATAAATGTACACGCTGCTATAACAGGCCATAGCAGGACTCGTCTTTTAATGCCAAGGTTCTTGTCTCCTTGCCTGCAGTCACCTTAGTAACCGAGAGGAGAAACATCACCTGGTACGTCTCTCTGTCTCGCTCGCGCTCACTCTGCCAGCAGTTCTGTGTTGCCTTGTGGGGTGTCTCTCGCTTCCATTAACTCAGCCCTCATACACCTTGAAGTGAGACTCAGTCTGGTATGTGAGAGGGTGGCATTCCTCATTTCTCCCCCCACAGCGCTTCCCCTCTGTCCAACACTCTGTCAGGGCACTGAGCAAGCGCGCAGCTTGTTTACACCTAAATGTGGCAACAGGCAAAGACGCAGCGCGAGGAGAGGCCTTGGCGTGTCAGTGCCTGCAGTGTCTGTACTCGGTGTCCCATCAGCCCCCGGGCTCTCAGCACGAGGGCGAGAGTTGCATACACGGGCCACCTATCTGTACGCCCTGCTATCATGTCCACTGCTGTCCGAACTTTCACTCTCTGCCATCTATAAAGAGCACACTCACCTCAGGAGTGCAACACTGCTCTCTGTCACCAGAGCACACGACGAACACCTCTCACATGTGCACTTTCACTCTCTGCCATCTATAAACAGCACACTCACCTCAGGAGTGCAACACTGCTCTCTGTCACCAGAGCACACGACGAACACCTCCCACGTGTGCACTTTCATTCTCTGCCATCTATAAACAGCACACTCACCTCAGGAGTGTAATCATTCTCACTGCGGCACACGGATTACTGTTGTTTGCTTATAAGTTTAAAGAGCTCTCTCTCAGAAAATTACTTCCTGCAGATCTTTAAATTATTGTCGATCATCGTTGAATTTCTTCACATTTTTCCCTCAATCATCTAGTTTAAGTATCTGTTAAAACCTATTACTTTCGAGTTGAAAGAGAGGCAACTGGCGAGAGGACTTGGCTCTGAAGCCTTGCAGGTAATTTTCAACCCAGAGGGAAGAACGAATTTACTCAGTAATGGGATTTCATAATACACTACGCATTTTAACAATGAGCTCGGTTATGCGTCAATGTATGCGTGGTGTAAGTAAAGAAATACAGAAAAATAAAAAATAAATCCTACTTGGGCCGCTATTTTCCTAGACATTCTTGAAGTTCATGGAACTAGAATGTACTCAGCAGTTTTTAACTAGGGGTGCTTGATAAAAGGGGGAGGCTGTGTCGTGCACGCTGGCCCCCGGCCAAAAACAATCGCCATATCCTGTGAACAGGGGCAGCCGTAATGATGATGTAAGCGACGTAGCACCACTTTTTTGATACTGTGAAAGCCTTTGCAATGCAATAGGTCTCGCATTTATGCGAGTTTGAGCTATTGACATTGCAAATAACAATGCCTTTTATTTTTGTTTTCGTTATTAAAACATAAATAAAAGGCATTGTCATTTACAATGCCAATAGCTTAAACTCGCATAAATGTGAGACCTATTGCATTGCAAATGCTTGTTTTTTATTGGGGACTGGTTTTGCAGCGGTGCTGCAATCTCGGCCCCAAGTAACAAAAGCAGCAGTGCTTTACACTTGCACCCTCCATTCTCACACATGGGTAAAGGCTTCTGTTCAATAAACAGAATAACTTGGCAACATTGGCAGCTCAGGTCCTGGAACAACGCTTCTGTGTTTTTTTATGGAAGGCGAGAAATTAGTGCATCAAGTTGTAGACTTTAAACCAGGGAAAATATGTGGTGAAATGTGCCAACAGATGAAGTCAGACAAAAAACCCACTTCATAGCCAATTTCACCCCAATTCATCGACCCGAAGCATCCTACCTAAATCAGGTGACATGCTCTATTTAATTTAGCGACTAGGTGTGCCCTTTCTATTTACATAGAGAAACATACTGTGTGACATTTTTAGGTCTGGCTTGCTATTGCATTGTTATCTAATCTTAAAAAATACATATGGTGGACTTTTGCTCCGCCCAGAGGAGCACTTCTCACTGACCTCATACAATTGGTTGTTTAGTGTATCATTCCGTCTGGTCAGATACTCTAATGATTTTAAGGTCACACGCCTGTTCTCTACACAAATAGAGGGTCTGACAGGGTTGCATTTTGTCCCCTTTTCTGTTTAATTTATATATAAACAATTTAGAGAAGGTATTACTGGAGACCAAAGTGGATTATCCTCAGGTGGGACGGCGTCGCCTTCCTGTTCTCTTGTATGCAGATGATGCTGTCCTGATGGCTAGGGCCGAGAGGTGTTTACAAATGCTGCTAAACTCCTTTGCTCAATTTATGGAAAAGCAGGATTTGCTGGTCAACAACTCAAAATCCTATATGATGCAAGTAGGTGGCCCTCCACGGCACCGGACCAGCATACCTGAACAGCCGACTCAAATTCCACGCACCCCAAAGGACCCTACGATCAGCCCAGCTCTCCTACGCCGTCGTCCCCCGCACCAGAAAGACCAGATCGGGAGGCCGCTCCTTCTCCTTCCTCGCGGCCAAAGCATGGAACGCCCTTCCGCTCCACCTCAGACAGACAACATCGCTCTCCATCTTCGCAAGAAACCTCAAAACCTGGCTCTTCGACAGACCCCCTCCTTGATGGATGGATCCTGCACCCCCCCCCCACCCCTAGCGCCTTGAGACCCTTACGGGTGAGTAGTCGCGCTTTAACAAACCCCTGATTGATTGATTGATAGGTGCCTGTCAAGTAGGCCCTATACCTTCAAGGTCGGGTCCACCCCGGTCCCTAGGATGAGTGTCTTCTCCTATTTGGGGGTGCTGTTGGATGGCAAGATGAATTGGGGGCCCCCTAAAAATTCGTAAGAAAAGTGACCTCACTCTGGCCAATTCCGCTATTTTTAACTTTGCCTCTAGATTAGGCAAAAGACCGGTCGGGGCAATATTGCAGCTTTACAGGGCCAAGTGCATCTCAAAAGTGTTGTACGGTAGTGAAATCTGGGGCTATATCTCTCCAAATCACCTCCAAATTGCAGAAAACATCTTTTTGTGCCAGCTCCTAGCCGTACCCCCACCTTTACTGTACATGAAGAGCTTGGTATGGCCTATCTTACTCACTTGTTAGCTTTTCGCCCCCTTTCGTTATGGTTAAAAATCTGATCCAGCAATGGGATTTCATTAAATCAATCGATCTTAAAGGACTGTATGGACCTTGATCATGTTTCCCATATTCTGTGTCTTAAATACATCAGGTAGTGCCTTGTGAATCTGGGGAGAGCAGACCTTTTTCTTTAACCCTGAATCGAGTAATAAGAATGACCTGGTCAGAATCAAGGCAGCCTTTTTTAGACAGCAGTTAGCAGCCAGGGAGGACAAGGAGCTAATGAAGCCTAGTGTACGTCGCTTTATAATGCTACGAACCATGCAGACGATCGAGCCTTACCTATTAGGGTTTGTGAATTTGTAAGATCGCTTTTTATTGACCACTTTCCGGTTTGACCTTTTCCATCTTCTTTTCGCCCCCCCCCCCTCCCCCCAAAGGGGGCAGTGCAGAGTCTGTTGCACTGTGGCTGCGACGGTAAGTCTCCCTGGACATGCTCCACTTTTTGAGTTTCTGCAAATTTTATGACCTATCCAGGAAGTCTTTTATCATCCCGATTTTGAAAATGGGCAATTTTAGGCAAGTGCGTCCTGCTTACATTTTTTTATTGATGCCCACGGGCAGTACAGTTTTTTATGTGCTTAGCTTTTTAAAATCTGCAGTCAGGCTTAGATCCAGCTGTGATTAATTAGTGCGTTTTTAATATACTATTTATGGCACGATGCACTTTGTAATGTTCTGCACATTTTTCCTGTTCATTAACTGTTTTTGTTTGATTTGAATAGCTGTTTTTATCTGGGCTATCTTATCTTATCTGGTTTTGTCTGTGTGAGTCTGGTGTTCTCTGTACCTTGCCTTCTATACTCAGCCTAGTTTACTATTTTAATTGCCACGTTTTTATTTGAGGAAGTTCTCATATGTATTTAACGTGTGCTTTTATGGTTTTTGTGCAAGAAACCGAATAAAGATAATAATAATAATGAAAAAAGTTTCATTCCGTCTTTTAGTAAGTGCTTCTATTGGAATGCTTGCGGGACATCTGAAAGGTACACTAAATTCTTCAACCTTTTTGTCACATCCAGTTATTAATCTCCTTTGAGAATTTTATATAGAAACCAATCCTTCTTCTCTACTTTTTCCTCTAGTATTGGCAAAGCCAGTAGGCCTAGCTCTAATGCATTAAACAGCATTTGTGCATGCAACTTATGCAAACAGTAATTGTGCACCCCTCTCCTTTTATTAGCAATTTAAGCCTGACCTATTTGTTTTGCCAGTGCTTATTTTCTAAATGGCTAACAGTAAGCCCACAATGGCCATTCTGCTTAAGGGCAGTGTGCATGCATGCTTATTGTAGAAGTGACTTTCCATTTTCCACGCTTATTCCACACTATATGCATTTTCAGAGGTATGAATACGGTCATGATCTAGTGAAATTTGAGGTAAGTCATGGTTTTAGCAAGAACGTATAAACGTATTTTCCATTTTTTTTTTTTTATGTTAGCAGAACAGGTGTGTGCCCTCCAGTGAATAGTCTGATGACAATGATGAAGAGGGTGCACATCTGAAGTGTTTCACTAGGATAAAACTCATAGTGGATATTTCTTTTGCAGATAAACCTTCTGTTTGCCCCAATCCTTTTCCATAGAACCAATTCCCACCATTTAGTCAGTAGCAGTTTTAGAGACAAAAACACCAACTCTCGGTAAGTCTTACATGTAGCAGTAAGGACACAACTTGGTCGGCATAAGTGGTGCCTCCACCACCCCAGTATTTTGGCAGCCAGCCTATCACGGCTTAAGCGACTCTCACTGTGTATTGTATATACAAATTAAAATTAAGCACACTGTCAGAAATTGGATTGTTAATTTAAGAGTGGTGACTCTACAGCTTAATAAAATCAATCTGGTTAGGTCAAAACACAATTATGAGAGAATCCACGTGGAACTGTGAGCTGAGTTAAAGCAGTACAAACCATTTTAAAGTAAAGAACAATACACAATAAAATTCCCAAAGTAAATTAGGAAAATAGAGTAACATTCAATGAGTAAAAGAACATCAAGCTCTTTAAAATAGGCTAAGGGAAATGGATATAATAATGTTAAATTGTTTAATGCAAAAAACACCCAGAAACATTAAGCACCATTGAAAAACAACAGTTCGCAGTTGACGGGGACCAAGGAGCAATTTTAGGCCGTCTGCGATGGTGAGGAGGACAGATAAAAGAAGTTGCCCATCCCAGTCAAAGTTAATATCTTTGGACTTAGTTTTTGAAATGGAGGTCAACATCTTCCAGCGGGGCAAGGTCCAAGGCTGTATCCTGTGAAGATCTGATGAAGTTGCATAACTCATTGCTGAAGCTATCGATTTTGGCACCAAAAGCTGCAAACGGGACAAAGCTAGATTTTGTAGCTGTCGAGGGTGCCTCACTGATTGGACTTATTTGCAGGGTCGCTTCAGTTCAAGGTCTTACCTTTGGAGTTAGTCACTTTTTAAAAAAGTCAGAATTGTATAGCATAAGAAAGCAGATTCTGTGGATGTTTATTAGCTATTCATGTTGTGATAATGCTCTATTACTTACCGGTAATCTTCATTACTCCGGGTCCCGTTGTCCTCGTCCCATTCATTACAAAGTGTAGATAACCATCTCCCGACAGAAAAAAACAAGAGGAATGCTGGGACCCTAATACTGCCCCTCCCACCGGGAGTACATAAGCAGTACTTAGCCAGCATCCCGCCTGTACAACCAAGCCCAGACAGGAAGGCCGGCCGCCCGGGAGGGAGGGAGGGGCCTATGAATGGGACGAGGACAACGGGACCCGGAGTAATGAAGATTACCGGTAAGTAATAGAGCATTACCACCAGGTCCCTTATGTCCTCGTCCCATTCATTACAAAGTGGAGAACACCAAAGCAGAAAACCGGCCTTCCGAACCCACAAGCACACCCAGGAAACCACAACAAAGGCAGCAACCCAAGGGAGCACCGAGAAGGAGGGAAAGGGGGACCGCAGGAAGCAACCGGCCCGCAACCCAGAACAGGACAGCAGGGACCAAACAAGGACCGGAGACAAACAGAAGGCCAGGGCCCCAACCAGGAGGCCGCCAACCAGAGAAACCGGAGACAGGGCAACCAGGACCAAGACCCAAAGGACACAGCCAAGGAACCCACTGGACAAGGCCGCCCAGCCCAGAACCACCAGGAAGGCACACAGGAACCGGCAGCCACACAGACACAGAGCAAACCGCGACTACCCCGAAGAAGGCCAAATAAAGAAGCCAAGACCGGCCAACAGAGCGCAGGCACAAGCACCCAGACCAACAAGGAAGGAGGAAAGCACAGGCCAGAACCGGCCCACCCTACCAAACCAAACGACCCGGCCCCAGAGAGCCCAGAGGAGAAGCCAACCAAACCCCGCCGAGGAGGCCCAGGAAAGAAAAACCAGCACCCCCAGGGCCACCAAATGACAACCACCAAGCACACAGCCCAGAGGGAGGAGCCGCAGAAAGAGCCCAGGGGCCGAACAGGAGCGAGACCCCAACCAAACCGAAAAGGACAGGGAAGGAGACAGAGACCCAGAACCACAGGAGGCAAAAAGCCCCACAGGGAAGGAGGCCGCAAACCAAAGCAGGAAAGCCACCAAACCCAGAACAGAAAGGGCAGAGAAGGCCAACCCAAAGACCACAGGCCAGATACGCCCCCAGAAAAAACCGGCCAAAAGCCGACCAACAACGGGGAGGCCAAGGAAGACCGGAAACCAACAACGAACAAGCCCAGCAAGGGCGGGGACAGGGCCATCGGCCACAACCCCCAAAAACCCCCAACCCCAAAAGGGAGGGAAAACAAGGCAGGACGGGAGTCCAGGGCAACCAGGAACCACGGCAGCTCCCAAACCAGGAAACAACCAGGCACAAACCTGCCGAAGCACAGAGCCAGGAAGCCAGGACCGGAGCCAAGCAACCAGCCGGAGCAGGAGGACCCGCAGGCCCAACCAACCCCCGGAAGGAGCCCACGCAGCGCCCAGGCCAAAGAAAAAAGGGCAGGGAGGAACAGAGACCTCCAGCACACCACAGCCGGACCACAGAGAAGGCCAGAAAAAGATACAGAGGAAACCGCCAAGTGGAAACCCGAGGAAGCCGAGAAGGTAGAGGGCCAAGCAGCAGCAAAAAAACCCAGACAACCCGCAGCCAGGAGGGAGGACCCCACAGAGGCAAGCCACAGAACCGCACCCCAACCAGAGAAGGAGGGGAGGGGGGGCACCCAAACAGACACACCGGGAACAGAGCCCAGGGAAGCAAGGGAAGACAGGAGCGAGCCAGGACACCAGAACCAGGAACGCCCAGCAAAACACACCCCAAAACCGGCCGAAAAGAGACAGCACAGCCAGCAAGCCAAGGAGGCACAGCCCGAGGCCACCCCGAACCAGCAGGAAGCCGGCAGACCCGGAGCAACAGGAGGCAACCCAGGACATGCCAACCCAGAAGCCCCGAACACCAGGACCCCACCGAAAAGGGGAACCGCAACCCAGGAGGAAGCCAACGAAGAAGGAGCACCGGGGCAAAGGGGGAAACCCGAAGCCCAACAGCAGTCAGCGGAAACCCCAGGACCAGCCAGAAAAACGGACACCCAACTACAGGTGAACCAAGCCCAGGAAGAGAACCGCCGGCAGGAGCAGGCCCAGAAGGACCCACCAGGACACGGTCACAAAGCCACACAGTGCCCCGCCAGGACACACAAAGAGAGGACAGGCAAGGACGCAGAGCCGAAAAAGGCGACCAGCAGGCGCCCAAAACCCGCAGTAGCGGGAACGCCCCAGCAGACACCCAGCCAGGCACCCACGACGGGAAGCAGACGAGACCAGGACCCCCCAGGGAGCAAACGCACCCAGAGCCCAGACGGACCCCCAACCGGGAGAACCGCAGAACAGAAGAAACAGGAGCCACGCCAAGGACACTGCAGCAGCGAAAGACAGCCAGGCCCAAACAGCAGCAGCACGAACCCCAGGGACCAAAGGCGAACCGCCACCGGAAACACACCCCGGGGGGAGACGCAAAGGAAAGGAAGAGCAGGCGCCCAGCCACACCAGCCAGAGAAGCCCACACCAGGCACCCCCAGGCGGCCCCAACCAGGAACAAACATGCCTGACCAAGCCGAACCACATAGACCAGACGAGAGCGGGAACGGCGGCAGAACCAGGAGGGGCAGCCAGGATCACCGAAGCAAGCCAAAGGCAAGCACAGCGAGCGCCAGGGCAGGAGCCCGGAACACAGAGAGGCCAACCCACAGAACGGGACAGAACCCGGAAAAACAAAAACGCAAACCGGACCCGCAGGCAGAGGGGGAGAGCGCCCCAGAGAGCACCAGGCAGGACACCAGGAAGCCCCAAGGGGAACCAGGCGCAGCCCAAGGAACGGGAGGACCAAAGCCAGGAACCAGGAGCCCCCGAGCACCAACCCCGACCAACCAGGCAGAAGCCAGGAAGCGGAGGGGAACATCCAGCACACCCAAGCGGAGCAGAAGCCACAACCAAACAGGCTGCCCGCAGCGGAGGCACGGCCCCCCAGAAAGGGCGGGCAGACAGACGGACCCAGCACACCCAAAGCCAGGCCACAACACCCGCGACACCCCGAGAGGGACGCACAGGGGCAGCAAAGAAAAGCGGAGCAGCAAAGAAAAGCGGGGCAGCAAAGAAAAGAGGGGCAGACCCAGGCATGCCAACAGGAACCCAGGGGAGCCAACAGGACCGCCCCCCCCACGCAGCCGCCAAAGGAGCAGGAACACCGGCCCACCACCAGCCGGGGGCAGGGAGCCGCGGAGGAGCCCGGAGCAGGGAGGACCAGAAGCGCCCCCCAACAGACCGGAAGCGAGAGGAGACCCCGACCAAGCAGCAGGGGCTAGAACGCAAGCAAGCAGGCAGGAGGCCCCGGGACAAAACCGGCACCCCCACGAGCCACAGCCGCCAAAGGGAGCAGCAGAGCCCACAACACCAGGACCCCTGCACAGCGCACAGCCCCCGGAGCACCCCAAAGCAAGCACCCACAAGGCCTGAGAGCCCAATGTGACACATCCATGCCAGGAGACGGCGAGACCAAACCACCCCCCCCGTTGCAGGAAACAAGGGAGGACTGGACACCGGAGCAGGACCCCAACAGCAGAAAAAATGGCCTCGCCACGGAGGGCCACAACCAGGGCAACCCAACGCCGCAGACAAAGAGTGAGGGAAGGCACCAGAGGGGGCAAAAACCCCACAGCAGGCGGGAACAGTGCCCGACTGCTCGCACCAGCAGGAGGCCGCCGAACGGGCCAGAGGAACACCGAGGAACACACCCAGAGGGAGAGTACCAACCGCCCCACAATCGAAAAAAAAAAAAAGGCAGCAATGGCCACCACAGGCCGGGGAAGGAAGCCGCCAAACGGAATCGGGGCCCGCCAGACAACAAGGCCCCCACCGCCAGCAGACACGTCCACAACAGGAAAAGCAGATGGAAGGAAGTCCCACGGAGCAGAGGGACGCGGAACTGCCCCGGAACCGGGCAGGCGGCAGCCCGAAAATCGCACACGGAAGCCAGCCCACCACCGGACCCGACATCCCCATAGGTCCCGTGTCCGACGCAATGCCACAAAGCCGGAAGAGGGTGTCAGCAACGGGCATGCGCCGAGAGCTATCGTCCCGGAACCTGGGCGCCAGCAGCAGCCGCGATCCCGGAGAACAGAACACTGCAGCTGCGCAAGAGACACTCGCAGAGAAGGCAGTAGCAAAGGAAAGCAACACTCCAACCCAACGTATTGGGAGAGGAGGAAGCGAGAACATGCACGAGAGGGAGCATGGAACCAGGGCACAATGTCAGCGGACCCAACATGGAGTGAGCACGCCCCAGCACGCCCCAGGTGCCAAAAGCCCATTGTTGCCAAACACACCAGCAGCGCCGAAGCCCGCATAGCAGCGTACATGGAGGAAAGAAACAGGCATGAACATCCAGTAAAGCAAGGAAACCGGCAAGCAGCACTCACCCGGAGGGGGGGGGGGCCACCCCCAGGAACAAGGCCCCCCACCCCAAACGCCAGCACACCAGGAGACAGGCAGGAGCCCATCCAACGCGGCACGTCTCACCCGGCCAAGCTCGGGAAGACGAGCCCGTGACCCGGAAGAGACCGGGAACTCCAGCCCCAGCCGCAAAGGGCCGGGAGGGCCATGCAGAGCAAGCAGGACATCGGCTCCAACATCGACTGACTCCCAGCAAGCCCGGCAGGCCAGGAGACAGGCCAGGGAACCCCTCGCCCGCACAGCCAGGCAGCCGGGCGGGGGGAGAAGAGAAACACCGCCACTCCAGCCCAGCAGGAGCAGCACCAGCACAGTCAAGTCCATTCTGTCGACAGACAGAAAAAAAGAACAGGCGGGATGCTGGGTAAGTACTGCTTATGTACTCCCGGTGGGAGGGGCAGTATTAGGGTCCCAGCATTCCTCTTGTTTTTTTCTGTCGGGAGATGGTTATCTCCACTTTGTAATGAATGGGACGAGGACATAAGGGACCTGGTGGTAACGTCATTGACATTAACACCTCTTATAGTGGGATGTCTCAAGGATTTAGATGTATTAGCTGATGCAGAGGGCACGGATTTGTGATTATCTTAGACAGCACATGAAGGGTAAATAGAGGGCTATTGTACTGTTGAAGTGATGTCTGCCAAAATAGTTGATTTAAAAATTCCCAGCAATGCTGGCAATGGGCTGGTCACTTCCGATTGATTGAGGGACTCAAATCTTCAATTATACACAGTCATTCAACAACTTTGTTAAATAGAGCCATTTGCAGTGTTAGCATATATTCAATGCTTTCCAAAAAATTACCCATCATAGTCTGTGACATGGCAGACCTGGAAGCATTAACTGTGCTTTTCGAAGTTAAATTTGCCTGAAATGATCAGAGACCACGGAAGCACCACACTTTTTTGGCAAGAGAAGAAGACCCATATGTGCCACTGTGACAGATAAATGGTGTGTGGCTGGGAAAGCGGTGGCCTGAACAACGGCTTCAATTATATATGGAATTATAGACGGGTAACAGTGAATTACAGAGATGCTTTTCACTGATTGGTTCTGAGTGACTTGAAATAGACAACGAGAGCAAAGCACAAGGGGGCAGATTTACAAGCCCCTTGCGCCACTTTTGCATCACTTTTAACATGGGAAAAGTGACGCAGAAGTGGCGCAAGGGGCTTGTAAATCTGCCCCAAGTTGTTTATGATGTCACTCAGAACCGAGGTGAAAAACATCCCTGTAATTAGCTTTTTACACATCTATAATTTTATTTTATGTATGCTCCCACCAAATCATTTACCCCTGCTTTCAACTGCTATGCAAGGGCACAGGAGTAACTGGAGAGTCATCCATAACATGACCTTTCCTCTCTGTCCCAAATTAAAACAAGAAAATACCTGACCTGTCACGGACCCCTCCACCACTGTGCCTTCCCCTCCCTCTCCTTCAGAAGCTGTGCTCCCTGCATTCCAGGCTGCTCTGACAGGCTCTCACAGAGCCCAGCCAGAGCAGCCTGGAATTCCTTTATGACATTGCAGCAGGGAGCTATGAGATCCAACAGTGAGTTATGAGATTTGTAACCCGCCGTTGCTACATCACAGCAGTGAGAGCCATACAAAACAAACAATAGGATAACAGAATACCCTAGGATTATTAACAACTTGAGGTTCAAAACTAGATTCAGCTTCGGTTACATTCAATAAATAACAGATAAGCCAAGTGAAGCACACATTTTTCGGTTAGAGCAAATTCGTCCAAAATGGCCATAGCACTAGCCAAAAAATTGTCAACAGAAGGGTAGATTGAGCTGTCTCACTCACATTAAACATAGCTGATGCCTTCCTTTTGCCCATGTTGTATTTGAATTTCAAGGCCAAAAAAGGTATACCCCGCTAGCCTCTTCCGCCGCTGATGAGCACCAGATGACCAGGCCTTGCCCGGGCTTTGCCCGACCGTTTCTTGCACTGTGGGTATGGAGACATCAGTTTATAGCAGAGATGTGAGTGGGCAGAGTTGTAGAGTGCCATGTTTGAATTCCCCAGTGTTTCAATATCCCGCAAGACCCAGCATCATGGTTCACGCCGCCAACTATGAATTGTCCTGTGCTGCAGGAGACGTGACCTCAGTTTTTTGCACAACTGAGTTACTGGTGCTTTTGGAGCACCGGCAACTATGACGTGTGAAGTACCCCAGTTTTTAGGATCCAGCAACACCCTAGCACCTTGGTACAAACCGCCTATAACAAAGTTTCCCACACTGTGGGAGAGGTGGCCTTAGTTTGCAGCTGAGATGAGTGGGCACAACTTGTAGAGTGCAGTGGACTATGGTGCCTGAAATCCAATGCCCAGCAATGCCCCAGCTTCTTGGTCCATGCCGCCAACAACAAAGATATAAACAAACTCATCCTCATAATTCAAAATCTGCGTGGCATGGGTAATATTTGCAGTGTTACCAGAAACTCCATGTTACTGGGCACACCCGAGACTCAATGTCACTCGATACCAATTTGCAAGCTCCAGGCCTTTATTTAAGAAATCAGTCCATCCCGGCAGAGAATTCTTTTGAAGCTTGATCAATGCACATTCTAGTGTCGGTACCAGGAGTTCTCCCTCCCAATGGGAAGCCTTGTCATCATTTCCACCTTCAGGAGTATAGTTTGGAGTTGTGACCTACCATGCTATTGTTAAAGCATCTTGTATGAAAGTAATACAAATATTTTGCTTATGATTGTTTAAAAGCACTATTTTTTCACAGTAGAGCTGAACTTTCATACCCTTCACTCTGCCAGTTGCTACAAAGTGCCTACGACAACCATCTATTTTTTTTGTAACCACAAACACAGTTGCAAAGTTTTGATACAATTCCTTACACCATGCAGCGAGGAGAGGAACACACTTCCCTTTGATTTCTGATTCGCAAGGGCTCGCAAAGTTCGTATTGAAATTCGCAAATATGTTTGAAAATTGCATTATTGTACATTGCAATTTGGGATTTGCATGTGCAAGTCCTGCTACTTGGTACAGTGCCGGATTTGCACATGCAAAATCCCCTGAAGCATCCGGCCCTGCGAATACAAAGAGTACAGATGAAACTGGCTCGCCTTTTGAAAACATCTTTTGACATTTCTGTTTACACTTATGGATACTGTGTGTGTGGTGACTGATACCTTGCAGTGTCAGATTAAGAGTGAGCAGCCAGGCAGCTTTCTCATTGCATGTCTTTACAGTTAGACAAATGTTATCTATATAGCCAGATGCACTCCTGGATGGAAGTGGAGACTTGAAAAATAAATGTACAATAGGGCATACCACTACTGCACAGCAGAAAGTATGGATCTATTGTATGAACAAGGCCCCCAACACTACAGTGTCCATATACTGATGAACTCTTACCACTGATGGAAGAAAAACAGATGTACAACACCCATACAATGATGCACTTATTGTACAATCTGAACCTGAGGCTTTTAACCCTAGAGGATGGGATTGAGTTGCTGAATGGATCAGACTAGATAGTTCTTCGTAGTAGTGTTAATGAATTGTTGTGATGTGAGAGGTTGCATAGTAAACGCCGTACCAACATTCTGCCTCCCAATATATAAGAAATTCAGGTTTTCATTTCAACTACTGTATGCAATCAAGCCAGTATAAAGTCAGTATTAAGAGAGTGCTGAACCTATGGATGAAGAGAATTACTGTCCTAAATGATTGGTCCTCTGGTAAAGCTAATAAAATCTGTAGGTGCATAAATATATAGATCCCATGGGCTTCCTGCCCGTGGGAAAATCATGGTAATCAATGTTTTCTTCTCGATCAGAGACCAAAGCACTTTGGTACTGTAGTCTTGCATCCATATCACCTCCATATTGTTTCTGCGTCAAGTGACAAATGGCCTTGAGCCAGTTGGTGGTTGGTTAGAGCCAGTACTTAATTTGCACACAAAAAAGTGCCATGGCCCTCATCACAAGGCCACTACAGCTAACACCACCTATTGCCCCTGCCACTGCTGCCAATGACAGTACCAAAACAACTACTAACCATCACACTCCTCCAAGTGTGATAATTCAGACTAATCCAGGCCCCCAAAGCTATAAGAATGGCTTTGGGATGCAGGTATTAGTCATTTTTAAGTATATTGAATTAACAAACAACTGTTGTTGTGTGCGTCTCTAAATTAGACAAACAGCAGCACCATGCTGCAGACTATCATAAGCACCGATGTTGACAGTTAAGTTCCGGTGCCAAGCATTCAAAACCACAGGCTCAAATTAAGCACTGTTCAGAGCAGAAATGATGCTTGCTGATTTGTTTTTGCTACCCAACACTGGAAACAAGGGACCCAACCTCTTTGCAAACTAATATATTTGGCTGTACTTAACTACCGCAATAGCTACTTCATCGACTGACTCCTAAATTGACACCACTACCTCGTACTACCCCACATCGACTTATTATATTTGTGATAAATTAAACCAAAACCATAATACCATTGCATTGCCAAAGTAGACCATCAGACATGGTCATGCATACTCATGATTCCCAAAAACCCCAAAGAAAGGCCATAAGTAGTGAAACTGTTTGCCTTAAAAAATAGATGGAATGTCACATGGGTAGTTCTGTAGGTGGGAAGGATATCAGTTCAACATGGGCTGTCTTACCAAGTATGAACAAAGGCAAGGGGCTCCAATGCTGAACATCCCATTTCAAGATATTCAACAAAGGGTCCATGTTACCAAACCAACATTGAAATTCATATTTAGCAGTTTAAAAAAAGCCCCAGATAAGGGAAACCAACATATGTAACCACAAGATCTGAAAGAAGGGTCCACTATGGAGCGACACATCCTTTTCTATGTCAGGGGCCTACTAAAATGCTCTAACTAGGTCGTTTGACTGGAACCGCTTGGCCAACAGCTCCATTGTCTGTGCAGTAGTATTGTTGATAGATGATATCTGTGATAAGTGATCTAATTAATATAAAAGAGCTTCAAAAGCACTCCATGGATCCACACCATAGCTGTAGGTGCTTTTTATAAGTTCTCGCTTTCCTGTTAGCTAGGCTGGATTCAGCGATGACTGAGAGACCTTGAATTTGTCTGGAGCACAGTCAGCTCAATACTGTAATGTGAGCATCATGGTTTGGATTAGAGACCTCAGCTTTCCATAAGGATCTCTGTCCCCATCAGCTGACGGGGGTGAGCAGCAAGCTTAGCAGACACACATCTGGGCCCATCAGGAGGGTAGCAGTAACAAAACATCAGTCTTCTCAACAGCCACATCTAAGCCATCATGCTGGGGATCGGAATCTTGGGTTAAATTTTCCCCGTAAGTCAGTGGTGTGAATCAAAATGGATTCCTCTTCTTGAGCCATGTAACCTGTGAATTAGCACACACCCCTGATTCACAAGGCTGCATCAGCCTGCAGACATTGTCCTTCCAAAAAAGACCTGAGCATCCCCCTTTTTTTCTTCACACGCTGGCTTCACTTCCCATCGTCATGCGTGCACAGACTTCTCTCAAGCAAATACATTTCAATCATCTAACCCTTTATTCCTTGACATTTGTGAGGAGCTGCTGTCAATAACCTTGGTATGCAGGATCAGAACACCTCACCTGTTGGCCACTCAATGCACCCTCGTCTGACAACACTCCACCTGAACCCTTCATCTCAAAATCCTGGCCACACATCTGCCTCCAGCCCCTGTGCCAGACTGGCACCAGCCATCAGTCGCCCTGCAGCCCACATGGATGCCTTGCTGGTCCTCCATACACCTGTCCTTGTGGTGCTGGGCAGTAATAATTTACTGGGCATATGCACTATCTGAGAAGCGACTGGAGATGTATAAGGAGATTCTTTCCCAAACTCTGCCAGGTCTGGCCATTGGTAACTTGGTATAGTACACCATTTTCTGAGACACATTAAATACACGATTATCCTGTCCTCCACATACTTGTCCACAGTAGACCACCAAAAGTCACATCTCATCCTGCTTTTCATACTACTCCTTCCAGGATGTTCCTATTGTGCCATGTTCACCACTATCTGCCTCAAACTCTCCAGAACAACTTGCTGTCCACCCCACATTAACACGCCATCTTGATCTGGTGATTCCTTAGCAACATGAAAATTCAACAATTATGCCTTTAAATTTTTTCTATCGGGCCATTTCAGCTTAGTGTAAGCCAAAACCTTTTGAGTTACTACATATTTTGCACAAGGTTCTCTCCATTCTATCTCTGTAACACAACCACTCGAACCTTCACAAATCGACACCTCTTTTCCCACATCTGTATCTCTAGTTTAATCACTGCTGTGCAACGTGTAAAAAACGTAAGCCAATAGGCATATGCAAAACCAATTGGGTTTGCCAATGTTTGTTTTCAGTAGAGCCCTTGCATCCCTTGCACTGTAAAACAGGGTATGTGGAACTGAATTTTCAGATTGCCTGTTTAAAAATATAATTCTGCCCATTTATTGGTATGGCTTTTTAAGTTGACAGTCACAGGATTTAGCAGTATGCATTGTAACTTAATTGTAATGCAGTTGCCAATGCCCTCGTTTGCGGTTGATGCATTGCCTGTTTTCATTATCATTCCCCTGGCATCAAAATTCCATAAGGAGGTTTCAACTACTTTCATGAATATGCTCACGGAATAGGGCCTCACTTTTTTCTTCTCCTGCACTATGCCGGCCCTACGTCTGCTTATGCCCTTTACTATTTCACCTTGTCATCCTCTTGGGTGTGTTCCATCCTGAATCGAATTCCAATAGCTGCTCTGCTGGAATTGGAAAATAATTACTCCGGGAACCCATAAATTGAGGGTCAAGGTGTGGAAGAGGAAAGGGGTTAGAGTTGTGAGGGGTGGAGTCATGAAAAGCAGAGCCTGGCAGTCAACTTATATATTTAGGGGCAAATTTATCAATATTTCATTCAACGCAGCAAGACACTTTGCTGCGCTGTGAGAAAGGGAGAAATGCAAAAACAACAATTGATGGACAGAATGCAGAACAATGTCATACATTCACCCCAGTACAGAGATCTGGGCCTAAATCCATCGTTTTTTTGCTCACCATGCCATTCCAGTTTGGACCCAGCCATATGCAAATCAGTCTTGACCCTGCGCCCCTTGGGAACAGTCCAGCCCGAACTGCCAGGCCAGGTCCTTCCTGAACTGGAATCAAGCATCCTAGGACCGGTTTCAGGGTTTCACCCCTCTTCAGCCAGGATAGCTTGACTCCAGTGGCATGGAGAGCACGGGACCCACGACTGGGCATACCCGTCCCACTCGGGGTGACAAATGCAAAAACAACAATTGATGGACAGAATGCAGAACAATGTCATACATTCACCCCAGTACAGAGATCTGGGCCTAAATCCATCGTTTTTTTGCTCACCATGCGATTTCAGTTTGGACCCAGCCATATGCAAATCAGTCTTGACCCTGCGCCCAGGGTGGCATGGTGAGCAAAAGAATGATGGATTTAACCCAGATCTCTTGACTGGGGGTGAATGTTTTGATTTGTTCTGCATTCCGTCCATCAATTGTGTGTCTTTTGCTTTCTCGCCCTAAGTGCGCCAGGTATGCCCAGACGTGGGTCCTGGGCTCACTGTGCCACTGGAATCAAGCTATCCTGGCTGATGAGGTGTGAAACCCCGAAACCGGTCCTAGGATGCTTGTTTCCGGTCCAGGGAGGACCTGGCTTGGCAGTTCGGGCTGGACTGTTCCCATGAGGCACAGGGTCAAGACTGATTTGCATATGGCCAGGTCTAAATTGGGGTGGCATGGTGAGCAAAAGAATGATGGATTTAACCCAGATCTCTTGACTGGGGGTGAATGTTTTGATTTGTTCTGCATTCCGTCCATCAATTGTGGTTTTTTTGTGTGAGAAAGGGAGAAGACAGGAATGTGCCAATTTGACAATATATGACGCGTTCCTGTCCTCTCCTTGCGCTGGCCCTTATTTTTTTTTAATCTGCTGCAAAGAAATTGGCAACAAGGAGAAATGTGTCATACATCTGGTCTGGCTGGATTGTTCACAAAGAGTCTTTATTTTGAAACATCTTATAGGGTTAAGGCACCTGCTGCAGAGATTTTTGTGCGTATATGAAACAACATTAACAATAAAGGGAGTGTGGGGTAAAGCACTCAGGAGCTCCACACGGTAAAACTGAAGCTCAGTAAGTTCCTCATCCACAATTGCTGTTACAGATACTGACTACAAATACCCACATGTAGGATATGCATCCAAAGGCAGGGTCTGTGGAGCTGATACCTATGGTGATGTTATAAATGTAACTCAAAGACAATACTCACAGTGAACAAGAAACACCACCTAGGTTGTCAGCTGTGCCCACGGATCCTGGCGATCAAACAGGAACACACAAGGCAGTAACAGCAAGGGGGTAGAACTAAACACAAGCACAATAGACAAGGAGCTGGCAAGGAGGAGTGCTTAACAGGAAAGGAAGGAAATAACAGGACACACTTGGCAGAAAGCAAGTAACAAACATACAAGGTAATAGAAGACAACAGGAATAGAAAGACAGCAAACTAGGAAGTGGAACCAAGGAACTGGGAAGAAAGGCAGGGACTGAAAAAGGATAGCCAGAAGGGGAGGCTACAAGGGTATGCTAGAATAGTGCAGGTTCAGGAATCAAGAAAACAAAGTAGCATTGAAGGCAGTGCTGGAGCAGGAACAAGAATTGAGCTAAGGCTCAGGAGTCAAGGTAGCACTGCAGGCAGTGCTAGTTCAGGAACAGGGAATTACTAAAGCTTCAGGAGTCAAGGTAGCACTGCAGGCAGTGCTAGTTCAGGAACAGGGAAGTACTAAAGCTCAGGAGTCAAGGTAGCACTGCAGGCAGTGCTAGTTCAGGAACAGAGAATTACTATGTTGTCTTTCTGCTGCTAACAAGGTTTGCAGAAATTCGTTTTCATCCTGTAGATCACTGGCTGACATCAGGTGAGGATCAGGGTTACAGATAGAATGAAAATCTAACATAGAAGGATCAGCCAACCACAGGGAATAATATTCAGCATGTAAGAATCTGTTTTGCTCCATGAATCGATCTCTAGAGTCTAAGGACTTTCTAATAGGGTGTACAGAACTGCGCTGCCTTGCGTGTTCCTGTTTGATCGCCAGGATCCGTGGGCACAGCTGACAACCTAGGTGGTGTTTCTTGTTCACTGTGAGTATTGTCTTTGAGTTACATTTATAACATCACCATAGGTATCAGCTTCACAGACCCTCCTTTGTATGCATATCCTTTATGTGGGTATTTGCAGTCAGTATCTGTAACAGCAATTGTGGAAGAGGAACTTACTGAGCTTCAGTCTTACCGTGTGGAGCTCCTGAGTGCTTTACCCCACACGCCCTTTATTGTTAATGTTGTTTCATATATATGTCTTGCACATTCGTCCTGTGTGTAGTTTTTCTGAATGCTAAATCACCTCATGAGGGCCTGTCGTTTCTGAGCCTTAACTCTCTTATTCTCTTGTACAGAGCTTACTCTTTGAATTCCCTTTCTTCTTTGAATCACTGTGTGATCTTGGGCAGCTCTGTGCCCAGTATTCTGCCTACTTTGTCTTCCCTGGCACCAGTCATTGCCAGAGTCCCTGATACATGCCAGTGTCCCGTACTGAGTCCTAACAGAATGACCAACCCATATTTCCAGGGTCACGTGTGAGGTTTCTTTGCATTCAGTTAGCTACCGTTTTTGTTTAAAACCCACCCAGTTGGTTCTTGCCAAGATGTTTAGCATCAGATCCAGAAAGTCTACGTATGTTGGCAGAAATCCATTGTCAGAGCAGCGCTGTACTCCTCTTTCTGTTTTCGTTTTCTACCCAGTCGCCAGTCCTTGCCCAAGTCCCTGACTGTGTCCCAGACAGTCCTGGACAGTCCCTGTCAAGTAGCTTTATCTAGACTGTATGTCACTCCTCCTTTGCAACGGAAGTTGAGTTACACTAGTCCTGCAGGTAACTTTTAACATTTATTTATTTATTTTGTAGATTGATGGTATGCTTCTGTCAGTCAACCTTACAGGCCGTTGGGTGAATACACTTTAGGAAATCAGTGTCTGATAGTACTTAAAGTAGCCATCGGCTTTGCCACGTAAATGCAGGCAAAATGTTAAGTTGATTTATGGCCATATTTTGTAATGTCACTGGGCCTTAATATTTGTCCTTTTAGGCGGTCAAGTCATACAATGCAAATTGGTTTTGCATTAGCAAAGTATGCAAAGCTACACTTGAAGAAAATCTATTGCACTTGCAGTGGCTCTAAGCCTCAAATATAGAAATACCGCTTTGTATAGCATGTAAATTGTAAGTAGTGTTGGTGACGCCCAACTATTCAGGAGCTTACCTGATTAGTAATTGTAAGTACGGCTCCAAACATGTCCCCCCACCCTATCACTATGTCTGGTTTTCACATATTGTGGGATGGTCCTAATGCAGGGATCACAATGTGCCTTACAGGGGCTCTTCCCACGAATTGCCATCACTTGACGGAACCTCCATTAAAGGTCAAAGAGATACGTTTGGCAAACCAACTTGGGTAATTTGTAAGAAGGCAAACTAGTCTTAAAGCCAGTTTGTCACGGTCAACATTGCAGCTGGTTCACGGCACGCGTACGATATTTACAACGTTTCGCATTAATTTTTTGAGGGGGCTGGCAGTGCTGCGACGATGATACTCAAACTCTCTCATTTCAACTGTTAGTGGGCACTTTTCTACCAGTTCCTGAGCAGCATAGCCTAACCACAACAGGTGCGAGGGGGGTGTTTACATGCTTTTGCAGCACATCTAACCTTAGATTTTTTTCCCTTCCTGGAATGGTTTGCAGCATGTCCAAACGGCTTCATCCAGGTATGTTCAGCTGCAAGCAATTTGGAGTTTGGGCCAAGAATGTAGTAATTCATTCCCTCTGTAGTTTAAAGTGCCCTTAAACTGTAAGTCTAGAGATGATGTTTAACAAGCACATAGCTGACGTTTCGAGATGTAACTTCACTCTGGCCTAGTTGTCTCACTTATGAGTAGGACTAGCTGTGTCAGAGAAACTTTAATGCATCCATTTCTGCATTCTGGCCGCGTGCTCCTGCTGCAAGGCGCTATGCAGAACCCTGCTGACTCTCCAAGGGGCATATTTACAAGGACGGCGATAAATAAACGCAAAGCGCGCTTAGCGCTTTTCTACTTATCGCCGTCTATCGCTGGATTATATCGCCCTGTTAGCGCGTTATTTACAACGCATTTCCCCAGGGCAAAATAATAACCAGCGATAGCGGGGAAATCGCCGTTTTGCAGGGAACATCACTGGTTTTCCAGCGATGTTCCCTGCAAAATGGCGATAACCTTGCTGATACGACCCTGTGGTCGTATCAGCACAATCCACCCCATATTAGGTATTCCTAAGTCTGCATTTTAGCAGACGTTAGTTTTCAGCAAAAACAGCGGTTTTCGCCCAAAACTAATGTCTGCTAAAATGCGTTGGCAGCCTTGTAAATATCGCGATGTGCACATCAGCGATATTTACAAGGTTGTACTGCCCAGTGACGCCCACTTTGCATCTCATTAGAGATGCAAAGGGAGGCGTCGGGTAAAAGGGTGCTAACATGCGCTAATGCATGTTAGCACCCTCTTGTTAATAGGGCGATAGTTTTATCTCCGCTTTTTTGGCTTTAAAAGCCAAAAAAGCGGAGATAAAGCCCTTGTAAATATGCCCCCAAGTAAGTTTGTGTACCTTCATATCTTGGGCTTTCATGCTTTGTGGTTGCGCTGATGCAACAAGGGGTTCTTGCGTGGGAGTGGGTGCTCTTGTGATCTTCGTACAGTGGGTACTATTGGCTTCCCCATATTTAGCAAACAGCGTTGACTGAGGCTTTAGCTTCCAATGGCGCTCGAGGGAACAACCTACTTTAGTCAAAGGTTTTAAGCAATGTGCTTTAACAAGGGTCTAGCTATGTGGGTGAAAGCAACGGTTTTGCTCATTTTGCATTTTTTTGGCTAAATGCACACAGGCCGCTCGACTGCAGGCTGGGAATAAGTAACAGTAGAGGTAACTACTATCGCTCTTCACTATTTTTTTCATAGCGCCACTCGTAGGATTGGCCAGGTTGTGCAGTTCAAAAGAAAGTTAGAAAATACAAATACGTTTACTGTATATTCAGTGGGGAACTTGTTGTTGCCCAGTCACAGTGGCCTGCCCGACATGGCACAATGGAGAGTCAGAATGTTGGCACTTAATTCACCCAGCAATGTGCCCTTTCTTCAATCCAGTTAGACATGCTATGCACTCAACCCTTGATCTATAGATTCTGGGCTGCTGGTTTTGCGTCATAATTTAACCTTCTATGAATCTAACCCACGTGCTACTAGGATTCTGTTCCCTGATGAATTCTATAGACAAGCACATTGCTGACTGTGTGGTGATACCATCTTTAATCAGAGAACAAAAGTGAAAGGGCGGGCGATTTCCAGAAAAGGGTGTCATAACGAGAAGCTTCTTTGATTAAACTACGTTACAGTAATGTGCGAGAATGTGCTGCATGGCTAAAATACTTATAAGGTCCCAAAGGCTAGACCAATTGCATTGCAAATGCTTGTTCTCCATTACATTGGCATCTAGATTATAGGCTCCAGATTACTCCCAGCCAGGGTGATACTTGAACAAAAGAAGGGCTGATAGTCCTTTAAATCATGCCTTTTTCGTGGGCCCAGCTGGAAGCGAAAACAAGAAAGCCCAAAGTCCCCTTGCTATCTGCAGGTTGCTGCTCTCAACCAAAAACAGATAATGTGCAGGTGCTGCGGATTTGTGTCCCATTGTCGGAAAATTACACCAGGTCAAATTCTTCATCTTGCAATGGGTGTGCCGGATCCCAGATCTGGCTCAGAAATACCTGCCAGAACCGGGTTCCCCCCACCCCTTTCCTGCACTGAATAGCTGAGACACCTGAATTCCCTATTTATTGGTGGTTTGTCTATCCTTGCGGCTTTCTTTCTAGCTCCCTCCTACTAACACAGATAACCTTTTTGTAGTATAAAGCGGTAAATACTGCACTTCTATGCACTGTAAATAAATTGATACAACTGTCTGAACTGTGCCCTACTGCACTCGCTCTGCTGTGGAGGAGCAGGAAGGCCCTGAGGCTTGGAGCAAGTCTCCAAAGTATTTGAAACCCAAAATATTACAAACATGCCTTTACAGATTGCAATGAGAAAATTCTATTTGTTAGTGTTTGCAATTTTTGATGACGAGGATAGGGTAGTATTCGATTTAGTGACAGTCAGCTTTTGTTTCAAGACACTCTCCCTAAGGAAGGTTTGCCTTGATAGAATCCACTTTGCAGTACAATACTTTCCGTTCTTGCTTTGTTATAATAGCAAGCTATTCCAGGCTTAACAAAGTTCACATACAATGGTAATCATCACAACGAGATTGTGTTATTGTTAATACGGGAGACCATTGTTTCTCTAAAGTAGTTGCCCATAACAGCATGAAATGGCTGTTACCACAATGAGCAGGGTTGGATGGACTGAATTTACTTTTTAAGGTTTACTATTTGTGCAAGCCAGTAGCACAATTCTAACCTTTTGCAAGTGAAGTGTGCGCCCGTCTACTTTGGCCACGGTGGTAGTTGACTTCTGCTTTCAAGTGTACAATTTCACCATATATAATTTTCTCAGAGGACTCGCACTCACATCTTTAAAGTTGTATTTGGTGACTATATGGTGAATGATTTTTTTCTTTCAAGTGCACCAATTTCCAGAATCTTTAAAAAAAAAGTACTTCTTGAAAGAGCCACTCCACTTACTAAACTCCCCTTTGTAGTCACCTTAGAAGCTTTTTCACTTTAAACAAATGTCGTGAGCATCTTCTATTTAAGAAGGCACCAAGTTTCAGAATTATTTAAAAAAATGCTTTTTAAGAGAAGACCTTCAAACCCCCCTAAAAGCTTTGCCTTTAAAGCCTATCCTTATCAAACCAGTGTGGTGAATCATTCCTAGATTCCAAAGCACCACTTTGCAGATTTTTTTTTTTTTTTAAAGTTGGAGACTTTAAAATCCTCATTTTATCGGAGCCTTTGTAGCCTATCAACTTTTAAAAAAATGTGGTGGATGTGGTACATCATTTTTTCTTTAAAATTCACTAATTCCAAAATTACAAATGTTCTTTTGTGACAGAACCCACGAAAACAACCCTTTGTGGTTGCATTTGAGAGCAGTGAAAATCAAGCAAATGTGGGGGGCTACTTCGATTTTAAAATGCACCAGGTTCCAACTTTTTTTTCCTAAAAAGATTTCTTGAGAGAGGACGTCCAACTCATCTAAGTAGTATTGGCTTTGAAGCCTATACACGTTGAACCCAAAGCAGTGGGTTATGTCTACATATATTCAAGTATATTATAAATAACGTGTGCATAACATAAAGAAACTTGTGCATTAAAAACTGAAATGCTGCATTTTCTAAAACTTTATTTTCCTGTGCTTGACCAAACTAGACCCAAATTAGCTTTGATTCCATCTTTGATTTCAACACAGCCATTCCTTTCTTGTCTCCTCACACTTAGCAAAAAGTGCACTAATGAAACGCTCTGCCTCACATGCTGTTATCAAAGAACTCTGTGGAAGTTTCCTCTCTGTTGTAAAAAAAACAATTTCCGGCCAGTGCCACTGAACGGCAATTCTTTTATTGAGACTGCCATTGTGTTCTGTGTATCTGGATTTGTACTGTCATATCAGTTGACATTTGCTCAGTAGGGTCTTATTATTATTTAATTTAGTTTAATGTTGTTGCATATTGCTGTACTGTGATTGGTTGAACTCATGAAACATATTATTCATTTTATGCTGACGACGTGGCTTTTGCTATCCATGTTATAATAAAAAGCTTCGGTTTTGGAGGTAAGCTAGTCGGGTTTGTCTCTATATTTTATTTAGGATGTATTTTTATTGATTCTGAGGTCAACCATTATTTCTGCCTTCTGTATTAACCTTTAAAAGATTTAATAAACCTTCATAGCTTTTAACTTTTACTAGTCTCAAGAAAGCTTATTTAATTGATTATGCTGATTTACTTGCTGTCAATCTAATCTACTTGGGGACACATTACCTCATATGTTCTTGAGGTCAACACTGTCCCTGAGCCTGCGTACGTACTTTATCTTAGATCTTAGAGCACTCAACTGGCTACCGTTTGAAGCTAGAATTCATCTGAAAATCGCATGTATGACGCACAAGGCCTTACACCACAACACTCCGAGCTACCTAGCTCAGAAACTGGTACTCTCCGCTGGTAACAGAGCATCCAGGAGCTCCAAGAATCTTCTACTGAAACCACAACGATTTGCCAAGAAAAAAACTTACAACCGGACCTTCTCGGGAATGGCTCCCAGGATATGGAATGCTTTGCCTACAGAAACAAGGCTGAACCCTTCCCCTGCCTCCTTCAAAAAAGAAGTGAAAGCAATTCTCATGGCTAAATTCACGTGAACTACTTACTTATTACTGTTATTTTAATTACTAGTATGTATTATTGAGCACCTTATATCTGAATCACCTATATTTGTACTTCACTAGGCTTATACTTGTTTCCAACATATGACATGTAAAGCGCTCTGATACCCGCAAGGGTCTTGTTTGCGCTATATAAAACCTTCAAACAACAAACAAACAACAAGATCATCAAATAAGATAATGTGAAAAATAGCCATTTCTACACTACAAGGAAACATGCAAAACAAGGTGTTGGGAATGAGGGCAAACTCCAGTAGGACACATACACTTACAAACACTACAGAGATTTGTGTTAGATCCACAATCAACTTTTTGGTTGAATTAGTGGTTTACAGTGCTGATGAGTCCAATGGACCTTTCCAGGTTACATCAGGTCTTGCCATACTGTCACAATGGAAGCTAAGGCAGTCTTCTGTTTGAGTAGCACACCTGTGGTGGAGACAAGAGCAGAACAGTACACAAGAAGCTGGGGATGGAAAAGTGCAAGCCCTCCCACATGCCACATAAGTAAGAGGTCAAGTGCAGGCAGTGAAAGGAGGTACATAATTGCTATATTTGCTTGATGTGTACAAGTCTAATTTTACTGTTTTGCTTTGATGATTACTTTATACTCAGTAAGTATAAAAGCATACCAGCCAAAAATTACATTTTGTTATGTTTTTCTTGTAACTGGGTATGGGCAGGAAAACTATATCAGTACAAATGTATGATATAAATGAGCATTTATCCAACACCTAAGTATGCTACCCACCTGGGAAGTAATTATTCATTACATCAGCATCTTTCACCGCATCATCTCTGAAAGGGGAGGTGAGGCGGGATCTTGATCATCTGAATCATCATCATTCATTAAGTGGTAGATCCCTCCTCGTTTCAATGTTTTGTATCAATAGAATTGTGGCAAAGATTTTGCAGCTTGCATCTGGACCACACTGTAGGGCCCCTTCACATTTTCTGTAAGCATCAGATTCTCCCCATCAAAATTCCAAGTGAGTACTCCACTAGTGAGCTAGTGTTTTGTGCTGCATTCTATCAGCGTCCGGTCACTCATGTAGGTTGTCATTGTCTAAGGTTGTATGACATTGGCAGTGTCATCTACATATGGGTAGGTGATGTGCTGTGGGTGCTGTGGGTGCTTGATTCATGCCAGTACTATGATATTGACTTCCCTGACAGCCAGTGATCTTCTGGGTCTTCTCTTGCAAACTTCTAAATATGGGGGTAAATCACAGTACATGTAGGATTTGTGAGTTCTCCCTAGACAATTTGCTGATAGGTCTGTGATCAATGCCCACCAGTTGTATGCTGAGGAAGTGTATGCAGTGTTGGAGTTGAGGGGCATATCAGTTTGTGGGTTAAAACCATGCAACATATGAGATTAGGGAATTGTGTTACTCCATAAGATTATACCCTTGTGTAATGGACCTGTGCTCGGAAACCCATGTGTGGCTTGCATTACATCTAAGAACTTGATGAATAATCCCGATATTGCATTCTGGGATATGTTTACAACCACAGTTATGGAGGTTGGTAAATTCCAGCAGCTATAGTGCACACAATCTATACAGATGTTAGATTTTTCACAACTGTGTTATGTTTGTCTGGTTAGCATTGTCTGCAGCTCATTAATAATGTTTAATATTATCGGCCTGCTGAGCCTGTACTTCCAATACACTTAATTTTCACATGGGCCATAGAGAGTAACACTTTGCCTAAACATTTCCTCCTTTCACCTTCTCTGCTAATGGGCTTCAAGAACTTGCATCCAACATAGCATCGCATAGAGGGCTGCTATTTGGTAAGCTAGTGTTGCATTTCTTTTCACAGTTTGCACCTGGTTAGCACATGCTCGACACCCTGGTAGTATCAACCTGCCTTTACATCATGTTGCAACTTTTCGCGATTTGTGAAGGCTCTACATATACATTTTGCATCTTGAAAATGAATTGCTATTTCTATTCACTTTTTTGGGATATCCTACTTAATTGCTATGCTTTCCCAATATTTTGAATTGCCCTTTTCTATATTTCAAAAATTTAATTGGGCTATTTTAACATTTGAAAATATGTTTGCACTTGATTAGCAAATTCCTACAGATGTGCGGTCTGACTGTGTTATTTAGCTCATATATTTTATTTTGTACCGATTGAGCTTAAGTAATTGTTTTTTTCTCATAATAGAGGTTTTTTTCTATAATACTTAAGATTGTTTATATTTTTGTATATTGCACTTAAGATATTGTTCTTTATGTACAGACCTTAAGTCATCACGCATTATTTTTGTCACTGTTCCTTATTTCAATATTGTAAGAAATTGGAGTAATTATTCACTATTTTTGTGCATTTCTTTTAAATTACTTTTCTTTTTTACTTACATTAACCATTATGTATTTTAGTATTCTAGGTAACATATGAATAATTCATTATGGCCTTATAGCCCACTGCCATGGGCTTTACCAGTTGCCAAAGGCCCTGTGGTTCAGGCCTATAATGAGGAGGAGGGCCTTTAACAAACCGTATAGCTCAAGGCAGAAGGGCTATAAGGCTATTAGAACATTCCACCTACTGAGGGTGTAATGTTCTTAATTAAAAAGAGAGAAACAGAAAGACAAACATTGGAATGGTGAAGCAGAAGGCTTATACCAGCCATTATTAGCCCTGAGCCATTTAATTGTCTTCAAGTAAGCTCCCAGCATTCCAATGTTCTAATTTTTCTTACATCATACTTAATCAATCCATGCTTTGTGCTCATATTTTTACACAAAAGGCCCACAATAATAACACAGGTGCTGTGCACATGCATTTTGTGGGGTTTTGTAATGGCAAAGGTGTCTGGCAGACTGTATTGTTCACATCTATACAGTCCACAGTCCATCTGTAACAAGCCGCCTGCACTTACTGTTTACCGGCATGAAGCATCTGGGTTCATCAACCAGCAGCTAGCCCAGGTGGCCAAAATAGGGAACAGATTGGAGGCCACAATGAAGAAAAAGACATGCTTAACTTCCTGATGGAAGCTTAACGTGACCCTTTGGTGAGAGTCTATTGTTCAGTCCATGCAGAGTTGTGCCATACCATGTACTAGCTGTTTTTTTGCCATTTCAAGACTGTTTCTTAACCATTATAAATCTGACTGATAAACCATCGTCATACTAGAACTTTTATTACTGAAGACCCTTGGGTCCTTTTGGCTTGACCTGCTGAATACTGTAAGAAGAAGTGGCGAGCAGTCTCAATAACGAGGACCAGGCAGGTTCCAGCTGTCGGCCCATGAGAGCAAACCTGGGCTGTGCAGGTAGTTGCCACAAAGTGCCAACCTGTATACTGCTCAAGATTCACATTAAGGGTTGGAAACCCCATGATGTGTATAATAACTTTATTTATTGATAATTCCATTACCATGAATCCAATCTTCCCTCTTGTGATCTTTACTTACATGAGGCGTTAATGCTTCCCAGTAGAAAATTCTGACAAACTAGACCCCCAATCGAAAATGTGTTGTCCACAAGCCCCACCTTGAACTACAGGCATAGAAACATGGCCACTCCCTTATGACTATTCTGATGTAGGAATCTTCATAAGCCCCTCCTCCTATCCCAATCTGCCTGGATCATTTGAGGAAGGGAGGGATGTGCTAATCAGAACAGGGAAGAACTGAGAGTAATGCAATTGGTGGTAAGTAATTTAATCATTATCTCCTCCTCCCTTTCTCTGTTCTGCTCATTATATACGCGAGGAATGGCTAATCTATAACATCCAGCATGTTTGGCTAATGATACCCCACTTATAACCACTTATAATAAAGCTGCAGAAACCAACCTTCATATCAATACAAATAGCTCTTTACTTACTGCATACTGGTGCATTGCTTTACAGATAGGCTTTACACGGTGATGCTTCACTGTTCTCATGCATCCAACGATGCATTTTGATGCAAACTCATATTTACAAAGATTTGTAAACATGGGTTTGCGACAAGATGGTGCGCGTACCTGAGGCTGGAGTAACAAGAAGAAATTTCTTTATTTTGCCTCGTTTTTCCTCTTTGTATATCTACTGCATTATGCAGCACACATCCAAAGAGGAAATAGCATTATAGGATAGTTTTTGTGCAGGAAGGTTTTCCTTCTTGCACAAAAACTATCCTGACCACAACGGAGGCACCCTTGCCACATGATCCAAGGGTGCCTGCATTGGTGATAGGGAGCCACAAGTGCACCAGAGCTAGGAGGGAGCTGAAATGCTCCATATTTATAAAAATATGGTGCAGTTCTGCTCTCTCCCTTTCAAGCAGTGCAGCAACTTCACTTGCTGTGCTGCATTGTGTGAAATGTCAATAAATAGATCACTGCTCTGCAAATTTCCAACAAAGATGCTCCTTGAGATAATATGAAGGAGACAGACATAACCTGTGTTGGCTTGCCTTTGACTCCTAAAGTACAAGGAACTCCTCATAAATGTTATGCTTCAGCATTAGCAGTGTTTATCCAGTACCTAGGAGTCTGAGTTGTATGCTTACACCCTTTCTTTGCTGGACTGAAATTAACAAACAGATCTTCTGATTTTCAAAAAGCAGTAACTTACTCCAAGTAAATTAACATCATTTCTCTCACATATAAAAAATAAGAGAAATGTTCCATTTAAAAGAAGGGATGCACTGCACCCAGAAAGTGGAGGTAAAGAGCTGAACTCAATGACAAATCTTCTGTAAATTGTAGTTAGCACCCACAGATTCATGACATTTGCTTCCAAAACCTTTAAGAAGTACTGAATATAACCTGAGGTTCTCTTTTTTACAATATATGCTTTTGTACTGCCTGCTGAAACTCAGGAACTGATTTTTCTGATTTCTTCTCACTCTTTCTGGACTGAATCATCTTCTTTGGATCTGGAGTAGGAATACATAGAGGATTCACAATAAAGCAAAATAACTATGTGGATGCTTCCTTGTAAGACAGGACATGTTTCCTGTCTGTGATCAAGCTGCCCAACAAACAGTCTTTTCCAGTAAAGGAACTTTTAGAAAGGATAACTTCTCAGATGTATCAGTCTTAACCAGATAGCGTTTAGCTGAATCCGATGCACCAGAAGCCAAAGTTGAGGCTATGATGGTGTCAACTGACATATCATAAAGAAATCCAGATTGTTGTTCCATTTCTACCAATTAATGGCCACTCTCTTTGCAAACACGCCCAAGACATTAATGAGATGATTATTGAATTGCAGCTTGATTTCCTTTTTATCACAGAATAAAAAGGCTTAAGGAATGGTGCAACTCCGACATTGCCCTAGCTCTTCCACCTAGCTATATCATCTGCAGATAAGACAGAAATGAGGCATGGGAGGGGGACTGGCCATTCTTTATCGTCATTCTATTCAATGTACGAATTTCGACCTTCCCTCCTTGAAAGGGCCGGCAAGCCTGGGTTTCTGTTTTAAACTCAATGGCTCTTCTTCCTTCATAGGAGGATTGATATATCGTCCCCCCAGCTCCAGCCTCGACATTTTAGGAACCCTAGGAGATACATTAGGTCATCTTATCCTTCGATATTCAAACCTTACTCTTCTAGGAGATTTTAACCTCCATTTAGAGAGCCCGAAAGAACCAGGAGTAGATAACTTTCTTGAAACATTAGAAACACTTGGGATCCACCAGTTGGTGTTAACCTCCACACATCAGGCTGGACACATCCGAGATGTGGTTTGTTCTAATCTTTCTACTCTAACAGTTAATACTCCCATCTCCCAAGTTTGGTCAGACCACATGCTAATTCCTTTTAGCAACAAACTTTGTTGTACAAATCATTCCCTGAATCAAAACCCAATCTCAGTACCATGTCGCAAATGCGCTACGATGATAGCAAACCCGGAGTTGCCTCATATAGCACTAGCATCTACACCTATTCTAGCAGGAAATACCTCGGATGACTCTTGGTGCTTTAATACATGGATTACGATGGTTAGTAATGAACTAGCTCCCATGGTCCAAACTACAAACAAACAAACATCCAAAATCTCGGCTCCCTGGTATACGAAGTCATTAGCAGATCACCACCTCCAGTGGAAGCAATTGAAGCAGAAGTGGAGAATAGTCTACAAATCAGAAGAATTAGACCTTTTCAGCAGCTAGAAAAAAATATCACAAATTAAGTTAGCAAAAAAATAGTATTTTTCAAAAAAAATAATAGCTGCTCAACAGGATCAGAAAACAATTTTTAAAATTGTTAAGTCTTTTACAAATCCAAAAGTGTTATTGAGGCTATCCCTCCGTCAGAGACTCTATGTGACCATATTTCCTCTTTTTTTGAGGAAAAAGTTCATAACATTCAAAAAGAATTTAGTGCTTGCATATACCTCTCCAAAATCTAGAGTTAGATCCTACTTACACAAGACCTTCTCTTCAGGTTTTTGATAGGATCAGACCAGAACAGTCGCATCAAGCTATCCATTTGTATAAAGCTGGGTCTCCCTTTGATGCATGTCCACCCGATGTACTTCATATGATCGTAGATATTGTCAATCCTGTAATCAACAATATAATACATTCTTCACTTTCCACAGCGACAGTCGCCTCAGAGTGGAAACTGGCTGTTGTCAAACCGCTCCAGAAAAAAACAGGTTACAGATTCTCTACGCTTTCTAACCTCCACCCCATTTTATTATTGCCCACAATCAGTAAAATTGTAGAAAGGCTGGTCGATACACAGCTCACAATCTTTTTGGTAGAAACCAGAATATTGCACCCCGTCAGTCAGGATTCTACCCTAAGCACTCGACCGAATCTGCACTATTGGAAATTGCGGATACATTGAAACTAACCTTGGATAAAGGAAAGAATGAGGTACTGATCTTGATGGACCTGTCGGCCGTGTTCAACACCATTTCCAATGACATTCTTTTATCTTGCATGAAAAGCTGTGGCATATCTCGAACTGCCTTAGCCTGGATAAAATTATTTCTTACTAACCGTAGACAAACAGTCGCCCTAGGACTGTATCTTTGAAATGAACGCCCTATCACAGGGATCTTCCCTTAGACCACTTCTGTTCAACATCTACATGGCCTCGCTTATCTCTGTAATAGCCTCATTTGACATCGACACAAACTCATACGCAGATGATACTCAATTGATCTTAGTCTTAGATAAAGACTCCAATGAATCAGAGCTTAATTTTAAGCAATGCTTAACAGAGGTCATCCGGTGGATAAGACTTAATCATCCTAAATGCAATATGGATAAGACTGAGATCATGTTAATAGGCAAAGATAATCCCTTCAATATGGCCCTATGGTGGCTAGAAGATGCTCCTGCTCTTCCAAATACTATAGGAGTAGTAAAAATTCTCGGTGTAAAATTCGATGCCTCTCTTTCGTTCCGGACACTGGCCCTTGCAGTGACAGGGATGTGTTTTAATTTAATCAAATCTCTGAAAACGTTTTTCGAACTCATCCCTTGCTCCACAAGGAAGACAGTAGAAGTAGCACTTATTTTATCCAGATTAGGCTACTGTGATAGCCTGTTTGCTGGTGTAAACAAACAAGTGTTAAAAAGTTACTGTTGTGTAGTTCCTATAAGACCTATATAGGATCTGTGCGTTTAGACAACCTACACTGCGGGACTGGTGTCCAGACTGATTCCAGACACCCCAACCGGGTATGTTGGCCTGTGTACCAGCTAGCTCGCAATGCCACTATAACTTCCTCTTACCAAGGAGAGAATAGTTCTTGGCAACTATCGAACATGACAACCCTGATCCCTCAGGACCGTGGAAATAGTAACTTACTTTTCGCTCAGTCACTCGTGCTCACTTGTTCTCAGAGAGATACACAGAATAAACGGTTGGGACGTTTTCAATAAGCATTTATTGAAAAGTCGTCATTCTAGTGTAAAATAAGTGTACTGAAATCACCAGTAGACAGGAGCATATATAAATGAGTAGCAGCACTAAGAAAAGTAAACAGATGGTAGGTTTCTACCATTTTGCTAAAATCATAAATACAGGCAAGCATGTAGAATACATGGCAATAAAATGCGTACTCCTACGATGCACCCTAACTAGATGTGCCTAAGTGTACCTAGCATGTGAGTAGGTGTAAAGCCAAGAATCCCTCTAGGATAAAGCCAACCCCATTACCTAATGTTAGACTGCGGGACCCCATTCTGGTCTCGAGCTGAACACCCTGCAAGGGATGTCAGACCACTGCAAGCTGGAGTATCTGTATGCAGGAACCTCAGCGTCTCGCGTCAGTGTGTCGGCATGGAAGTCGTGATCTCCTCTCCCTATCTCAGCAAGATGTGGTGTTTATATGCCCTAAGGTATCCCCAGGGGTTCTACCTTGCTGTGCCAGTGTCGGACTTCGGATGACGTCGGGAATGAAGTTTATACACAGTTATTATGCAGGAGATGATGGTCCTGCTGTGATTCCAAGAAACTAAGAATCCTCATGCATAATTTATGAGGCCAGTGTCCAGGGAAAAACCCTACGTACTTATGTGTAGTATTGTAACTGGGTAAAAGGTCAGTCCTCCAAATCCATTATGTATGTAGTATAGGAGAGAATATAGGTGAAGGGTTATGATGAATCCTAGACCTATATCGGGGCACCTATATGAAATATAACACCCACTCCTCATCCGACTGGACGACATTACTAAATTCTAGCGTACTACCAAGGCGTCTAGATGTTTGTACGCAACAAATAATTAAAACAGTTTTAAGAGAAGTTAAAAAGCGTTAATAAACCCTTAAAAAAGTGTTCTACAAAAATCTATCAAGTAGTTGCTCTAAAGTGTCCGTTTATATAGTCAGAACAACTACAAGCATCTGAAAGCCATGCAGGTCAAAAGGTTTCAATTTGGAAATTCGAAAAAAAGGTAAAAGCCAAATCTTCCCAGCGAGCGACATGCCAAATGTTTGTGTCCTTGCTGGTAGACGCAACATTGCAGCTGTCTGCATACGCAGCTGACGATCCCTGTAACACCTCACAAAGAATGTCAATTGAGCACAGATGATCTTCCGTACTGCCTGCAGCAGATGCCGGGGCAGCCTGTGCCGCATCCAAGGCCTGAGTGTTGGAGGAGCCGGTGTCCATACCAACAGGAGCAGAAACTACCTGTGGTGGCTCTAAGAATGCTGCCAACAACATGGAAATACGCTGAGGACACTGCTGAACATGGGCCGTTATCGGGTCCAGTAAAGCTTCAACATCCAGTGGCGCAACCAATGGGAGTGTCAGACAGAGGTCCAACACGCATTCTTCTCTGCAGAACAGGCATCGGAGAACAGGTAGGACACAGTCCATCCAGACTGGCCTAAATGACAGGAACCAAGAGGCGCTCAGTTCCCGCAGGCGAGGTGTGCCTAGATGTTGTACCATGCGATCACGGTATTTACGCTCCAGGAGAGCTGTTGCTACTTCCTTGGTGGCTGGGACATCCATTGTGTAGCAGAAAGGTAACAATCAGGATTCCTGCTATTAGGAACAGGATCAGCGGAAGTCCTCCAAAAATGCTTCCAGAGACGGAGTGTATAAAGTTTGGCATAGCTCCGAGGACCATCTGAAAGGTGCTTAACAGTCCGGAACCTATGGTCTTAAATAGGTGTACAACACCCGTCGTATCGGACATGTTAAAGATAGAACTTACCATTTCTGTGAAATGGAAAGGGCAGTTTGTACGTATAAGTGCCTGTGTCTCAGCCGAGGACCTTGCGATCTGGAGATCAAAAGTCTACCGGCCGGAGGTTAAGGGCACGGTTCGTTGTAAAAGCATGGCTTTCATTCTGCTCAGAGTATCAAACCGCATAAAGGAAACATTTAGCAAAGGCCATAACTGCGCCTCCCTGACTGTATGTGTTGGTGGAAACAATACTTGCATACAGCAAGTAACCCTGCAGCTCACGGTGACTAGATATGCGATGCCCAGAAGCATCCCACAACAACCTTGATCATTCAGCATCAAGTAACTCCCATTCGAGAGAAGCTTGAATACCGGATTAATCACAGCTGCCGGGTTACCCCTCAAGTGGCAGGACAAGTTCGCCACAGACCCATTACAAGCCCCGTGTAGCATAATATCCTGGCATATGAGAGATCCACTTAAAGCGTTCTCGCAGTTAGTTCCGCTTAGAAACACTTCCAGATCCCCACTCCTGCATCAAAATCTGTATGGTAAATCCCAGGATTCCCTGATGAATTCCTTACCCATCTTCTCATATCTGCCTGTTGTTGTTCTAGGCAATACTGAAACTGAAAAGTTGCGACCGGTAATGTTATATGGCCATGGATTAACCACTCTGTGGATGGTGACTCTGCCACAGTAAAGAGTAACCTATCCAGTTTCTCAATGCGCAGCATTGTATATTTTGCTCCCCTCTGTGCTGTTTTCATCTGCTTTTCTTTTAGATTGTATGCAGAAAATAATGACGTAATGTTAATAAAATGCCAAAGCACATAACCGGCGCGCAATGACTGCAGCGTCCAGCTTAACAAAATAATAGAACGTAACTGCGACTGTCCGTGTTGCAATATGGACAAATCCTGTTCTATTACATCGATAGCAAAAGATACAATGTTGCCCAGTGAATATATCCTGGATGTTAATGTAGTCATACCATTGTTAACTCTATCTATTTCTCTTAATCTCTCTGCAGCTTCTTGTTGGGAGATTTTCCAGATTTCGTTATAGACAGCATACAAGTGTTGCTTCACCTGAGGTAGTGTTGAGGTCTTTAGCCAATCAAGGCACAACTTCCCAACACTGTATGATGTCACTACCCCCGGATGTTCTCGTTGTACATAACGTGGGTCTGGCCTGTGGATACTAAACCCTTTGGTGGTACCCCTGAATCGTTACTGACATCTGTTCGTGTCAGTGGGCCAAACAAACCATTCCTTCCAATTGGGGTCTGATCTGTTGTATTGCAATTTGTGTCCAACTTAGCCCCTCTTTCTGACGTAATATTCCCCTCAGAGTTTAAAGGTGTTGGAATTTGAGGTGTGTTCAAGTCCTTATTCTTGGCTATTCCAAGACAGGAAGTCTGTTGCACAGTGTCATTTAGAAAAATCATCTGCTGAGGAATGAGGCATGCTCTAAATAGTGCTTCTGTTCCCTGGACTTGCAGGTCCCTAGAACCCCAGATTGATTTCAAGTCTACAGTGTCCATCCATAAGTCAAAACCCTGTTCAGACAGCTGGGTAATAAAGGAGCAGAGTAAATCTGTTTGGTTTTTGCTAACATATTTTTCTGTGCAGATATAGGTGCAACCTTATAATAGTACGAGGTTGGGTCAGAAGTGTTAAACCCTGAAAAATATGAGAATTTCTGTGCAAATATTTTTGAACTATCTTTCAGTGGTGTAGGGCAATGTTCCCACTGGTGGTATGTGAAAACATTTCTGGGTTTGCTAGATTTATGCAAGAAATGATGACCATAATGTTGGTAACAATACATTTTGTCGAAATCGGATGTGTCTTCTAACATTTCAGTGCTAGAAAATGCGGTAGATTGTTCCAAATCAGACAATAAGTTATTAACAATTTCAAAATCCCAATCATCAGAAAATGTACTGGAGGTAATGATATCGTGCAATGAAATTTTAAAGAAGTGTGGAATTTTTAAAAGCTCGGTCGGTCCAAATATATCAAAATTTACTTTGTCCCACACTATACCATCCTGTATAGGAACTGATGAAATGTTCACGAAGGACAAGTCTCTTTTTTCACGATGAGATGAAACATGAGATTTTAAAATTAAGTTTACTTCTGACGTTGCAGAGCTCTGTTGAAGATAAGTTCCATTGATGATCAAGTGGAAAGTTATTACTAGTCCTAACCAGAAAAGAAAAAATAAAATACCGTTGATTATCCAAAGTTCTACCCAAGGTGATACTAAATACGTTTTTATGTTAAAGTTTAAAAAATCTGTGATCCGTTGTTTGTAAGAAATCTGGGCTGGTGTCGTTTCAGGTTCACTTGGATCCAATGAAAAGGTATCGAAGTCGATGAAATAGCCAGATGCAGTTCGTTCTATCTTCGGTAGCTCCGCAGGTTTTGTTGAACTTGTAGACTGCTCTTGTTGAGGCATGTTGACGTAGACATCTTTATTAGCTTAAATTGAAATTTGTCTTTCACTTTAATTTTGAGAGTTTGTGTCAAGGGGAACTAGTTCCATTGCATTGTTATAGAATCCATTGCTTTGTAATGGCCACTCTTCAAATGTTATGAGTCTTTCTGTTTGAACTTCCTGTATTGTAGCAAGAGGAGGACGTCGGCTACTCAGGAGCCCACGAGGCCTACTATTTAGTATCGGCCACGTAGTGTGGTTTGATCAGATCGATTGAGACGAATCTCTTTTCTTTTCCGGCAAGAGGCAGTAGAAGTACAGTTGTTGATCCTTCAATGGCCAGGACAGGTACAGGCTTTTGATAGGATGGCCCGAATTCTTTCTTGTCCACAATCTTTTCTCTGACCAGATCCCCAACTTTAGGGATCCAGGCAGGTCTTGCCGTGGCTAATTTGACTTCCCCAGTGGCGCTTTTCTTTGTCTCGATATTCCTTAAGGAGGTTCTGGATTCATTCAGATCCTGTAAAACAGCCAATTGTTCATTGATGTCAAACGGTTTTTCATCCGCCACTGTGCTTTCACAATCGAGATCAGGTACCCACATTCTTGTCCCAAACAGAACCTCATATGGAGTTGCACCTCCTAGAGAGCTTCTTGGCTGGTTATTAAGGGCTCGCTGGACCCCAAATAGGTGATTGACCCAACTACCACCCGAGCCTAATAACCTAGCTGTTCAAGATTGCTTTAAGTCCTGGTTTTTCCTCTCCACAACCGAATTTCCCTCGGGATGGTATGGAGAGGAGTACCGCAATGCTACACCCAAACTTCCCATGGCTTCTTTGTAAGCCCTAGAGCTGAACAAGGGGCAACGGTCAGAATGTAATGTGCCAACTGCGTATGTCCCTATGAGGACTTGCAAATCTTTTATAACAGTTCGGGCGCCAGCCGAGCGCTGAGGCCATACCCATAAGAATCTTGAACAGGAATCCATTGCAACCATGATATACTTGTAAGCCCCGTCAGATTGTAAGGGGCCGCAGTGGTCCAGGTAAATGCACGCGAGCGGTCTGTCTGATATTAACAATGGTGTTTGCGCTGGGCGAGCTACTGTGGACCCTTTTATCTGTTGACAGATATCGCACTTTAAGACAAAGTCTTTGGTTTGCTTTGTTAACCCTGGCCACCAATAGCGTTGTTTCAGTAAAGAAACTGTCGCCGTAACTCCTGCGTGCGCAGAACCCAGACCCTCGTGTGCAGCCAAGATTAGACCTAATCTGCAATCCATGTTTGGTATTACTCTATCCCCCACTCCAGGAATCTGAGCGATTGGAACGTTGTGTGCTTCTAACTTGTAGGAGTACTTGAGTGGAAAACCTTTAGGTAATGCTTTGCTGTTATTGCGTGAAGCAATCACAGCTACCATTGTGCTACCGTCTACCCTAGTTTTTGAACGGGTGATTGCAGCTACGGGCGCAGTGCGTACTGCCCCCTTCGCGGCTTCATCTGCCAATGAATTCCCTTCAACATGAACGCCATCACGTTGATGACTCAGTGTGTGTATCATGTGAGCTCTTGGTAGTTCGTTCTTCAACTCTGCTACCTGTTCCCATAGTTTCCTATGTTTAATTGTGCAGCCTTTTGAATCTCTGAACCCATTTTGTCCCCAATAGTGGAAGTATTCGTTGTACGACTGGACACAGTAAAAGGAATCACACACTATTAGTGTGGGGAATTCTGGATCTGTATTTATCAGTGCCAGTAGTAGTGCTTTTAATACTGCCAACTGAGCCCTGCAGTCTCCTAGAGACTGCATTTTTGTACAGCTTGGACGGAACTTGCCGTCCTGCATCCTACCTTTTACAATAGCGCATGCTGCACTGTATTGTTGCTTACTCCCTATGGCCGGTTGAGCAGATCCTTCAGTATAAATAATGTATTCATAATGATCTAGAGGCATTATTTCATTTGGTAGAGGATATTCTTGTTCATATTGCAGGAATGCTTGTGTTTTTAGACTAGTGTCATATCTGTATTCTACATCTGTTGGAGTGAGAGAATTAGCCCGTTGTATCCATCTTGGATGTAACGCTTTTGCATTTGGGACGCTTGCCTTTGTGGCAGCATCTAAGGCCGGTACCGGGGTCACGACAATTATTCGTTTCCCGTGAGCTAGTGCTCTTTCTCTCACTACAGCAGTCTCTACTGCTGTCACAATGTTTTTCTGTAGGAGCAAAACGCATTTCAGCGTTAGTGTACAAATGCGATTTATATGCAATTGGTACTGTTTCACCTTCATTAAAGGTGTATCCAGATTGACCTGCGACTACTCGGAACACCAGGTTGCGTACGTTTACGCGTGTCTGTAAATGTTTTGATGATATCATATCAGCTTGTAGGGAACAAAGTATATTTGTGTGTTCCTGTGTCCATTGTCTACCTGAAAAGTCAGGTCTTATTAGGTCGTAGAAAGGTTTTACTCTCTCTGCGTAATCCAAAATGTATGTTCTACCAAAATTCAAAAATCCCAGTATGGACTGTACATTTTTTAATGATTTTGGAGGTTGTAGCAGTGCGCACTTTTCCTAAAAGTGGGCTGCCAGGCTTTTACCTTCACTTGAAAGCTCATATCCGAAAAATAGGACATTGAGGTGGGCTATTTTTGATTTTTTTAAATTAAATTTCTAGCCTTCAGAGGCGAAACCCAAAATTATGGTGCTCACCCTGGTCAAGTGTTCCTCTAAGTCATCATCCATCAGATAAATACCATCTACATAGGATAATGCTTCTTCATCCAAGTTCTGTAGCAACTTTGTTACCCTCCTTGAAAATAACCTCGGGTTATTCTCATACCCTTGGGGGAGTCGACAAAAGTGACGCTGGGACACTAGCGCTGAGAAGGCTGTTAAATATCTGCTTTCAGGCGCTATGTTTTGGCAGAAAAATCCATTTGAGATATCAAATGTTGTTTTGTATTTTTCCCGCACAATGTTATTCATTAATGCGGCACTGTGTGCATTCTGAATCGCAAATGTCTTTGTACATGAGTTCAGGTGTCTATAGTCTAAAACTAGACGATACGAATTGTAAGGTTTCATTACGGGAAGCAAAGGATTATTCATTGATGAGGTGCATGGTTCAATTACACATTGGTATTCAAGTTGATCCAAGATCTCCCTGACCTGTTTTTTAGCTTCCTGTTTTATTGGCTACTGTCTTTGTGGAGTTGGGTTTGTTGTTATTGTAATAACGTGGTGGGGTGACGCTTCATCCCACCCTACGTGGTTGCAGTATAATGCTGGAGCAAGGGCTACTGCCCACTCCTGCGCGTATGTATGTCTTAGGTGTGCGGGTACTAGGTCGGAGAAAGCTGCAAAAATTACAGTTTCCCCCTTTGGGCATTCCTTAACAATAGTAGGCGGCCAATATTTTCCGCTAATAGGATGTCATAGCCAGAAATCAGGTTCTCCCAGAAGAGACCCTTAACTTATCTGGGCTTGTCCCACTCCATATGGAGTGTTATTTCATGTAACTTGTGTGGGACACTCCCCTAGTATCAGGTGTTTCCACCGTGATATACTCACTCAACTCCTCTGTCACCAGAATTCCATCAGGTTCCGGCGAGCTATTGTTACCTCTTCCGCTCTGTCTAGCATCATCAAAGCCCATTCCCCGTTCAGTAGCTTAGTCCTCAGAATTCTGGGCATGTCTGACTTTGAGACCTGCTACCTTCTTCTTTTTAAATTGAGGTTTGGCTTTAGGTTTTTCTTCTTTCTTTGAAGCGTAGTCTGAAGTGCGTTGCTTGTCTCTGGACTTTGTACGCTCTTCTTGTCTTTGTTCTGACCGACCTTCCCTCTCTGAGTTTTTTGATGAACCCTGATACCTGTCAGATTTTTTAATGTTATCTCTATTCCTAAGATTATATCTCCTTTCTGGGGGCTCCTGCTGATGAGACCTTTCCCTGGAGTGAGATCTGTTTTTTTGTTGTTTATTATTGTCCCATTTCTTCTTTGAAGAAACTGGTGTTTGCTTTGCCTGTTCTTTATCTGAACTCCCCATTAGTTGGGGTTTTACAGGTCTAGCTCCCAGACTGTCTCTACCTAATTCTGCATAAGCAGTTTCAATTATTTTAGGTAGTTCTGTCTCCTGTTGTAATGGAGTGAACTCTCTCAGGCGTTGGCGTATTGCCACTGATGCTGCTTCCCCTTTAATATTTGCCAATATTATCGCAGATACCTGGGCAAAGTTATTTAACAACTTCATCCCTAAGTTTAGAGCAGGCTCTGCTCCGTACTCGTTCTGTATTTGTCTTAATACATCTGGTATTACCGCTAAAGAAGGGATACCATGAGTCCTGGTATATATTGCAGCGAAGGCTGTGCCCCAAGAAGTACAATCCTCTATTGAGGGAGCTATCCCCATTGGCAAGCAAATAATAAGTATTCTATGCTTTTCCTTAGGACCAGTGTGTGGAAACACCGCCTCCAGCTGTGTAATTTTTTGTGCTATCCAGAAGGGCATTTGTTCACGTTTTGTGGGCATTTTACCCATCACTGCGTGCAGTGTCTGTGGTGTAATTTTTGTTGTAGGAGTTTGGACTGGTCCTGGTTGTGTAGCCAGTGTGAGCTGCAGTGTGATTGTTCTCAGCACAAAATGTGTCATGTTTCTGTGAAGTCTTATTAATTCTTTATGCTGCACAAGTAATTCTCCTCCTGGCATTGTGTCAACGTCAGGATGTGGTGTGTATGCTGCTAAAACTGGCCATGTTGCTCCGTCTCTTCCGAGCGGGCCAAGTCTTACTCTATTTCTTGTATGGGAGAGGGCGCCTTTAAACCAGTAGAGGTGTTCTTCGGAAGTGAGTGGAATTTCAATGTCCTCATATGGACTATATTATTTCTACTACATAGTAGTGAAATGTTTTAGTTTGTGCATTTGCCTGCGGGAATTTAATCCATGACTAGAATACCTCTGTTCTATATGATTCGTGTGCCTCAATCATGAAAGTTACTTGCCCACCCCTAATTGTAACACCATATGCTACTAGTTTTAGGGTGAAATCATATAAACCACCCTACGTGGTTGCAGTATAATGCTGGAGCAAGGGCTACCGCCCAATCCTGCGCGTATGTATGTCTTAGGTGTGCGGGTACTAGGTCGGAGAAAGCTGGAAAAATTACAGTTTCCCCCTTTGGGCATTCCTTAACAATAGTAGGCGGCAAATCTTTTTCCGCTAATAGGATGTCCTAGCCAGAAATCAGGTTCTCCCAGAAGAGACCCTTAACTTGTCTGGGCTTGTCCCACTCCATTTGGAGTGTTATTTCATGTAACTTGTGGTGGACACTCACCCTAGTATCAGGTGTTTCCACCGTGATATACTCACTCAACTCCTCTGTCACCAGAAATTCCATCAGGTTCCGGTGAGCTATTGTTACCTCTTCCGCTCTGTCTAGCATCGTCAGAGCCCATTCCCCGTTCAGTAGCTTAGTCCTCAGAATTCTGGGCAGGTCTGACTTTGAGACCTGCTACCTTCTTCTTTTTAAATTGAGGTTTAGCTTTAGGTTTTTCTTCTTTCTTTGAAGCGTAGTCTGAAGTGCGTTGCTTGTCTCTGGACTTTGTACGCTCTTCTTGTCTTTGTTCTGACCGACCTTCCCTCTCTGAGGTTTTTGATGAACCATGATACCTGTCAGGTTTTTTAATGTTATCTCTATTCCTAAGATTATATCTCCTTTCTGGGGGCTCCTGCTGATGAGACCTTCCCCTGGAGTGAGATCTGTTCTTTTGTTGTTTATTATTGTCCCACTTCTTCTTTGAAGAAACTGGTGTTTGCTTTGCCTGTTCTTTATCTGAACTCCCCATTAGTTGGGGTTTTACAGGTCTAGCTCCCAGACTGTCTCTACCTAATTCTGCATAAGCAGTTTCAATTATTTTAGGTAGTTCTGTCTCCTGTTGTAATGGAGTGAACTCTCTCAGGCGTTGGCGTATTGCCACAGATGCAGCTTCCCCTTTAATATTTGCCAATATTATCGCAGATACCTGGGCAAAGTTATTTAACAACTTCATCCCTAAGTTTAGAGCAGGCTCTGCTCCATACTCGTTCTGTATTTGTCTTAATATATCTGGTATTGCCGCTAAAGAAGGGATACCATGAGTCCTGGTATATATTGCAGCGAAGACTATGCCCCAAGAGGTACAATCCTCTATAGAGGGAGCTATCCCCATTGGCAAGCAAATAATAAGTATTCCATGCTTTTCCTTAGGACCAGTGTGTGGAAACACCGCCTCCAGCTGTGTAATTTTTTGTGCTATCCAGAAGGGCATTTGTTCACGTTTTGTGGGCATTTTACCCATCACTGCGTTGCAGTGTCTGTGGTGTAATTTTTGTTGTAGGAGTTTGGCCTGGTCCTGGTTGTGTACCCAGTGTGGGCTGAAGTGTGATTGTTCTCAACACAAAATGTGTCATGTTTCTGTGAAGTCTTATTAATTCTTTATGCTGCACAAGTAAGTCTCCTCCTGGCATTGTGTCAATGTCAGGATGTGGTGTGTATGCTGCTAAAACTGGCCATGTTGCTCCGTCTCTTCCGAGCGGGCCGAGTCTTACTCTATTTCTTGCATGGGAGAGGGCGCCTTTAAACCAGTAGAGCTGTTCTTCGTAAGTGAGTGGAATTTCAATGTCCTCATATGGACTATATTCATTTTTACTACATAGTAGTGAATGTTTTAGTTTGTGCACTTGCCTGCGGGAATTTAATCCATGAATAGAATACCTCTGTTCTATATGATTCGCGTGCCTCAATCATGAAAGTCACTTGCCTACCCCTAATTGTAACACCATATGCCACTAGTTTTAGGGTGACAGCATTTCTAACATTATCTGCAATGTATATTGCATCTGCATTGTCTTCTTCAGGTGCAAAGTTGAGTGCATTCCCTTCATCTACGTCCCCCTGTTCAGTCATTATGTTTAGAAAGGAGAGCCTTTCAAGGGAACTGAGATAAGGTGTTATGCACAATTAGGAACACTGTATCCTTCAAGCTTGATTAAACCAACAGCCAATACATAGGAATTTTCCTACTCAGCTGCTGCAGATTTTGTTCCCTCCCACTCCAGGCGTCTCTGGGGAAATGTGAGTAGGGGTCTCTGAGAATAGCACGACTGAACTACTCAGATTTGACTGTTAAATAAGTGACAATACCAACGTTGGGCGCCATGTCCTGTAGTTCCTATAAGACCTATATAGGATCTGCGCGTTTAGGAAACATACACTGCGGGACTAGTGTCCAGACTGATTCCAGACACCCCCACCGGGTATGTTGGCCTGTGTACCAGCTAGCTCGCAATGCCACTATAACCTCCTCTTACCAAGGAGAGAATAGTTCTTGGCAACTAGCGAACATGACAACCCTGATCCCTCAGGACCGTGGAAACAGTAACTTACTTTTCGCTCAGTCACTCGTGCTCACTTATTCTCAGAGAGATACACAGAATAAACGGTTGGGACGTTTTCAATAAGTATTTATTGAACAGTCGTTATTCTAGCGTAAAATAAGTGCACTGAAATCACCAGTAGACAGTAGCATATATAAATGAGTAGCAGCACTAAGAAAAGTAAACAGATGGTAGGTTTCTACCATTTTGCTAAAATCATAAATATAGGCAAGTATATAAAATACATGGCAATAAAATGCGTACTCCTACGATGCACCCTAACTAGATGTACCTAAGTGTACCTAGCATGTGAGTAGGTGTAAAGCCAAGAATCCCTCTAGGATAAATCCAACCCCATTACCTGATGTGAGACTGCGGGACCTCGTTCTGGTCTCGAGCTGAACACCCTGCAAGGGATGTCAGACCACTGCGAGCTGGAGTATCTGCATGCAGGAACCTCAGCCTCTCACGTCAGTGTGTCGGCATGGAAGTCGTGATCTCCTCTCTCTATCTCAGCAAGATGTGGTGTTTATATACCCTAAGGTATCCCCAGGAGGTTCTACCTTGCTGTGCCAGTGTCGGACTTAGGATGACGTTGGGAATGAACTCTATACACAGTTATTATGCAGGAGATGATGGTCCTGCTGTGATTCCAAGAAACTAAGAATCCTCATGCATAATTTATGAGGCCAGTGTCCAGGGAAAAACCCTACGTACTTATGTGTAGTATTGTAACTGGGTAAAAGGTCAGTCCTCCAAATCCGTTATGTATGTAGTATAGGAGAGAATGTAGGTGAAGGGTTATGATGATACCTAGACCTATATCGGGGCACCTATATGAAATATAACACCCACTCCTCATCCGACTGGACGACATTACTAAATTCTAGCGTACTACCAAGGCGTCTAGAGGTTTGTACGCAACAAATAATAAAAACAGTTTTAAGAGAAGTTAAAATGCGTTAAAAAACCCTTTAAAAAGTGTTCTACAAAAATCATATCAAGTAGTGGCTCTAAAGTGTCCGTTTATATAGTCCGAACAACTACAAGCATCTGAAAGCCATGCAGGTCAAAAGGTTTCAATTTGGAATTTCGAAAAAGGTAAAAGCCAAATCTTCCCAGCGTGCGACATGCCAAATGTTTATGTGTCCTTGCTGGTAGACGCAACATTGCTGCTGTCTGCATACGCAGCTGACGATCCCTGTAACACCTCACAAAGAATGTCAATTGAGCACAGATGATCTTCCGTACTGCCTGCAGCAGATGCCGGGGCAGCCTGTGCCACATCCAAGGCCTGAGTGTTGGAGGAGCCGGTGTCCATACCAACAGGAGCAGAAACTACCTGTGGTGGCTCTAAGAATGCTGCCAACAACATGGGAATGCGCTGAGGACACTGCTGAACATGGGCCGTTATCGGGTCCAGTAAAGCATCAACGTCCGGTGGCGCAGCCAATGGAAGTGTCAGACAGAGGTCCAACACGCATTCTTCTCCGCAGAACAGGCATCGGAGAACAGGTAGGACACAGTCCATCCAGACTGGTCTAAATTACAGGAACCAAGAGGCGCTCAGTTCCCGTAGGCGAGGTGTGCCTAGATGTTGTACCATGCGATCACGGTATTTTCGCTCCAGGAGAGCTGTTGCTACTTCCTTGGTGGCTGGGACGTCCATTGTGTAGCAGAAAGGTAACAATCAGGATTCCTGCTATTAGGAACAGGATCAGCGGAAGTCCTCCAAAAATGCTTCCAGAGACGGAGTGTATAAAGTTTGGTATAGCTCAGAGGACCGTCTGAAAGGTGCTTAACAGTACGGAACCTATGGTCTTAAATAGGTGTACAACACCCGTCGTATCGGACATGTTAAAGATAGGACTTACCATTTCTGTGAAATGGAAAGGGCAGTTTGTACGTATAAGTGCCTGTGTCTCAGCCGAGGACCTTGCGATCTGGAGATCAAAAGTCTCCCGGGCGGAGGTTTAGGGCACGGTTCGTTGTAAAAGCATGGCTTTCATTCTGCTCAGAGTATCAAACCGTATAAAGGAAACATTTAGCGAAGGCCATAACGGCGCCTCCCTGACTGTATGTGTTGGTGGAAAACAATGCTTGCATACAGCAAGTAACCCTGGAGCTCACGAGTGACTAGATATGCGATGCCCGGAAGCATCCCACAACAACCTTGATCATTCAGCATCAAGTAACTCCCATTCGAGAGAAGCTTGAATACCGGATTAATCACAGCTGCCAGGGTACCCCTCAAGTGACAGGACAAGTTCGCCACAGACCCATTACAAGCCCCGTGTAGCATAATATCCTGGCATATGAGAGATCCACTTAAAGCGTTCTCGCAGTTAGTTCCGCTTAGAAACACTTCCAGATCCCCACTCCTGCATCGAAATCTGTATGGTAAATCCCAGGATTCCCCGATGAATTCCTTACCCATCTTCTCATATCTGCCTGCCTGTTGTTGTTCTAGGCAATATTGAAACTGAAAAGTTGCGACCGGTAATGTTATATGGCCGTGGATTAACCACTCTGTGGATGGTGACTCTGCCACAGTAAAGGGTAACCTATCCAGTTTCTCAATGCGCAGCATTGTATATTGTGCTCCCCTCTGTGCCGTTTTCATCTGCTTTTCTGTTAGATTGTATGCAGAAAATAATGACGTAATGTTGATAAAACGCCAAGGCACATAACCGGCGCGCAATGACTGCAGCGTCCAGCTTAACAAAATAATAGAACGTAACTGCGACTGTCCGTGTTGCAATATGGACAAATCCTGTTCTATTACATCGATAGCAAAAGGTACAATGTTACCCAGTGAATATATCCTGGATGTTAATGTAGTCATACCATTGTCAACTACAGCTAACGCCTTTTCTATGTTAACTCTATCTATTTCTCTTAATCTCTCTGCAGCTTCTTGTTGGGAGATTTTCCAGATTTCGTTATAGACAGCATACAAAAAGCGCTTCTGACGTGGTTTTCTGGGACCTAATAAAAAATCCCATAGGTCCACATCCTCTATGAGTAAGGACAAGTGTTGCTTCACCTGAGGTAGTGTTGAGGTCTTTAGCCAATCAAGGCACAACTTCCCAACGCTGTATGATGTCACTACCCCAGATGTTCTCGTTGTACGTAACGTGGGTATGGCCTGTGGATACTAAACCCTTCGGTGGTACCCCTGAATCTTTCTTGACATCTGTTTGTGTCAGTGAGCCAAACCAACCATCCCTTCCAATTGGGGTCTGATCTATTGTATTGCAATATGTTATCCAACTTAGCCTCCCTTTCTGATGTAAAATTCCCCTCAGTGTTTAAAGGTGTTGGAATTTGAGGCGTGTTCAAGTCCTTATTCTTGGCTATTCCAAGACAGGAAGTCTGTTGCACAATGTCATTCAGAAAAATCATCTGCTGTGGAATGAGGCATGCTCTAAATAGTGCATCTGTCCCCTGGACTAGCCAGTCCCTAGAACACCAGATTGATTTCTAGTCTACAGTGTCCATCCATAATTCAAAACCCTGTTCAGACAGCTGGGAAATAAATGAAGCAGAGTAAATCTGTTTGGTGTTTGTTAGCATATTTTTCTGTGCAGATATAGGTGCAACCTTATAATAGTACGAGGTTGGGTCAGAAGTGTTAAACCCTGAAAAATATGAGAATTTCTGTGCAAATATTTTTGAACTACCTTTCGGTGGTGTAGGGCAATGTTCCCACTGGTGGTATGTGAAAACATTTCTGGGTTTGCTAGATTTATGCAAGAAATGATGACCATAATGTTGGTAACAATACATTTTGTCGAAATCTGATCTATCCTCTAACATTTCAGTGCTAGAAAATGCGGCAGATTGTTCTAAATCAGACAATAAGTTATTAACAGTTTCAAAATCCCAATCATCAGAAAATGTACTGGAGGTAATGATATCGTTCAATGAAATTTTAAACAAATGTGGAATTTTTAAAAGCTCGGTCGGTCCAAATATATCAAAATTTACTTTGTCCCACACTATACCATCCGGTATAGGAACTGCTGAAATGTTCACTGAAGGACAAGTCTCTTTGTTCACGATGAGATGAAACATGAGGTTTTAAAATTAAGTTTACTTTTGACGTTGCAGAGCTCTGTTGAAGCCATAACGGTTTTCATTCGCCACTGTGCCTCACAGTGGAGATCAGTTATTCACTAGTCCTAACCAGAAACAGAAAAAGTAAAATACCGTTGATTATCCTAAGAGCTTCTAGCCTAAGGTGATAGTAAATACTCGCTGATTCCATATTAAATGTTTAAACCAACTCTTCCCTGATACCGTATGTTGTGTAAGAAATTTGGGCTGGTGTACGTTCCAGGTTTACCTTGGATCCAATGAAAAGGTATCGAAGTCGATGAAATAGCCAGATGCAGTTCGTTCTATCTTCGGTAGCTCCGCAGGTTCTTGTTGAACTTGTAGATTGCTCTTGTTGAGACATGTTGACGTAGACATCTTTATTAGCTTAAATTGAAATTTGTCTTTCACTTTAATTTTGAAGAGTCTGTGTCAAGGGAAACTAGTTCCATTGCATTGTTATATGAATCCATTGCTATTGTAAAGGTGCACTCTGTCAAATGTTATGAGTCTTTCTGTTTGAACTTCCTGTATTGTAGCGAGATAGGAGGACTGTCAGCTACTCAGGAGCCCACGAGGCCTACTATTTAGTATCGGCCACGTAGTGTGGTTTGATCAGATCGATTGAGACGAATCTCTTTTCTTTTCCAGCAAGAGGCAGTAGAAGTACAGTTCTTGATCCTTCAATGGCCAGGACAGATACAGGCTTTCGATAGGATGGCCCGAATTCTTTCTTGTCCACAATCTTTTCTCTGACCAGATCCCCAACTTTAGGGATCCAGGCAGGTCTTGCCATGGCTGATTGTGACTTCCCCAGTGGCGACTTTTCTTTGTCTTTGACTGTTACTTAAGAAGGTTCATGGATTCATTGCAGATCCTGTAAAACAGCCAAACGTTTATTGATGTCAAACGGTTTTTCATCCGTCACTGTGCTTTCACAATCGAGATCAGGTACCCACATTCTTGTCTCAAACAGAACCTCATATGGAGTTGCACCTCCTAGACAGCCTTTTGAATCTCTGAACCCATTTTGTCCCCAATAGTGGAAGTATTCGTTGTACGACTGGACACAGTAAAAGGAATCACACACTATTAGTGTGGGGAATTCTGGATCTGTATTTATCAGTGCCAGTAGTAGTGCTTTTAATTCTGCCAACTGAGTCCTGCAGTCTCCTAGAGACTGCGTTTTTGTACAGCTTGGACGAAACTTGCTGTCCTGCATCCTACCTTTTACAATAGCGCATGCTGCACTGTATTGTTGCTTACTCCCTATGGCCGGTTGAGCAGATCCTTCAGTATAAATAATGTACTCATAATGATCTAGAGGTATTATTTCATTTGGTAGAGGATATTCTTGTTCATATTGCAGGAATGCTTGTGTTTTTAGACTAGGGTCATATCTGTATTCTACATCTGTTGCAGTGAGAGAATTAGCCCATTGTATCCATCTTGGATGTAATGCTTTTGCATTTGAGACACTTGCCTTTGTGGCAGCCTCTAAGGCCGGTACCGGGGTCACGACAATTATTTGTTTCCCCTGAGCTAGTGCTCTTTCTCTCACTACAGCAGTCTGTACTGCTGTCAGAATGTTTTTCTGTAGGTGCAAAACGCATTTCAGCGTTAGTGTACAAATGCGATTTATATGCAATTGGTACCGTTTCACCTTCATTATAGGTTAAGTAAGTGTACCCAGATTGACCTGCGATTATGTGGATCACCAGGTTGCGTACATTTGCGCGTGTCTGTAAGTGTTTTGATGATATCATATCAGCTTGTAGGGAACGAAGTATATTTGTGTGGTCCTGTGACCATTTTTTAACTGAAAAGTCAGGTCTTATTAGGTCGTAGAAAGGTTTTACTCTCTCTGTGTAATCCAAAATGTATGTTCTGCCAAAATTCAAACATCCCAGTATAGGACTGTAAATGTTTTAATGATTTTGGAGGTTGTAGCAATGCACACTTTTCTAAAAGAGGGCTGCCAGGCTTTTGCCTTCACTTGAAAGCTCATATCCCAAAAATAGGACATTGAGGTGGGCTATTTTCGATTTTTTTAAATTAAATTTCGTAGCCCTCAGAGGCGAAACCCAAAATTATGGTGCTCACCCTGGTCAAGTGTTCCTCTAAGTCATCATCCATCAGATAAATATCATCTACATAGGATAATGCTTCTTCATCCAAATTCTGTAGTAACTCTGTTACCCTCCTTGAGAATAACCCCGGGCTATTCTTATACCCTTGGGGAGTCGACAAAATTGACGCTGGGACCCTAGCGCTGAGAAGGCTATCAAATATCTGCTTTCAGGCGCTATGTTTTGGCAAATATCTAATGTTGTTTTGTATTTTTTCCGAACAATGTTATTCATTAATGCGGCACTGTGTGTATTCTGAACCGCAAATGTCTTTGTACATGAGTCCAGGTGTCTATAGTCTAAACCTAGACGATATGAATTATCAGGTTTCAGTACGGGAAACAAAGGATTATTCATTCATGAGGTGCATGGTTCAATTTCACCTTGGTATTCAAGTTGATTCAAGATCTACCTGACCTGATTTTTAGCTTCCTGTTTTATGGGATACTGTCTTTGTGGAGTTGGGTTTGTTTTTATTGGAATAACGTGGTGGTGGAAACTTCTCATCCCACCCAACATGGTTGCGGTATAACCCTGGAGCAAGGGCTACCGCCCACTCCTGTGCATATGTATGTCTTAGGTGTGTGGGGACTAGGTCGGACAAAAGCTGGAAAAATTACAGTTTCCCCCTTTGGCCATTCCATAACAATAGTAGGCGGCCAATCTTTTTCCGCTAATAGGATGTCATAGTCAGAAGTCAGGTTCTCCCAGAAGAGACCATTAACTTGTCTGGGCTTGTCCCCCTCCATTTGGAGTGTTATTTCATGCAACTTGTGTGGGACACTCACCCTAGTATCAGGTGTTTCCACCGTGATATACTCACTCAACTCCGCTGTCACCAGAAATTCCATCAGGTTCTGGCGAGCTATTGTTACTTCTGCCGCGCTGTCTAGCATCGTCAGAGCCCATTCCCCGTTCAGTAGCTGAGTCCTCAGAATTCTGGGCATGTCTAACTTTGAGACCTGTTACCTTCTTCTTTTTAAATTGAGGTTTTGCTTGAGGTTTTTCTTCTTTCTTTGAAGCGTAGTCTGAAGTGCGCTGCTTGTCTCTGGACTTTGTACGCTCTTCTTGTCTTTGTTCTGACCGTCCTTCCCTCTCTGAGTTTTTGATGAACCCTGAAAGGAACGAGAGGAACGTGTAACAGTGTCCTGATACCTGTCAGGTTTTTTAATGTTATCTCTATTCCTAAGATTTTATCTCCTTTCTGGGTGCTCCTGCTGAGGAGACCTTCCCCTGGAGTGAGATCTGTTCTTTTGTTGTTTATTATTGTCCCATTTCTTCTTTGAAGAAACTGGTGTTTGCTTTGCCTGTTCTTTATCTGAACTCCCCATTAGTTGGGGTTTTACAGGTCTAGCTCCCAGACTGTCTCTACCTAACTCTGCATAAGCAGTTTCAATTATTTTAGGTAGTTCTGTCTCCTCTTGTAATGGAGTGAACTCTCTCAGGCGTTGGCGTATTGCCACTGATGCTGCTTCCCCTTTAATATTTGCCAATATTATCGCAGATACCTTGGCAAAGTTATTTAACAACTTCATCCCTAAGTTTAGAGGAGGCTCTGCTCCATACTCGTTCTGTATTTGTCTTAATACATCTGGTATTACCGCTAAAGAAGGGATACCATGAGTCCTGGTATATTTTGCAGCGAAGACTGTGCCCCAAGAGGTACAATCCTCTATAGAGGGAGCTATCCCCATTGGCAAGCAAATAGTAAGTATTCTATGCTTTTCCTTAGGACCAGTGTGTGGAAACACCGCCTCCAGTTGTGTAATTTTTTGTGCTATCCAGAAGAGCATTTGTTCACGTTTTGAGGGCATTTTACCCATTACTGCGTGTAGTGTCTGTGGTGTAATTTTTGTTGTAGGAGTTTGGACTGGTCCTGGTTGTGTAGCCGGTGCGGGCTGAAGTGTGATTGTTCTCAACACAGACTGTGTCATGTTTCTGTAAACTCTTATTAATTCTTTATGCTGCACAAGTAAGTCTCCTCCTGGCATTGTGTCAATGTCAGGATGTGGCATGTATGCCGCTAAAACTGGCCATGTTGCTCCGTCTCTTCTGAGCGGACTGAGTCTTACTCTATTTCTTGTATGGGGGAGGGCGCCTTTAAACCAGTTGAGGTGTTCTTCGTAAGTGAGTGGAATTTCAATGTCCTCATATGGACTATACACATTTGGTATATCATCTTCTACATAGTAGTGAAATGTTTTAGTTTGTGCATTTGCCTGCAGGAATTTAATCCATGAATAGATTACCTCTGTTCTATATGATTTGTGTACCTCAATCACGAAAGTCACTTGCCCACCCCTAATTGTAACACCATATGCTACTAGTTTTAGGGTGACAGCATTTCTAGCATTATCTGCAATGTATATTGCATCTGCATCGTCTTCTTCGGCTGAAAAGTTTAGTGCATTCCCTTCATCTACGTCTCTCTGTTCAGTCATTATTTTTAGAAAGGAGAGCGTTTCAAGGGAACTGAGATAAGGTGTTATGCACAATTAGGAACACTATATCCTTCAAGCTTGATTAAACCAACAGCCAATACATAGGAATTTTCCTACTCAGCTGTGGCGGATTTGTTCCCTCCCACTCCAGACGTCTCTTTGGAAAATGTGAGTAGGGATCTCTGAGAATAGCACGACTGAACTACTCAGATTTGACTGTTAAATAAGGGCCAATACCAACGTTGGCGGCGCCATGTCGTGTAGTTCCGATAAGACCTGCACGGTTTAGACAACATACACTGCGGGACTGGTGTCCAGACTGATTCCAGACATCCCACGGGTATTGGCCTGTGTACCAGCTAGCTCGCAATGCCACTATAACCTCCTCTTACCAAGGAGAGAATCGTTCTTGGCAACTATCGAACATGACAACCCTGATCCCTCAGGACCGTGGAAACTGTAACTTACTTTTCGCTCAGTCACTCCTGCTCACTTGTTCTCAGAGAGATCCACAGAATAACTGGTTGGGACATTTTCAATAAGTATTGATTGAACAGTCGTTATTCTAGCGTAAAATAAGTGTACTGAAATCACCAGTAGACAGTAGCATATATAAATGAGTAGCAGCACTAAGAAAGTAAACAGATGGTAGGTTTCTACCATTTTGCTAAAATCATAAATATAGGCAAGTATATAAAATACATGGCAATAAAATGCGTACTCCTACGATGCACCCTAACTAGATGTACCTATGTGTACCTAGCATGTGAGTAGGTGTAAAGCCAAGAATCCCTCTAGGATAAAGCCAACCCCGTTACCTGATGTGAGACTGCGGGACCCCGTTCTGGTCTCGAGCTGAACACCCCGCAAGGGATGTCAGACCACTGCGAGCTGGAGTATCTGCATGCAGGAACCTCAGCGTCTCGCGTCAGTGTGTTGGCATGGAAGTCGTGATCTCCTCTCTCTAGCTCAGCAAGATGTAGTGTTTATATACCCTAAGGTATCCCCAGGGGTTCTACCTTGCTGTGCCAGTGTCGGACTTAGGATGACGTCAGGAATGAACTTTATACACAGTTATTATGCAGGAGATGATGGTCCTGCTGTGATTCCAAGAAACTAAGAATCCTCATGCATAATATTATGAGGCCAGTGTCCATGGGAAAACCCTACGTACTTATGTGTAGTATTGTAACTGGGTAAAAGGTCAGTCCTCCAAATCCGTTATGTATGTAGTATAGGAGAGAATATAGGTGAAGGGTTATGATGATACCTAGTACCTATATGAAATATAACATATGCCAGATATGTACGTGGGCACCACAACAGACAGCCACCATAATCCTCTCTGTCTGACACTAGAATTGCTTTAGGGCACCCCGTCCTCGCATCAAACTTTGAGGGCCACAGCTCATGCCATAGATATCGTTCCTTCAAACTGCAAAAGATACCTGAAATGGCATAAGGTTAGCTCCCACAAAATAAAACTATCTCGTATTAAGGAAGTTGTCACATCTGGTATCCAAGCTCTGCAGGCAACCCTTTTGGCTGCTGAACCCTATGTAGGTGCCTCTCTAGCCCACTCCCGTACCATAGATCAGTTGAGCACTCTTTTCTTAGCCACCAATAATCATACTAATACTAAGGCACTCCGGCAAAGACACCATCTGTGGTACACCAAAAAATGTAGATTAAATAGACAAGTATTGGCAGCAGCAATTAGGTCTAAGAACTCCGAATCTATTAAACTAGCGAGAAAGAAATACAGGGCAGCTCTCCATGAGGCCAGAATAGAGTGGGACGAATCATACTGGAAGAATCTGAAAGACGCCAGTCTGGAGAAAAATAAAAACCAGTTCTGGTCCCTTGAAAGTAAGGGCATTAGCAGAGACTCTGTCTCCCTGCCTAACCACATTACAAGTCACGAATGGCACGATCACTTCAGGAAAATGTATTCCGCTCCTGATGATGAATGTCTGGAGGAGTTAAGCGACTCCACAGACATTCCTCCGGTGGGGAATACGAGCCATCCTTTTTCGTTGACCGAAATTGAAATGGCAATAACTAAGATAGTGCCGGGCAAAGCCCCTGGACCAGACGGTCTTCCTGGTGACCTCTTTCTGGCTGATCCCAAGAACTGGTAGAGTTATATCCAACTTCTGATTAATAGCATAGCCAATGGATCCCCAATTCCTGACTCTTGGAAAGGAGCGCTGGTGGTCCCGATATTTAAAAAAGGGGACAGGGAAGATCCATCAAATTACAGGCCAATAAGCCTAATTGATGCTATGCAAAAGTTGGTAGGTAGGGTCCTCCTTCAGCGAATACAAACATGGGCCGAAGAGGAGGACATTTTGTTCCAAATACCAGGCTGGGTTTAGAAGTAACACAGGCACGATTGACCAAGTCTTCAGGTTACTACTCATATACTGGAAGGTCGTTGTTATCGGCAAGGGAAGTCTTTACCTTGCTTTTTTCGACTTGAGAACAGCTTTTGATCTCATACCTAGACTAAGACTGTGGCAAACGCTGAGGGACCTAGGCACTCCCCCCCCCTCTTCTTAACTTTTTAATTCGACTGCACGAAGGAAACTTCGCCCAAGTCAGGTGGGGCCCTCAAGGGGAGGTTACGGATAAGATCCTGGTTAGCAGAGGAGTCCGCCCGGGCTGTGTCTTGGCACCCACCCTGTTTTCCTTGTACATCAATGGGGTGGTGAAATTTCTTCAGGAGACCCCGGCAGACGCACCAACCCTGGCGGGTGAGAAAGTTCCAACATTGTTGCTTGCTGACGACACCCTCCTGGTGTCGAAAACCCCGTCAGGGTTGCAAAAACTTCTCAATCGATACCAATTATTCTATGACTCTCGGGGCCTGGTTATTAACACAGATAAAACAAAATTCATGGTTTTTAACCCCCATAAGTCCTTTAAAAATGACTTAATTTTAAACAATACCCGACTAGAGAGGGTAAATGTGTTTGACTATTTAGTCATCCGCCTTTCAGATAAAATGCATTGGAAGCCGCATCTAGCTAAGATGTTACTGAACCACAAACGTGCTGTTGGTGCCCTTAGCAAAGAACACCGGGCCTCCTATAGTAGGCCAGTAGCTCCAGTACTCACAATCTACGAAGCGAAAGCAGTTGCCGCTGCATTGTACGGGGCGGAGCTGTGGGGCTTCGAAAACATTGAGGATATTGGCAGGTCCGAAAATAAGTTTCTGAGGGACCTGGTGATGCTTCCCAGCAACACCCCATTAACTCCATTGATGTTTGATATGGGCAGACGGCCGCTTAGGGACATTGCAAAACTGCGCCCTCTTCTCTTTTGGGCACGAGTGATGCGTACCCCAGAGCTTGCTAACTATGCCGCGGCCCTAATAGAGGTGACTAACTTAGATACGGGGCACAGGGTCAAGTGGATATCCAATGTTAGAAGGTTGCTGTCCAAGCTGGGCCTCACGGAAGCATGGGATACCCAAGTAACACCCAACAAGGCAGAGCTTAAGCATACCTATTGGAACTGGGTTGATACCAAAGAGCTGAGCAACCCAGATTTGGGGAGTTTGACAGAAGAGTTCTTTCGCCACAAACAGTGTAGAGGCTTAGAGCCTTATCTGGATATTATCCAGATTCCACGTTACAGACAGTTATACATGCAATTCAGGCTGGGCATACTTCCAATCCATGCAACCACCTGCAAATGGCACTCCTATAAACAACAAAGCAAGGCCTGTCCTTGCTGCAGAGCTCCGTTGGAAAGCATGTCCCATCTTCTCTTTGCTTGTCCGGCTTATTCTGTTGCCAGGTCCAACTGGATAAAACCGGTCTGCAAAACCATGGATACACGCGATCATAGGACTGCCCTGCGTATTCTTAAAACTGACACAAGCGTGCTTTTTTCGTGTGGGGTGGCGAAGTTTCTGAGTCGTGCTTGGATTGTCAGAAACAAAGCACTGAAGGGTACTAGTACGCTTGCTGAGGGATAAATACCCATGTCAGCTTACTCTTTACCATCTAAGTACTGTAACAATTTGTAGAGCTTACTTATTTAGTACCACTGATTAAATGCTCGTGTCTTGCAGAGTACCTCACACTGAGACATACTTCTTTACTTGTGATTGACTTTGTACATTTGTCCATATATGCTTGTATAATTGTTTTAACCCTTAAGATTGTTTTTATGTTTGGCTGCGCACCCAAAGCCCATTCCTTTACCCTGCTAAGATGTTTTTATATCGCTGTTCTTAACTTCTTAAACTTTTCAATCAATTTCTAGGCTTTATTCGTTTTACTAGTACCTTTTTAGCCATTCTGATAATTTCGCCCAATCATGTTTTAATATTCATGTGACACACTGTATATTTTTTAATGTTTGTCTGTGTATATTGTTTGTTGCTTTTATGATTCTTGTAATCGAAATAAAGCATTTGATTGATTGAAAATATAACATTACAGATAGTACAACATGCAGCTGCCCTCCTGGTGTTGAAACTGCCTTGCAGCTCCTCGGCCTCTGCAGCCCTTTCAATCCTTCACTGGCTGCCTATCCAAAAAAAAATTATTATTTATGCTTCTTCTAATTACATTCAGAGCCTTTAGCACATCAGTGCCTAAATACCTGACTGCTATGTTTACACCGTATTTCACTGCCCGGACGCTTCAGCAAATTTTCTAAAGCCCCCTATATTCCGATATAAAACCAAACGAGGAAAATCCTTGGCAACCCTTGGAACCAGAGCATGGAACCTCCTGCCTATAAAGTTAAGACTGATGGAGTCAGAAACTCAATTTAGGAAATCATAGAAGACTTGGATTTTGCCCTCGATGCCCTCTGTTCAGCACTTGTTTAACTTGCGATGCAGCTCATGCCTGTTTTGATCTCTCTTCTTACTTCTGCATAGCGCCAGGATGCTCCTATCAGAGTGACAGTTGCGCTCTATAAATACAAAAATCAATCAATCAATCAATCAATCAATCAACCAATAATTCTGAACAATAGTCTCCTTACTGCATGGCACCATCTAAATACTCAAAATTCTTTACCAGAGATTGTGCAACATATGTTGCATCTGTGCATGCTCAAAACTCCAAGTTGTTGGCAGCATAGGATTTCTTCAGTGGGATCTCAATTTGTTTCTTATCTATAGAATCAAAAGGTGTGCAGTCCTCTGAATTGACCAATGTGCACCCAGGTAGTGTATCCACAATTGAATCAATTTTGAAACTACACATAACCATTGTACAAGATATACATCCTTCGCAAAACACATGAAATGTTAAGGTATTCCAAGACTTCATTTCCTGGATATTAAGTAATTGGTTTTGTCATGCAGGAGTTGAACACATTTAAGAGTCTGTAGCACTGCGGAAAAAGCTTTTGTAGTTCATCGAGATGCAGCACTTCCAGAAATCTTAGATAGTCTCTGGCATAATCCACTATCATGCTGATCTCCTTTCTTCTTATTGTGACTTCTTTAAAGTATCTTCTCTCTGCTAATGTCGATGGTAAAATGTAATGAAAAAGTACAAATCTGCCCCCTTTATACTGAATGTCATCCAGCTTCCTCGTTGCTTACAGGGTTTCTTATGCACCTGGAAAAAGTGTAGCCTGGTGAACAGGTCTGGCACCAATTTCTTGTGGGTTTGGGATGTAGAAAGGACTCAAGGAGAGCTGTCTGGTATGCTCTTTCCGTCTTCCAAGGCTTTCAGAATGTGAGGGACAGGGCTTGAACTTGCCCATTCAATTCCACATTTGATATTGAAGTGTTGATCCCACAAATCATCACCTTACTGCCTTACTGTGTGGGAATGGTTCAGACTATCCATGGTTTTGTCAAGCATGGCTCTGCATTGCTTCTCAATATTGTCTAATCTTCCAGCCAATTCCTGTTTTTTGTGGAATTGCAGTGCGTATTCTAAATGGTTAATGCAAGTCTCAGCTTTCTGTGAGGAATGGCCTAAATCCGTCACTAAGAGGCAAAATCTTGATGGAGTACAGCACTACACTTTTTGAATTCTTGTATTAAGAGTTTTATATCACCTTTGTCACTCAGGCATGAAGGTTGGTTGCAGATGGCATGAGCTGATTCCAGATTGTCTTTCTTTTCTGATCTCAGGGATGCATAAACTACTTTGATGGAGGGTAGTATAAGGTCCTTGTTTTTGCTGTAGGGTATCCCCAAGCAGGTTGAAAATGTAACAGAAAATGGAGTATGAGATCAAGCAAGAGGTCCAATGCGCTGACAGGCAGCGCCTAAGAAGTGAAACTCTCAGGAGCCAAATTGAGGATACCCCCAAGTCACAACCATATGTATTTTAATGCAAGGGTTGCTGTACCAAGACAAAGAGAACATTTCCAGAGGCAATCTGCAATTGTTAACTGCTTCTGTGTGACATTCAAATCATATTATTGGATGGTAACCAAAGATATTGCCCTCTGGGGGAATGCACGGGCACAAGAGTGTCCAGGTACTCCAAAACAAATTACCTTCCAACCTACACTACTGAAGCCAGCAAAATTGGCCATTGTCCACAGTGCATCGTATTGTGAATAGTCGAGGCCGCCTCTAGTACTCATATCATGGGGGCCCCAGATAGCTGCTGTGACAATCTCCCTCTAGTCTCACCAACAGACTAAAAGAAGAGTGAGTCTGGGATTCTCCTACAGAGCTGCAATTCTGAGCTTACCAGGGCACTAAGCCATCTACTCCCAGACTTCTCCACACTTGGCAGGGAGGGTCCTGAAACTGTGAATTTTACAATATCACTGTGCCACTGTAGTGCACTTCGCACTGTTCACCTAGTATTATGTGGTCCACACCTAATTATGTACTGAATCATGGTCCTGGAAAACTGTTGAAATGGGACCGAAACCTCAGTTTCAGCTACCAAGAGGCCACCTTTAGAAAAAACAAAAAACTCCTGCTTCCCTTTGGACTGCTCTTGGGGAACACTGTATAGGCTTCTCATACTTTTTATTGCTTTGTCTGCTCTTGAGCTTTACATTGTTTGTGTCAGAAGCATATATGTGATATGCTGGCCCCTTTTAGGTGGGGGTCTGATGTGCTTGTCTATAATATATGCATATATAGGGCTGTAATAAAAACAGATAATTTTGTAGTTGAAGTTGCTCCCCCTCTTCTCCTCCTGTTTTGATTATTTGCTTCGTATACTCTATCAGTACTAAAGGCTAAATATATAGAGGTATAAAATATTTTTCTCTGAATTGAGCCAAAGGGACATTTTGCTATTTTGTTGTTGTGATTTACCTCAACCACTTGAATAACTGTGTAACCCGTATCTCTCTACTGAGATACAACATTTTTGTAGCTTGACATTTTATGGACTTGATATTCTAGCATGCAATCATTAAACAGCGTGATCCCTGAAGAAATATTTCCTTTTCATGGGTAATGAAATTTCCACATTTAACCTAGGATTCACCCAAAAAAGTTAACATTGCTACTCCAGGCACTGTAGCTGAGAGTAGGGTCGCTGGGTGATATCACGGCTGGGAGGCCAGTTAATGACTCGTTCGTAGTCATGATTTTCAGTTTGTGAGCACACTGCAGCATTGCAGACACCCACTAGGCCGAAAGGTTTCTACACCTGGAACTGGGATTTAGGGGCAGATTTATCAAGACTTTGTGCCATTGGAAACCCAAGCAATGTGGCCCAAAGTGGCATAAACTTTTATTGAAATATTTAATTTCTACTGCAAAGCTTTTTTGTGTTGGAAAGTTGCCCCTTCTGTATGGCAAATAGTGCTCTGCACTGTTTGTACTACATTGAGTCAAGGTGCGTTCCGTGGGTGATACTTGGGCAAACCAACGCTGCCAACCATGGTCCTTGACACAAGGTTAGATCTACAAAGATTATCAGTCCCCTTGAGACAGGCGCCAACTCAGAGAAATGTTTCAATTTTGCCCAACATAGCATGTGTGCTGCACCATACAACACATATGCAATGTGGAAATTGTTAAAAAATTGTAAAATTGTCTAAGCATTAGATTTTGTACTGAAAAGGTATCCTTCCAGTACAAAACCTATGCTAGACGGTTCAGTGACAGAATATCGAACCCATAAATATCATGCTACTAAAATATTGTGCCAAAATATCGATCACAAAAATATAGTTTTTCTATACATATAATGGTAAGTACAAAAGTATAGAAAAAATATTATTATACACTAATATCGAACAAATATATACAAAAATATTTTATATATAGATATATATATATATATATATATTTATTTAATATTACATATTTTAACTTCTAATATTAATATTATCTTAATTAAACATGTTTAAATAATATTTTAAAATATATACATAAATATACTTATTTAAACACACACATATATATTTGTAAGCTGTGTGGTGGCCGAAAAACGTCATGGACATAGTGAAATCACTAAAATAAAGTAGCACATATGAACTGTGGAGTCTGTGCCCGGCTGTTTCATTAATTGCTGCAACTACGGGATCGGAATTGATATATATTTATATGTGTATGTTGATGTACACACATATCAATTAAAATTAAAATTAAAAATATTCATTATCATTTATATTATTATTTTCTTTTTTATTTACTAACATAACATATTTATATATATGTATAGATATTTGCATATAGTTACACGCAAATAAAAATTCAAATTAAAAAGTATAACAAATAAAGTAGAGTACACTTTAAAAACATTACAATTTAGACATAAAAAGAAAATAGGAAAAAATGTTTTTCTCAAAATATCCTGAAAATAACATAAATTTCTTAATATAAAAAATATATAATTAAATACACAAACAAGTAATAATACATAATCAACTAATGCTGACAGAACTATTACATATTAGAATTAATAAATATACTATTACCACTCCAGTTGGTGCAACAGTAGGGAAAGCGTTGGACACAGGAGGGGTAAAAATCACTATTCTGACTCCAGTCTGCAAAAGTAGGGAAAGCGCAGGACATAGGAGGGGTAAAGTTTACTATTCCCACTCCAGTCAGTGTAACAGTAGGGAAAGCATTGGACTCAGGAGGGGTCAAATTTGCTATTCCCACTCCAGTCGGTGCAACAGAAGGGAAAGCGTTGGACTCAGGAGGGGAAAAATTTACTATTCCCACTCCAGTCAGTGCAACATTAGGGAAAGCATTGGACTCAGGAGGGGTAACATTTCCTAGTCCCACTCCAGTCGATGCAACAGAAGGGAAAGCGTTGGACTCAGGAGGGGAAACATTTACCATCTCCACTCTAGTCAGTGCAACAGTAGGGAAAGTGTTGGACTCAGGAGGGGTAATATTTTCTATTCCCACTCAAATATGTGTAAAAGTAGGGAAAACGTTGTATTGCGGAGGGGTACATTTTACTATTTCCACTCCAGTCTGTGCAACAGTGGGGAAAGCGCTGGATTGTGGAGGGGTAAAATTTACTATTCCCACTCCAGTCGGTGCAACAGTAGGGATAGCGTTGGACACAGGAGGGGTAAAAATCACTCTTCCGACGCCAGTCTGCAAAAGCAGGGAAAGCGCTGGACATAGGAATGGGTAAAATTGACTATTCGCACTCTAGTCAGTGCAACAGTAGGGAAAGCATTGGACTCAGGAGGGGTAAACGTTGCTATTCCTACTCCAGTTGGTGCAACAGAAGGGAAAGCGTTGGACTCAGGAGGGGAAACATTTACTATCTCCACTCTAGTCAGTACAACAGTAGGGAAAGTGTTAGACTCAGGAGGGAAAAAATTTCTATTCCCACTCAAATATGTGCAAAAGTAGGGAAAACGTTGGATTGTGGAGGGGTACATTTCACTATTCCCACTCCAGTCTGTGCAACAGTGGGGAAAGCGTTGGATTGTGGAGGGGTAAAATTTGCTATTCCCACTTCAGTCAGTGCAACAGTAGGAAAAGCGTTGGACTGAAGAGGGGCAAAAGTTACTATTGCCACTCCAGTCTGAGCAGCAGTAAGGAAAGTACTTCACTTCAAACACATACCATATTTTAAAATATGTGTTAATTGAACAAAAATAAAAATAATATGAAAGAGTAATATATATATATATATATACATATCCACAACAAACAGGTTACTGGGGCGTGGCTTGGTGTAGTTATCAGGTGTTCCCCATTGAAGGACTGCTACTACTCTTCTCCATTTTGCCTGTGAACAAGAGCACTGGAGTGCTTGAAACGCGTTGGGCTGGTGATGAAATCGGCGTGAGACTGTGACCCTGTATAGCTGAAGTCTACAATTAAAGGTGTTAAAACTCCCTGGTCAGTGGCGTCTTCATATGGGTAACCTGTTTGTTGTGGATTTGTAGCGGCCGGCCCGGTCGCGAAGACGCCCTGCTGCGAGGTGCAGATCCTGTGTTCGTAATCACAAACACGTTGGAACCAGTGATAGCCGTGTTGTTGGACTGTTATTAATCAGCATGGTGGTGGTTCTCAAGCTCCCTCCGAACCCACTGTGGTTTTTTATTTGGATTACTGGGAGAGATGTGGCGGCACCCACGGGGGTTTAACTCATGGGGAACTCCAAGTACCAGCATGCTGTGCGTGCATTTGCCCACTGGGGCGTGGCTTGGTGTAGTTATCAGGTGTTCCCCATTGAAGGACTGCTACTATTCTTCTCCATTTTGCCCGTGAACAAGAGCACTGGAGTGCTTGAAACGCGTTGGGCTGGTGATGAAATCGGCGTGAGACTGTGAACCCGTATAGCTGAAGTCTACAATTAAAGGTGTTAAAACTCCCTGGTCAGTGGCGTTTTCATTTGGGTAACCTGTTTGTTGTGGATTTGTAGCGGCCGGCCCGGTCGCGAAGACGCCCTGCTGCGTGGTGCAGATCCTGTGTTTGTAATCACAAACACGTTGGAACCAGTGATAGCCGTATTGTTGGACTGTTATTAATCAGCATGGTGGTGGTTCTCAAGCTCCCTCCGAACCCACTGTGGTTTTTTATTTGGATTACTGGGAGAGATGTGGCGGCACCCACGGGGGTTTAACTCATGGGGAACTCCAAGTACCAGCATGCTGTGCGTGCATATACCCACTGGGGCATGGCTTGGTGTAGTTATCAGGTGTTCCCCATTGAAGGACTGCTACTACTCTTCTCCATTTTGCCTGTGAACAAGAGCACTGGAGTGCTTGAAACGCGTTGGGCTGGTGATGAAATCGGCGTGAGACTGTGACCCTGTATAGCTGAAGTCTACAATTAAAGGTGTTAAAACTCCCTGGTCAGTGGCGTCTTTGTATGGGTAACCTGTTTGTTGTGGATTTGTAGCGGCCGGCCCGGTCGCGAAGACGCCCTGCTGCGAGGTGCAGATCCTGTGTTCGTAATCACAAACACGTTGGAACCAGTGATAGCTGTGTTGTTGGACTGTTATTAATCAGCATGGTGGTGGTTCTCAAGCTCCCTCCAAACCCACTGTGGTTTTTTATTTGGATTACTGGGAGAGATGTGGCGGCACCCACGGGGGTTTAACTCATGGGGAACTCCAAGTACCAGCATGCTGTGCGTGCATATGCCCACTGGGGCGTGGCTTGGTGTAGTTATCAGGTGTTCCCCATTGAAGGACTGCTACTACTCTTCTCCATTTTGCCCGTGAACAAGAGCACTGGAGTGCTTGAAACGCGTTGGGCTGGTGATGAAATCGGCGTGAGACTGTGACCCTGTATAGCTGAAGTCTACAATTAAAGGTGTTAAAACTCCCTGGTCAGTGGCGTCTTCATATGGGTAACCTGTTTGTTGTGGATTTGTAGCGGCCGGCCCGGTCGCGAAGACGCCCTGCTGCGAGGTCCAGATCCTGTGTTCGTAATCACAAACACGTTGGAACCAGTGATAGCCGTGTTGTTGGACTGTTATTAATCAGCATGGTGGTGGTTCTCAAGCTCCCTCCGAACCCACTGTGGTTTTTTATTTGGATTACTGGGAGAGATGTGGCGGCACCCACCGGGGTTTAACTCATGGGGAACTCCAAGTACCAGCATGCTGTGCGTGCATATGCTCCACTGGGGCATGGCTTTGGTGTAGCTATCAGGTGTTCCCCATTGAAGGACTGCTACTACTCTTCTCCATTTTGCCCGTGAACAAGAGCACTGGAGTGCTTGAAACGCGTTGGGCTGGTGATGAAATCGGCGTGAGACTGTGACCCTGTATAGCTGAAGTCTACAATTAAAGGTGTTAAAACTCCTGGTCAGTGGCGTCTTCATATGGGTAACCTGTTTGTTGTGGATTTGTAGCGGCCGGCCCGGTCGCTAAGACGCCCTGCTGCGAGGGTCCAGATTCTGTGTTCAGTAATCACAAACACGTTGGAACCAGTGATAGCCGTGTTGTTGGACTGTTATTAATCAGCATGGTGGTGGTTCTCAAGCTCCCTCCGAACCCACTGTGGTTTTTTATTTGGATTACTGGGAGAGATGTGGCGGCACCCACCGGGGTTTAACTCATGGGGAACTCCAAGTACCAGCATGCTGTGCGTGCATATGCCCACTGGGGCGTGGCTTGGTGTAGTTATCAGGTGTTCCCCATTGAAGGACTGCTACTACTCTTCTCCATTTTGCCCGTGAACAAGAGCACTGGAGTGCTTGAAACGCGTTGGGCTGGTGATGAAATCGGCGTGAGACTGTGACCCTGTATAGCTGAAGTCTACAATTAAAGGTGTTAAAACTCCCTGGTCATTGGCGTCTTCATATGGGTAACCTGTTTGTTGTGGATTTGTAGCGGCCGGCCCGGTCGCGAAGACGCCCTGCTGCGAGGTGCAGATCCTGTGTTCGTAATCACAAACACGTTGGAACCAGTGATAGCCGTGTTGTTGGACTGTTATTAATCAGCATGGTGGTGGTTCTCAAGCTCCCTCCGAACCCACTGTGGTTTTTTATTTGGATTACTGGGAGAGATGTGGAGGCACCCATGGGGGTTTAACTCATGGGGAACTCCAAGTACCAGCATGCTGTGCGTGCATATGGCCACTGGGGCGTGGCTTGGTGTAGTTAGGTGTTCCCCATTGAAGGACTGCTACTACTCTTCTCCATTTTGCCGTGAACAAGAGCACTGGAGTGCTTGAAACGCGTTGGGCTGGTGATGAAATTGGCGTGAGACTGTGACCCTGTATAGCTGAAGTCTGCAATTAAAGGTGTTAAAACTCCCTGGTCAGTGGCGTCTGCATATGGGTAACCTGTTTGTTGTGGATTTGTAGAGGCCGGCCCGGTCGCGAAGACGCCCTGCTGCGAGGTGCAGATCCTGTGTTCGCAATCACAAACACGTTGGAACCAGTGATAGCCGTGTTGTTGGACTGTTATTAATCAGCATGGTGGTGGTTCTCAAGCTCCCTCCGAACCCACTGTGGTTTTTTATTTGGATTACTGGGAGAGATGTGGCGGCACCCACCGGGGTTTAACTCATGGGGAACTCCAAGTACCAGCATGCTGTGCGTGCATATGCCCACTGGGGCGTGGCTTGGTGTAGTTATCAGGTGTTCCCCATTGAAGGACTGCTACTACTCTTCTCCATTTTGCCCGTGAACAAGAGCACTGGAGTGCTTGAAACGCGTTGGGCTGGTGATGAAATCGGCGTGAGACTGTGACCCTGTATAGCTGAAGTCTACAATTAAAGGTGTTAAAACTCCCTGGTCAGTGGCGTCTTCATATGGGTAACCTGTTTGTTGTGGATTTGTAGCGGCCGGCCCGGTCGCGAAGACGCCCTGCTGCGAGGTCCAGATTCTGTGTTCGTAATCACAAACACGTTGGAACCAGTGATAGCCGTGTTGTTGGACTGTTATTAATCAGCATGGTGGTGGTTCTCAAGCTCCCTCCGAACCCACTGTGGTTTTTTATTTGGATTACTGGGAGAGATGTGGCGGCACCCACCGGGGTTTAACTCATGGGGAACTCCAAGTACCAGCATGCTGTGCGTGCATATGCCCACTGGGGCGTGGCTTGCGTGTAGTTATCAGGTGTTCCCATTGAAGGACTGCTACTACTCTTCTCCATTTTGCCCGTGGAACAAGAGCACTGGAGTGCTTGAAACGCGTTGGGCTGGTGATGAAATCGGCGTGAGACTGTGACCCTGTATAGCTGAAGTCTACAATTAAAGGTGTTAAAACTCCCTGGTCATTGGCGTCTTCATATGGGTAACCTGTTTGTTGTGGATTTGTAGCGGCCGGCCCGGTCGCGAGACGCCCTGCTGCGAGGTGCAGATCCTGTGTTCGTAATCACAAACACGTTGGAACCAGTGATAGCCGTGTTGTTGACTGTTATTAATCAGCATGGTGGTGGTTCTCAAGCTCCCTCCGAACCCACTATGGTTTTTTATTTGGATTACTGGGAGAGATGTGGCGGCACCCATGGGGGTTTAACTCATGGGGAACTCCAAGTACCAGCATGCTGTGCGTGCATATGGCCACTGGGGCGTGGCTTGGTGTAGTTAGGTGTTCCCCATTGAAGGACTGCTACTACTCTTCTCCATTTTGCCGTGAACAAGAGCACTGGAGTGCTTGAAACGCTGCTGGGCTGGTGATCAAATTGGCGTGAGACTGTGACCCTGTATAGCTGAAGTCTGCAATTAAAGGTGTTAAAACTCCCTGGTCAGTGGCGTCTGCATATGGGTAACCTGTTTGTTGTGGATTTGTAGAGGCCGGCCCGGTCGCGAAGACGCCCTGCTGCGAGGTGCAGATCCTGTGTTCGCAATCACAAACACGTTGGAACCAGTGATAGCCGTGTTGTTGGACTGTTATTAATCAGCATGGTGGTGGTTCTCAAGCTCCCTCCGAACCCACTGTGGTTTTTTATTTGGATTACTGGGAGAGATGTGGCGGCACCCACGGAGGTTTAACTCACGGGGAACTCCAAGTACCAGCATGCTGTGCGTGCATATGCCCACTGGGGCGTGGCTTGGTGTAGTTATCAGGTGTTCCCCATTGAAGGACTGCTACTACTCTTCTCCATTTTGCCCGTGAACAAGAGCACTGGAGTGCTTGAAACGCGTTGGGCTGGGGATGAAATCGGCGTGAGACTGTGACCCTGTATAGCTGAAGTCTACAATTAAAGGTGTTAAAACTCCCTGGTCAGTGGCGTCTTCATATGGGTAACCTGTTTGTTGTGGATATATATACATATATATATATATATATGTATATATATATATATACATTATAAAAACAATTAAAAGTTGTACGTAAATATAAGGTTTTTTAAACAATTAATATCAATTATAAAATGCCATTCATTGATTATTTAATACAATTCCCACACTATATTCCCACATACCTAACAGCCCAAATTCCAAATATAATTAAAATACAAAATTATAATTAACATATTAAGTAATAAATAAAATAATTAATAATAAATGAACAAATAATTGTTAAATATCTTCCCATCCTATCCCCCTAAAAACACAACACACACTGAATATATAACATAAAAAATATATTTATTAAATAATTTTCATATTTACAAATAAATTACACTTTTTAATTAAAATTATTCATTCATTAAAATGTAATATTTACTTAATTAACTTCTCACTCTATAGCCCATCAAACACAACAGCCCGCACCTAAAACATAACTTTAAAAAGTAATAATTACACAATTTACATAATTAATTATCAATTAACAATTAATATTTAAGAAATGATTACTTAATTAACTGCGCACCCTATCCCCCTACAAACCCAACCCACATCTAAAACATAACTTTAAACAAAAATAATTACATAATGTACATAATCAATTATCAATTAAATGATTAATCATTAATTAATAAATGATTACATAATTATCTAATTAACTACCCACTCTATACCACTACAAACATAACTTAAAAAAATAATTACAAAATGTACATATTTAATTAACAATTAAATAATTAATATTAATTAAAAATAATTATTATTTAATTAAACTTAATTTACTTCCCATCCTGTACCCCTATGACCCTCACAACCCGCTATGACACTATAAATTACTATAAAAATTGCATTAAAATTATAAATAACTTAAAATGACATATATCAAAAAAATTAACAGCTACACAAATAATATATAACATATACAATTATGATATTATTTAAAACTCCTAAAGATAGTTAAAAACGATATTTTTACAACAATATTATTGTAATTGATATTAACAGCAGCGATATTCTTGAAAACGATATTACTTACCTTAAAATCGATATTTTTGTTAACGATATTCCTGCATCACGATATTTCTGTGACACGATATTAAAAACTCGAAATTTGTGTCTCTCGATATTTATGCCTTAATATTGTAATCGAATACTGTTGTGTAGTTCCTATAAGACCTATATAGGATCTGCGCGAGTAGACAACATACACTGCAGGATTGGTGTCAGACTTGTTCTGAGCACCCCCACCGGTTATGTTAGCCTGTATAACTGCGAGCTCACAGTTCCAATAGACACTCCTCTTAAAATGGAGAGAATAGTTCTTGGCAACCATGGAACATGACAACCCTGATCCCTCAGGACCGTGGAAACAGTGTACTACTTTTCGTTCAGTCACTCGTTGTCACTTAGTCTCAGAGAGATACACAGAATAAACGGTAGGGACGTTTTCAATAAGTATTTATTGACCGGTCGTTATTCTAGTGTAGAATAGATGTGCTGTAATGATCATTAGACAGTAGCAGATATAAATGACTAGAAGCACTAAGAAAGTAAAAGGATGGTTGATTTCTACCATCCTGATATAATCATGAATACTGAGAAGTATATGAAATACATGACAATAAAATGACAGTAAAATGCGTACTCCTACGATGCTAACCTAACTGGATGTACCTAAGTGTACCTAGCATGTATGTAGGTGTTTAAGCCAAGAATCCCTCTAGGATAAAGTCAACCCCCATTACCTGAAGTGAGAGACTGTGAGACCCCGTCCTGGTCTCGGGTTGGACACCCCGCAAGGGATGTCAGACCAGTGCGAGCTGGAGTATCTGAATGCAGGGTGCTTCAGCGTCTCGCGTCAGTGTGTCGGCATGGAAGTCCTGATCTCCTCTGTTTGTCTCAGCAAGATGTGATGTTTTTATACCCAAAGGTCTCCCCGGGGGTTCTACCTTGCTGTGCCAATGTTGGAAATAGGATGACGTCGGGAATGAACTTTATACATAGTTTTTATGCAGGAGATGAGCCCTGACGAGTTTCCAAGAAACCTCATGCATAATGTATGAGGCTGCTACTAGGGAATCCCACGTTCTGTGTGCTGTGTTGTATCTAGGTAAAAGGTCAATTCCCCAAGACCCGATATTTATTTAATGTAGGGGAGAATATAGGTGAAAGTTGAGATGTTACCTGAGCCTATATCGAGGTACCTATATGGAATATAACACCCACTCCTCATCCGACTGGACGACATAATAAAATTTTAACATACTACTAGGCTGTCTAGGCACTGGTACGCAAATAATTACATTAAAACAATAGCTAAAAAAGTGTTACAAATTCTAAAAAGGTGCTAAAAACAAAACTTGTCACTTAAGCAATAGCTCTAATGTGTCCGTATATATAGTTCGAACGACTACAAGCATCGGAAAGCCATGCAGGAAAAAAAGTGTCAATTTGGTTTGGAGTTCCAATTGGAGTTTTGTTTTAAAAAGCCGAATTCTTCCCAGCACATGACGGGCCAAATGACGGGCCAAATGTTTATGTGTCCTGGCTGGTAAAGGAAACATTGCTGCTGCCTGCCTCCGCAGATGACGAACCCCGGAACACCTCGCACAGTACGTCGATTGAGCACAGATGATCGTCCGCACTGCCTGCAGCCGATGCTGGGGCAGTCTGTGCGCCATCCAAGGCCTGGGTGTCAGTGGGGGAGCCGATATCCATTCCAACAGGAGCCAAAACTTCCTGTGGTGGGTCTAAGAATGCTGCCAACAACATCGGAATATGCTGAGGACACTGGAGAAAATGGGCCGTTATTGAGTCCAGTAGAGCATCAAAGTCCGCATGCGCACATGATGGAAGTGTCAGACAGAGATCCAACACGCATTCTTCTCCACAGAACAGGCACCGGAGAACAGGTAGGACACAGTCCAACCAGACTGGTCTAAAAGACAGGAACCAAGAGGCGCTCACTTCCCGTAGGCGAGGTGTGCCCAGATGTTGTACCATGCGATCACGGTATTGATGCTCCAGGAGCGCTGTTTCCATTTCCTTGGTGACAGGGGCATCCATTGCGTAGCAGACAAATTACAATCAGGATACCTGCTATTAGTAACAGGATCAGCGGAAGTCCTCCAAAAATGCTTCCGAACACGGAGTGTATAAAGTTTAGTATAACTCCGAGAACCGTCTGATAGGTGCTTAATAGTCCCGAACCTATGGTCTTAAATAAGTGGACTATACCGTCATATCAGACATGTTAAAGATACGATTTATCATTTCTACGAAATGGAAGGGGCTGTTCGTACGGTAAACAGACATAATATCGAATTTTTAATATCGAATTGCCAAAATATCGAGTTTTAAATATAGAATGGACAGAATATCGAATTGCCAAAATATAGTGGTTAAGAATATCGAAATTCAGGTAAGAAATATCGATTGTCAAAATATCGACAGTCATAATATAGTTGTTAAAAATATCGAAATTTATTATAGTGTTTTAAATGTTAGTATATGTGTTAAAAGTATGTATTATTTTTGTAATGTATGTTTAAATTTTTTTAAAGTAATGAATTTTATGTTATTTACTTTTTGCGTAATTTAATTCTGTAGCGGGTTGTGGGTTTATAGGGGAATAGGGTGGGAAGTAATTTAATTATACTAAATTAAATATTAATTTTTAGGAATTATTAATTATATTTAATTTAATTTTGCGTTTTAGTTCTGTAGCGGGTTGTGGGTTTATAGGGGAATAGGGTGGGAAGTAATTTAAATGTAATGAAGTAATTATTTAATTTTATTTATTGGTATTGATAAATAATTCATTGTTAATTAATTTTTATTAATTGGTAATTAATTTGGGAATAGGGTGGGAAGTAATTTAATTGTAATTCAGTAATTATTTATTTTTATTTATTGGTATTAATTATTAATTTATTGTTAATTAATTCTTATTTGGTAATTAATTTTTATTAATTGGTAATTAATTTTTATTAATAGGTAATTAATTTTTAAGAAATAATATTTATTGGTATTTAGAATTAATTATTAAATATTTTGTAATTGGTAAGTCATTTTAATTAATTTTTTATTGGTATTGACAATTATTTTATTTTTATTAAAATATTAAATCATTATTTTCCCTACTGTTGCACTCTTTGGAGTGGGAATAGTAATTTTACCCCTACGCTATCCAAAGCTTTCCCTACTGTTGCACTCACTGGAGTGGGAATAGTAATTTTTACCCCTACGCTATCCAACTCTTTCCCTACTGTTGCACTCTCTGGAGTGGGAATAGTAATTTTACCCCTACGCTATCCAACGCTTTCCCTACTGTTGCAGTCTCTGGAGTGGGAATAGTAATTTTACCCTCCCGCTATCCAACGCTTTCCCTACTGTTGCACTCTCTGGAGTGGGAATAGTAATTTTACCCTCCCGCTATCCAACGTTTTCCCTACTGTTGCACTCTCTGGAGTGGGAATAGTAATTTTTACCCCTACGCTATCCAACGTTTTCCCTACTATTGCACTCTCTGGTGTGGGAATAGTAATTTTTACCCTCCCGCTATCCAACGCTTTCCCTACTGTTGCACTCACTGGAGTGGGAATAGTAATTTTTACCCTCCCGCTATCCAATGCTTTCCCTACTGTTGCACTCACTGGAGTGGTAATAGTAAATTTTACCCTCCCGCTATCCTACGCTAAAAATATTGAATATTTTTTATAAATATTACGTTAATATATATATATATGTATTAAAAAATAAAAATGTATGTTTATTTTTCTTTAACTACCATTAATTATTTATTAATTTTAAAGTTATTTAAGTATTTTTAAGTATGTTTTAGTTAATTATATATATTATTTCATTAATTTTACAATACTTTTAAGATATTTAAAAAATTCAATATTTTGACTAACTATATTTTTTACAACTATGGGGCATATTATCAAGAACGGCGTTAAAATTATCGCCGGTTTAGCGGCAGAAAACTGCCGCTAAAGCGGCGATAATGGGCTTGATAATATGCCCTTGAAATTCAATAGAAGCCCATGTTGACACCAGAACATGGGCTTCTATTGGATTTCTCCAGGGCATATTATCAAGTCCCATTATCGCCGCTTTAGCGGCAGTTTTCTGCCGCTAAACCAGCGATAATTTTAACGCCGTTCTTGATAATATGCCCCTATATTTTGGATTCGATATTTTTGTACTTACCTGTTTGTAGATAGGGATTCGATATTTTGGCTTTCTATATTTTTACCTCGATATTGTTGTAGGTCGATATTCTTGTCATCGATATTCTGTCAGTGATCCGTTCGTACATATGAGTGCCTGTATCTCGGCAGAGGACCTTGCGATCTGGAGATCAAAAGTGTCCCGGGCGGAGGTTAAGGGCACGGTTTTCTGTAGAAGCATGGCTTTCATTCTGCTCAGAGTATCAAACCGTATAAGAGAAACATTTAGCGAAGGCCATAGCGGAGCCTCCCTGACTGCATGTGTCGGTGGAAACAATACTTGCATACAGCAAGTAACCATGGAGCTCACGGTTACTAGATATGCGATGCCCGGAAGCATGCCACAGCAACCTTGACTGTTCAGCATCAAGTAACTCCCATTTATAAGCAGCTTGAATACTGGAGTAATCACGGCTGCTGGGGTACTCCTCAGGTGGCAGGATAGGTTTGCTACCGAACCATTGCAGGCCCCGTGCAACATAATATCCTGGCATATGAGAGATTGACTTAAAGCGCTCTCGCAGTTTGTACCCCGTAGAAACACTTCTTGATCCCCACTCCTGCATCGAAATCTGTACGGTAATTCCCAAGATTCCTTGATATATTCCCTACCCATTTCCTCATATCTACCTGTCTGTTGTTGTTCTAGACAGTACTGAAACTGGAAAGTTGTGACCGGTAATGTAATATGGCCATGGACCAACCACTCTGTGGATGGTGATTCTGCCACAGTAAACGCTAACCTATCCAGTTTTTCAATGCACAGCATTGTATATTTTGCTCCTCTTTGTGCCATTTTCATCTGTTTTTCTGTCAGATTGTATGCAGAAAACAAGGACGTACTGTTGATAAAACGCCAAGGCACATAACCTGCGCGCAATGATTGCAGCATCCAGCTTAATGAAAATTAAAGTTGTGCTGTTCCTGAATGATCTAGAATTTAGCAGTATACAAGGGACAGTAGGCTACAGTGTCAAAAGAGATGGGAATCCATTTCTTTGGAATGTAATGCCCTCACACACTCAGGGGTCGATTCCGATTCGGGCCGGAAATTTCTCCGACCGAGCCGGACCCGGAGAGATTTCCGACCGAATCGGACCCGTGCAGTCCGACCGAACGAGTACGATGCGCACGTATGCCATCGGACCCGAGTCGGTCGGACTCCCATTGAAGTCAATGGGAGCCGGTCGCGCAACGCGTCACGCGGGCTCCCATTGACTCAATGGAGTGCGAGTCGGACAAGTGCGCCCCCTACAGCGGGTACGCGGCGAGCGATTCGCGCCGTACACGCACAGGTAGGGGGGACCCATGGGTCCCCCTGTGTGCGACTCGCGCGGCTACGCGGTACAGGGGGTCCGACACGGACCCCCAAAGTACGGCTCCGACAGCTCTTTCGAGCCGGAGTGCGCGGCTCGGTCGGACTGCTCGCGGCGCGCATCGTACTTCACCCGGCCGGGAAACGTCTCCATTGCGCGGTGCGAGTCGGAGTCCGAGCGGAGTCGGTCGGTGCGGTTCGAGCCGGGAACGAGTCGGTCGGAGCGGTCGGGATGCCCGGACGAAGTCGGTCGGCGATTTCGCATCGTACTCGCTCGTCCGGACGCGCGTACGGATCGGTCGGGAAACAGGGCTCCGAATCGGATCCGGTAAAGCCGAATCCGATTCGGAGCCCTACCGGCCTAGATCGGAATCGGCCCCCTAGTTGGCTGTCATGCTTCATCCTCGGGCTGCTCCTCGTCTGGCCGGCGCTGCAATGCCTGACGGGCTCCCGATGAGGGGCACTTTGGCGGAGATCTTTTTCCAAATAGCAGTTTGGTGCCGTGGGTGTGAGAGATTTAGTGAGTGTAGATGAATAAGTGGTGTGTGATGTTTATGTGAGTTAAAACAGGGTTGGGAGTACCAGCAAAAATAACTTTAATTGTGGGGGTCTCCTACCCTGATTAAAATAAAGAAGAAAGGCGGAATGCTAAGTTAATGTCTTAGGTGTGGCGCTCTTCCGAGTGGTTGGTCAGCATGTTTCTTTGCAATTCTACAAGTCTAGAGGCGATTCGTCAGGACCTAAAGTTTAAAAACTATCTACACTAAGGTGGACCGGAAAACAAAAATAAATTAATGTTTGCGATTTAAGCCACCATGACTTACTCTGTCTAATGGCTGGTAGTTCTGGTTCTACCTATTATGGAGAGAAAATCACATATTAATGTATGATGTCAAACCAATATCACAAGTATCAAACACTACTGTCCTATTCCCTGTGTGTCTAAATCACAGCACACAGTGGTGAGGTGTTACAGGCATCTAAACACCAGGTGCCAAATATTGAAGTGGTCACATTATTGCTCATGTGTGTAGTGACCACATCCGTGTATTAAAAACCAAAAACTGCAGAAAGAGCACAAGACTCACCCTAATTGGGATATACTACAGCTGCATCAAACCCCGGCAGGTCAAGATATGAGGAACTTCCCCATTTTCTACAGGGGTATGCAGACAAAAAGGAACAGTTAAAAGCTGCCAGCTTGCGAAGTTAATAGCGTTTTTATTGACTAAACTAAAGGATTGGATATGTGGGCCTCCTTAGTACATATAGTGACATACTCCTACATCACGCTATCTGCAGAACATTCAGGGGTAGTTCATTAACATTGCCCACATCATTAAAAAGTAATCCCAGCTATGGTGGAACAATACAGGCTTTATATTTGTTACTGAAGTTGGGATAAAGAAACAAAAAAAGGGTAAAGGAGGTTGGGAAAGTGCATCTACATAGTTGAACGTTTTAAACTGGCTGGGCAACCCTTTAACAGGGGTTGGGAGTGCAGAACATTTAGCAGACCATAAAGGTTAACATAGTACTCACGTTTGCTTAGTACGCAATGTGTCCAAGGACATATCCCACTGCTGCAGGGACCGGGAGGTGTGGTGTAGTGAAATGGCCCGGTTTAAATACCCACTGCTCCTCCTCGTTAACTCCTGATTGCTACCAGCTGTTGCTGGACCGCTCGCGTGAGTGAGGACAGTCATTGTGCTGTTCTCTATACTGCGGGCGCCATCTTGGAGTGGATACCCTGACTAGAGCTGCCAGTCAGTTTCTACATTTGAAGGCTATGGAAACAACCCCGATCAGGTCCTGGGTTTTGGAGGTTGTGGGATTAATAAAGCACTCGACCGCCCGGGCATCCATCTTATTTAAAATAGAAGGTATATACATGGTGAGCGGACGTTAGGCTACTAAAGATATATATTGCTCTGTCCTGCACTGTGTGAAATGCAGATAGGAGAGTAACCTAATAAGTTATGTGTCGAGTTTAAGATTAATCTTGGTTGGCAATCATTGTGAGATTCGCGCATCCTCCATTCATGGTAAAGAGAAGCAAAGGAGGATGGGGGCCATTTTGTAATCTTTTGGGAAACTTGGGAGCCATTTTGGAATGGAGTAGACGTCACCATAAGGCTTCATTATCATCTCTAGCAAAGTATCCCCAATATGTAATATCACATCAATGTGAATCTTAGTGTACTGGGTCTAATCAAGGGCAATAGGTGTCAGTGATGCAGTGATAAGATGCTATTCCAAGGGAGTTTTTAAGTGCGTAAAGCGCTCAAAGGAATGTCCTCATTCAGTCCTTGTCTGTCAGAAGACAGACGATGCACCCATCTTTGTTCTTTGTAAAACAAAGCTTCTTTGCTGATTTTAGTAAATGTTTCAAGAATCACCCAACGAAAAGAGTCAGGTGAATGTTGGGTGTTAAAAAAGTGTGTGCACATTTTGGTATTCACTTTACAACACCGGAATTTACTACGATGTTCCGTGATTCTCACTTTGACCGGGCATGCAGTCATCCCTATGTATCTGAAATTGCAGGGACACGTAATCATATAAATGCAATTTGTCGTATTACAATTCGTGTGTTTACGCAATTCCCATGTGAAGGTTGCATTGAAGATGATATTCTTAGTCACAGATGTGAGGGCGCAGACTGTGCAAGTGTTGCACAGGTAGTGACCCTGAACAGGCGGAAGGTCCCACAACTGTCTTTGTGTGTTAACTGTTCGTGTCTGAGGCCTGGTATGGATCAGTATGTCTTTCAGATTCTTTGATCGTCTGAAGGCAAATCGTGGTTGTTCAAGGGTCATGCTCCCAGTATTTAATATGTCCCAATGTTTCCTGATGACATTTTTTATCCTATTGGAGGCTGGAGTATATGTTGTTACACATGTCAACATCTCTGTTTCTGCTTTTTGTCTGGGTTCTAATAAATAAAGTAAATCTCTCACACCCACGGCACCAAACGGCTAATTGGAAAAAGATCTCCGCCAAAGTGCCCCTCATCGGGAGCCCGTCAGGCATTGCAGCACCGGCCAGAGGAGGAGCAGTCCGATGATGAAGCATGACACCCAACTGGGTGTGTGAGGGCATTACATTCCAAAGAAATGGATTCCCATCTCTTTTGACACTGTAGCCTACTGTCCCTTGTATACTGCTAAATTCTAGATCATTCTAAATTCTAGATCATTCAGGAACATTAATTTTCATATTGCATTTGGGCAACTGTGCTGGACCTTATGTATAAAAGCCCGTTGTCCCTCTATTTGTGAATAGCGTCCAGCTTAATAACATAATAGAACGTAACTGTGATTGTCCGTGCTGTAGTATGGACAAATCTTGTTCTAGTATATCTATAGCAGAAGATAGAATGTTGCCCAGTGAATAAATCGTAGATGTCAATGTAGTCATACCATTGTCAACTACGGCTAACGCTTTTTCTAAATTTATGCAAATAGAGGCATAACTTCCCAACACTGTATGATGTTACCACCCCCGGATGTTCTCTTTGTACATAACGTGGGTCCGGCCTATGGATACTGTACCCTTCGGTTGTACCCCTGAATCTTTCCTGACATCTATTAGTGTCTGTGGGCCAAACTAACCATCCCTTCCAATTGGGATCTGTCCTATTGTATTGTAGAATGTCATCTATAGTAACGCCTTCTTTTGGTGTAAAGTTTTCCTCGGTATGCAATGGTGTTGGAAACCGAAGTGTGTTCATATCCTTGTTCTTGGATATTCCAAGGCAGGAAGTCTGTTTCACAGTTTCATTTAGAAAAATCATCTGCTGAGGAATGAGGCATGCTCTGAATAGTGCATCTGTTCCCTGGACTTGCCAGTCTCTAGAACCCAAGACTGATTTTAAGTCTATAGTGTCTTTCCATAAGTCGAGACCCTGTTCAGACATTTGGGCAATAAAGGAAGCAGAGTAAATCTGTTTGGTGTTAGTCAACATATTTTTCTGTGCAGGTGTAGGCGCAACCTTATAATAATATGAGGTTTGGTCTGAAATGTTAAACCCTGAAAAATATGAACATTTTTGTGCAAAAGTTTTCGAACTACTTTTCGGTGGTGTTGGGCAATGTTCCCATTGGTGGTATGTGAAAACATTTCTAGGGGTACTAGATTTGTGTAGAAAATGATGACCATAATGTTGATAACAATACATTGTGTTAAAGTCTGATGTGTCTTCTAATAGTTCATTGCTAGAAAATGGGGCAGATTGTTCTAAATCAGACAACATATTATTTACAGTTTCAGAATCCCAATCATCGGAAAATGTACTTGAGGTAATGACATTATTTAAGGAAATTTTAAACAAATGTGGTATTTTTATAAGTTCTGTCGGTCCTAATATATCATAATCAACCTTGTCCCATACTATACCATCGGGTATAGAAACTGCTGTAATGTTCACTGATGACAAGTCTCTTTGTTCAAGATGTGATGAAACATGTGGTTTCAAGAGCAAGTTCACTTTTGATGCTGCAGAGCCTTGGCGAAGGTAAGTTCCATTAAAAAGTAAGCAGAAAACAGTTACTAAGCCTAACCAAAAGAGAAAGAAAAGTATCCCGGTGCTTATTCAAAGTTCTATCCAAGGTGACACCAGGTAAGTCTTTTTAAGAAAGATGTAGAAGTCTTTGATTTGTTGTTTACGAGAAATTGGGGTTGGCATTGTTTCAGGTTCGCTCGGATCCAATGAAAATGTATCAAAGTCGATGAAATAGCCAGATGCAGTTCGATCTATTTTTGGTAGCTCACCAGGTTTTGTTGAACTTGTAGATGGCTGTTGTTGAAATTTGTTTTTCATTTTGATTTTGTATCCCTTGGTCAAGGGGAACGAGTTCCATGTCATTGTTGCTCAGTCCATCATTCTGTATAGGAGGCTCTTCGAACGTGATGAGCCTTTCTGTCTGAACTTCCTGTATAGTAGAGAGAAGAGGGCGTCGGCTACTCAGGAGTCCACGAGGCCTACTATTCAGTATCGGCCACATAGTGTGGTTTGATCAGGTCAATGTAGACAAATCTTTTCTCCTTCTTTCCGGCAAGAGGCGGCAGTTCTTGTTCCTTCGACAGCCAGGACAGGTACAGGCTTTCTGTATGATGGCCCAAATTCTTTTTTGTCCACTATCTTTTCTCTGACCAGATCCCCAACTTTAGGAATCCAGACAGGTCTTGCCGTGACTGACTTGACTTCCCCAGTGGCGGTCCTCTTTACCTGCACATTGCTTTGCAGGGCTCTGGCTTTGTTCAGATCCTGTAAGACAGCCAAACGTTTATTGATGTCAAAAGGTTTTTCATCCGCCACTGTGCCTTCACAATCAAGATCAGATACCCACATTCTCGTCCCAAATAGGACTTCATAAGGAGTGACACCCCCTAGAGAACTTCTTGGCATGTTGTTTAATGCCCTCTGAACCCTATATAAATGATTGACCCAACTACCACCCGTGCCTAATACTCTAGCTGTTAATGATTGCTTTAAGTCCCGGTTTTTCCTCTCCACGACCGAATTTCCCTCGGGATGATATGGATGGAGTACCACAATGCTACACCCAAACCTCCCACGGCCTTCTTATAAGCCCTAGAGCTAAACGCGGGGCCACGTTCAGAATGTAATGTGCCAACTGCGTATGTCCCTATAAAGACTCGCAAATCTTTTTTTTTAATTTTTTTTTTATAAACTTTATTTTTTGAATTTTCATAAAACAATACATTGGCATCAAATAAATATGTATGCATACATGTCGTTGATAGCAATAATACTCGCATGAGACACAAGGCCGCACCAAGGAGGGAAGGGACAAGGGGGACAGAAGAATCATCCACAAACACATCCCTGTGAGGGGAGGGTGGCAGAAAAGGCACCCCTTCCCAATACGGACCCTATCAGAGTTAATCCTCGTATTCCCCACCAGAAACAGACCCCCCGGATATATCTGAGTCACTCTGTTCACTATGAGTAGCGTCCCGTGAGGACGGCTCCCCCTCCGCTAACCCAGTGGCACACAAGGCCCGCCAAGCCATCAGGTCATCCTGTAATTTCTCATCCCGTCGGCTAAGTTTCATGTGTGCCTCTTCAGCCAGCGACCACTCTCGAACATCTTTGAGCCAAGCAGGAAGTTCAGGGGCCCTCTGCCCCATCCAAGTCATTGCCACCCTGCGCCTGGCAAGCACCAACATTAACTGTAAGAGTTTATAGGGGAGTTTCTTCCCCTTAGGCCTGCGAACCATCGCGAGTAGACATTGCAAGGGTTCGAAAGCCACCCGAAGCCCCGTGGCGTTCACCACCCTAGTCACCACCCCCGTCCAGAACTGCGCAACCAATGGGCATTCCCATGCCAAATGCAAAAAGCCTGCATTCTCTGCGGCACATCGAGGACAGCCAGCGCCCCTGCTACTATCAATGCGTCTCAGAGACACCGGGGTAATATAGGTGCGGTGTAGGTAATTAAAGTGTGTTAGCTTAAATCTGGCATTGCATGAGACAGTATGTGTAAGGGAACCTATGCGCGCCCACTGTGCCTCCTCCAGTGGGGCAGCGAGGTCCCTCTCCCAGGCAGTCCTAGACGGCGGGACCGGGGGGCGGAATCCCGTTTCATCGCTTTATATAGGAGGGATATCAAGCCGCGCCCCTTGCCACACGTAAGCATAACATCCAGTGTATGTGTCAGTGGTGGAATATCTGGGTACTGGGGCCAGGTGATTTTCACTACATCTTGCATTCCCCTGAAATGCAAAAATTGGCCTTGTCCAAGGCCAAAGTTCTCTGCCGCCTGCTCGTAGGTGAGAAAGGTTTCGTTGGGATATAGATCGGCGAGGACCTCGCACCCTCCCTCCCTCCAAATTTGTAAGGACACATGACGTGCCATATCTATAAATGGAGCCAGTATCCAGAGCGAGAGCTCCCTATGAAAGGGCGCCCTTTGAAGGACCCTCTCAACAAAGCGCTGCCATGTGCCAGCTGTATGTCGCACAGTATAGGGGAGACACGCATCTGATCCCGCACCCTGCATCAGCGACTCCTGCAGCGTCTGGGTATCTGCCCTACCAAGCATAAGGCGCTTCTCCCAATTGTCTGTGTCGGTGAACCAACGGGCCGCATGCTGGAGATGGGCGGCATAATAGTATAGGTCAAAGCGAGGGGCTTCTAGACCGCCCTCCTCGTAACTGCGGACAATAGTACGAAGGGCTACCCTACTGCGCCGACCCGCCCAGAGCAGAGACGTGAGCAATGTGTTAAGAGAATTAAAAACTCGAGGTGGCAAAGGGCAAAATGAGTTCTGTAGCACATAGAGTACTCTGGGGAGCATCACCATCTTCGAGATGGCGAGACGGCCCATCAGTGAAAGTGGAAGAGTATTCCAGAAAGACACGGACTGCCTCAATGCCGCAGTGACACGGTCCACATTCCGGGCCAGCGCTTGTGCGTCCGTCAGGGTCACCTGAATACCCAGGTAACGGAACGCCGTCCGCTCCCAACGCAGTTCCAGATCTGGCAAATCCTCCGGAGGCACCGCAGCTAGTCCTGCCAACGGGAAAACGAGGGATTTACCACGGTTCAGCCGCAATCCAGAGACCTCACCAAACTGATCTAGGTGGTGCAACAGCACCGGCAGGGCCTCGCAGGGAGAGGCCAAGTAAAACAAGGCGTCATCCGCGTATAAAGAAATGATGTGAGTCATGTCCCCCACTTTAATACCCCACTGCGCCATATCTGCTCTAATCCGGACCGCGAAGGGCTCTATAGCCAGGGCAAACAAGAGTGGGGAGAGGGGACACCCCTGTCGTGTACCCCTCCCCAGTTGCCACTCTTCGGACCGCGCGCCCCCGAGCTTAACCCTAGCGCATGGGGCCGTGTATAGGATACGAACCCAGTGACAAAATTGGGGACCCATCCCCACAGCGCGCAAGACCTCGAGAAGATACCCCCAGTCCACCGTGTCGAAAGCTTTGGCGAGGTCAATGGAGACCAACACCATCTGCTCCTGCCTGTCCCGCACCTCATGCAGAATATGAGTCAGTCGCCGTAGATTCATAGCCGTGTTCCGTCCCGGTATGAACCCACATTGATCCTCGTGGACCAGGTGGGTCATGTGCGGTGCTAAGCGAGATGCCAAGAGCTTGCAGAGGATTTTTACATCCGCATTTATCATCGTAATCGGCCGATACGATGAGGGCTTGTGTGCATCTCCCCCTGGTTTTAAAATCATACAGATTTCCCCCTGTGTCATACTTGGCGGGAGGATTCCTCGTTTAAAAGCCTCAGTGTAAACTTGCAGGAGGAGGGGGGGAAGAATATCGGGGAATGCTTGGTAGAACTCGGGCGGAAATCCAACACTACCCGGAGATTTGGCTCGCGGGAGATGCTTCAACGCGGATTGAACCTCGCATAGCCTCAGTGGCTCGTCAAGTTCCTTCCGCGCCTGTTCTGACATGGAGCTCAGGGTCAGCCCATGTAGATACGGGAGATAAGACGCCTCCCCCACCACGGGATATGCTGTGTACACCGCCTGAAGATGCGACTGTAGGACCCGCAATAAACCCACCTGCGAATGCACCAGGCACCCAGTGGAATCCCGTAAGGCCTCAATTGTAGCAGGAGCGTGTTCTCGGCGGAGGATCCAGGCCAAGAGACGACCTGATTTATCCCCTTCTCTGTAAAGGCGCTGTCTGTATTGTGCGAGCGTATATTTATCAAGCCTGTCTAAGGTGTCATGGATGCGCTCCTGGATCTCTCGTTCCCCATCCCTCTCGGTTGCATCAGTAGCTATCGAGGTCTGTGCCTGCAACAGGCGGCGCTCCTCGTCTTGCAGCTCTTGTTGGAGCTGCTTCCGAACCCCGTACGTTACACTCATACATGCCCCTCTCACTACCGCTTTCAGGGCCTCCCATTTGGTGGCCTGCAATAGGTCTGTTCCACCCCAGTTTAGATCAACATAATCAGTAAGGGCAGTTTCTACATGGTGCCTCCCCACCTGATCCTCGAGAATCTCTGCCCGCAATCTCCAAGTCCGCGGGCGACACCTCGGGGCTCCCCATTCCATCACGCATGCTACAGGGGAATGATCAGACAGGAATCGCGCTAGATGAGTCACCTCCAGTGACATGGTGCATCGGGATTCGTGACTAAAACCCTGTCGAGGCGGATATAGGTGTTATGAGTAGATGAGAAGCTTGTGTATACTTTCTGGGTCGGGTGTCCTTGACGCCATACATCTTGGGCCCCTAGATTCCCCATGACCTCCCGGAGTTTCACCGTCAATCTGGGTTTCGTGCCAGTGCTGTGGGGAAATCTATCCAGGACAGGATCGAGGACACAATTAAAATCTCCCATCCAAAACAGTGGAACCTCTAGTTCCGATACTAGGACCTCCTGCAGGGACTGATAAAAGCCCGGGTCATCCGTGTTCGGCGCATAGGTGTTCACCACGGCCACATCTCTACCATCTAGCTTGGCTCGGAGGAGTAGATACCTCCCCTGGATATCAGCTTCCACATATTGGACGGCCAAAGGAACCCCGGGCGCCACCCACACAAGGACCCCTCTGGCATAGCTAGAAAAGGAGGAATGGAAAATCTGGCCCGCCACTTCTTTGCCAATTGTTGAGCCCCTTCATCCGTGAGATGGGTCTCCTGGAGGCATGCTAATGAGACCTGATGTCTACGAAGGAAAGACAGGACCCTGTACCTCTTGGTGCATGTACCCAGCCCCCTCACATTCCAGCTTAAAAATTTAAACCCCATAGTGGTTGTAACGCCCAATCTCCGGGCAGTCCATGCCCCATGCTGCTACCTAAATTCTGTGCCCCAACTGTGATGCATACGATGCCAACAAACACACAACAAAACCCCCTTAAAGCCCCGATGCCAATGAGAACCCAACAAAACCTCCCTAAAGCCCTCCTCCCCCACCCACAAGCAATTTACTGTCAACGGAACATGCAGAAATGCCCTTCCCGTGCTGGTGCCAGGACGTGCACAGCGATACCATGAGCCCAACTGGGCCAAACTACTTCAACAGAAGGAAGAAACCCCCCCTCCCCAAAAGTCGACTCCCGACCCTTAACAGCCGCACCCTAAATAATTCAATGTCACGGGCCACCCAGCTAGGTACTTATACGAACTAACCAGGGCAGAGCAAGCAGCGGAGCCCCGCCATCCCATCCATCATCATCACTATAATCATGAGTAATGCACTCAGGCCCCCAGAGCACCACAGTCCCAGGTCCCCAACAATCCCACCCCCACCCCCCCGCAATATGAAAAAACAGAGGGATATTAGTCACCAGGGGATACTGGGTCCCCAAGAATCCCATGTCCGGAGCAGGATCCACTCAGGCAGTAGACAAGTGAGGCACTGGCATCGGATCCTCCCCAGCCGTGCAAGGAGGTGCCAGGCCACCACGATCCAGTTCCCCACATTCCGAGAGTTAAACGTAGTAACACAGCATCATCAGGATGGGCCCGCAGTGGCGGGAAGCTGGTCTAGGTTAGTTTCTGGAATCACGTGATTGGTAGGCAAAAGAGTATCCGGGACCAGGCTCTCCTCAGAATTTTCTGCCATTGTCCGTGGGGGAGCGCCATCTGAGTCCGAGGAGTCTACTCGCAAAGCTCCATCGTCCCCCACCGTGATCCGCTGTCTTTCTCCCTGGTTGACATCTCTGTCCCGGCCCCTGCGCCTGCGTCGTCTCTGTGGTCTGGCCCCCCAGGTGCTGCGGGATCCCCTCTGGTCACGCTGTGGGAGGGCCTCCCCCCGGACTTCGAGCCACTCCCATACTTCCTCGGGGGAATCAAAGAACTGGGCTTTCCCCTGGAAGATCACCTTAAGTTTTGCGGGGTACAGTAGCATGTACTGCAGATTGAGCTCACGGAGCTTCTGTTTAACGCCCAAATAGGATTTTCGCTGTTCCTGAACGTGGCGGGTATAATCGGGATAAATGGACACCCTGGCGTTATCATAGGTGAGGTTCACCGCCTCTCTCGCGGCCTTCAAGATACAATCCCTGTCCCGATAGTTCAGGATTTTGGCGATGAGAGCTCTAGGAGGGGCCCCCGGCAGCGGCGGTGGGACCAACGCCCTATGAGCTCGCTCTATTACGAAGACCTCGGAGAGACCTATGGGGCATAGCTTTGTTCGAATCCAGTCTTCTAAGAACCGCTCCGTATTGCCCCGCTCTGAGTGCTCTGGGATACCCAGGACCCTAATGTTACTGCGGCGGGCCCTACCCTCTGCCTCCTCCGCTCTGCGCTCTAAGGCACTGGTGGTGGTGGTGAGCTGAGCAACCTGCTGCCTCAGAGTGGTCACCTCTCCCTGCAGCTGGACGATGTCCCCCTCCGCCGTGGAGACCTTATCCGCCACCTTCCGTAGATCCACTCGTAATAGGTTCACATCAATAGATACTGTCTCTATTTGCTTTTCCAGGGAGGTGCGAGAGCCTTGTATAGCTTCAAGTAACTCAGCCCGAGACGGCTCGCTAGGGGTGTCACCCTCACTCTCCTGGCCCGACTGGCGAGTGATCCGCTGCGTGGGGAGGCGTTGCGTGGTGTATTGCGTGATCGTATTGGGGTTAGCGGCGCGCGGGGGCTTGTCCTTCCCCATATTGCAGGCCTCAATCCGTCAATCGAGTCAGCGACCCGGCTCCAACTGGTATTGTAAGGCTGCTGATACCAGGATTATCCTGTCCCCACGGGTGCCACAAGTTGCAGAGCAGAACCACCGAGAGTCCGGAGGGTCAGTATCCCTGCCACGGGCGCCGAGGGGTCCCCCCTCTGCGGCGTGGCAGTATGAAGTCGCCGCGGCAATCCCCCCGCGCTCCCAGGGCCGCTCACCACTGCGTTAGCGGCAGGTCTACTCAGGCCCCCCTCTCAGTCACTGTCGGCCTGTCGCCACCTTCCCTGGTGCCAGGATCACTGCCGCCGGCGACCCCACACTGACCGACCGCCCAAGGGACTCCAGGAAGGGCCAGCGATCTCCACCTGCATCTAGTAGGCGATTCGGCGAATAGTAAGGTCCCAGATAGGCACCCCCATTCCATGTGCAGGGGGAGGATCACAGTGTTAGGCGCAGCGTCCCTCCGGTCACCTCCGCGCCCGATCAGGCCGGACCCCCTCCGCTCCGGCCGCCACTCGCAGGAACAGGCTCTCCAAGCAGTCGTGGCCCCCGTGTGGACCCTGGCGCTGTAGGCGCCACAGCCAGGCAGGAGGGGCGCACAACCAATTAATGCACCCCGGGCGGCCGCCGTCCGTCAGCCACTCTCGGGCCCCACCACTGAGGATCTCCACGCAGGGCCCAAGCGCAGCCCGCCGCTCAAATCACAGCCGGCTAGAGGGCGCAGGCTCACCCCTCATCTCAGGGCCCCCCTTCAGGCCGGGGGCGTCGTCCCCGTCAGGCCGCGAAGCGCCGGTCAGCCCCCAGGCCCCCCGCAGGCCGAAGTCTAGCGCTCACCGGCGCCGCGTACAGCACCCTGCCGCAGGGCCGAGCCCCGGAGCCCCAGGCCAGTGTCCCCGGCGAAAGACTCCGCAGGTCCGGGTCATCACCCAGGGGGGCTCGGGGGCCGCGGCACACTATAGGCCAATGTCCACTCGGCCAGGGCCCGGATCCCGGTCACTCAATCGCAGGCCGCATCCCCAACCTCGCGTAGTCACCACCGCCGGGCTGCCAGTCGCCGGGGCGATTCGGTCGATTTCCGGTCCAAAATCGGCCCCGATGGGAGTCCGGAGCTGCGCCAACACTCAAAGCCCCGGGCGCTCACAGAATGTTGTAGTGGGCACCCGTGTAAGGATGTTTACAGGATATTGGCGGCTGGCAGGACGGGAGCCGAAGGAGCTTACGTCCTGTCGGCCATGCTGCTAGGCCACGCCCCCCCTGGCAAATCTTTGATAACAGTTCGAGCGTCAGTCGAGCGCTGAGGCCATACCCATAGGAATCTTGAGCAGGAATCCACTGCAACCATTATATACTTGTAAGCCCCATCAGATTGTAAGGGGTCGCAGTGGTCCAAATAGACACACACGAGAGGTCTGTCTGATATTAGCAATGGTGTCTGCACTGGATGTGTTATGGTGGAGCCTTTCATCTGTTGACAGATGTCGCATTTTAAGATATAGTCTTTGGTCTGCTTTGTTAGCTTTGGCCACCAATAGCGCTGTTTCAACAAGGAAACAGTTGCCGTAACTCCTGCGTGTGCAGAGCCTAAACCCTCGTGTGCAGCTAATATCAAGCCTAACCTGCGATCCATGTTTGTTATTACTCTATCCCCCACTCCAGGAATCTGAGCAAATGGAACATTATTCGCATCTAACTTGTAGGAGTACTTGAGTGGAAAACCTTTCGGAAGTGCTTTGTTGTCCTTGCGTGAAGCAATGACAGCTACCATTATCTGCCCATCTATTCTCATTTTTGAATGAGTGATAGCAGCTACGGACGCAGTTCGTACTGCCCCCTTCGTGGCTTCATCAGCCAATGAATTCCCTTCAATGTGAATGCCATCACGTTGATGACTCAGTGTGTGTATCACGTGAGCTCTTGGTAGCTCGTTTTTCAACTCAGCTACCTGTTCCCATAGCATTTTGTGCTTTATTGTGCCACATTTTGAGTCCTTAAACCCATTTTGTCCCCAATAATGTAGATATTCATTGTATGACTGGACACAGTAAAAGGAATCGCACACAATTAGTGTGGGGATTTCAGGATCCGTATTTATCAGTGCCAGTAAAAGAGCTTTTAGTTCTGCTAACTGAGCCGTGCAGTCTCCTAGAGACTGAGGGGCATATCATCAAGCCCCTATCGCCATGGGAACGTCACTTTTTCTGATGTTCCCGTGGCGATAGGGTCAGCGCCTTATTCACAAGACAGCGTTAAGCCACTTAACGTGGCTTTAAGCCACGTTAAGTGGCTTAACGCTGCCTTGTGAATAAGGCCCCTTTAATGCTAAACTTAGCGTGAAAGGGGCGTGCAGTGGGTGTTGCGGTGGGCGTTCCACTGCAACACCCATTGAATTCGACGCTGCCACCTATTCTCAAGGGCGGCATTAATAGATGGCAGCGCCGAACTTAAGACCAGGAAAATCCTGGTCTTAAGTTGGCGAAACGAGGAGAAATGCTTTATTTCTCCTCATTTTTGCTTTTTCCATGTGTGCTGCCTTGTGCAGCACACATGGAAAAAGCAAAATGCCATGGTTTGTTAATGTACAGGAAGATGTCCCTTCCTGTACATGAACAAACCTTTTTAAAAATGCCATTTTGTAACTTTCATGTGTGCTGCACGAAACAGCACACATGAAAGTTACAAAATGATATTTTGGGATTGTTTATGTGCAGGAAGGGGCACCTTCCTGTACTTAAACAACCCTACCCTGCACAAAGACACCCTTGCACTCTGGTGCAAGGGAGCCTGCGTTGGCGCTAAGTTGTGAAACTTAGCGCCATCGCAGGGGGAAACGCCAGGCTTCACCACATTCTTGAGAATAAGGTGCAGCCTCGCGTTTCCGAAGTGGCGGTGAGAGGCTTTAAGCCAAGGAGGCTAACGCCTCTCACCGCCACTTAATTGAGAATATCCCCCTGAGTCTTTGTACATCTTGGATGGAACTTACCATCCTGCATACGACCTTTCACAATTGCGCATGCCTCGCTGTATTGCTGTTTACTTCCTATGGCCGGTTGTGCAGATCCGTCAGAGTAAATTATGTGTTCATACTGATCTAGAGACATTATTTCATTTGGTAGAGGATATTCTTGTTCATATTGCAGAAATGCTTGTGTTTTCAGACTAGGGTCGTATCTGTATTCTACGTCCGATGCAGTGAGAGAATTAGCCCATTGTATCCATCTCGAATGTAAAGCTTTAGCGTTTGGAACGCTTGCCTTTGTAGCAGCCTCTAAGGCTGGTACTGGGGTCACGACTATTATTCGTTTTTCTTGAGTCAGTGCTCTTTCTCTCACTACAGCAGTCTGTACAGCTGTCAGAATTTTTTCTGTGGATGCGAAACGCATCTCAGCATTGGTGTACAAGTGTGATTTGTAAACAATGGGTACTGTTTCGCCTTCATTATATGTGAGGTATGTGTACCCAGATTGACCCACAACTATACGGATCACCAGGTTGCGGACATTTACGCGTGTCTGTAAGTGTTTGGATGCTATCATGTCAGCCTGGAGGGAACAAAGTGTATCTGTGTGTTCCTGTGTCCATTGCCTAACTGAAAAATCAGGTCTTATGAGGTCGTAGAAAGGTTTAACCCTTTCTGCGTAACCTAAAATGTATGTTCTACCAAAATTCAGGAATCCCAGTATGGACTGTAAGTTTTTCAATGATTTCGGAGGTTCGAGCAGTGCACATTTTTCCAAAAAGTTGGCTGCCAAGCTTTTTCCTTCACTTGAAAGCTCAAATCCCAAAAATAGGACACTGAGGTGGGCTATTGTCGATGTTTTAAAGTTGAATTTGTAGCCCTCAGAGGCGAATCCCAAAATTATGGTGTTCACCCTGGTCAAGTGTTCCTCCAGGTCATCATCCGTTAGATAAATATCATCTACATAGGACAATGCCTCTTCATTCAAATTTTGAAGTCATTCAGTTACCCTGGCGGAGAACAACCCTGGGCTGTTTTTATGTCCCTGGGCTAGTCGACAAAATTGACGCTGGGACCCAAGTGCTGAGAATGCTGTTAGGTATCTGCTCTCAGGCACTATATTCTGGCAGAAAAATCCATTTGAGATATCTAGTGTTGTTTTGTGCATAATGTTATTCATTAATGCGGCACTATGTGCGTTCTGTACTGCAAACGTTTTTGTGCATGATTTTAGATGTCTGTAATCCAAAACTAGACTATATGTATTGTCAGGTTTCATTACGGGAAAGAAAGGATTATTCATTGAGGAGGTGCAAGTTTCAATCACCCCCTGGTATTCAAGTTGATCTAAGATCTCCCGGACCTGTTTTTTAGCTTCTTGCTTAATAGGATACTGTCTCTGTGGAGTTGGAGTAGATTTTAATGGCATCACGTGGTGGGTTCAGTCTTCATCCCATCCAACATGGTTTCGATATAGTGCTGGAGCAAGGGCTACTGCCCACTCCAGTGCGTATGTATGTTTTAAGTATTGGGGAACGAGATCGGAAAAAGCTGGCATAATTACTGTTTCTCCGTTTGGGCAATCTATTATAAAAGCAGGCGGCCAATCTTTTTCCTCTAGTAGGATGTCATAGCCAAAGGTTAAGTTCTCCCAAAACAGACCTTTAATCTGTCTGGATTTGTCCCCCTCCATCCGCAGTGTTATTTCATGTAACTTATGTGGGAAGCTTACCCTAGTATCAGGCGTTTCCACCGTGATATATTCACTCAACTCCGCTGTCACCAGAAATTCCATCAGGTTCTGGAAAGCTATTGTTACTTCTGCTGCGCTGTCTAGCACCGTCAGAGCCCATTCCCCGTTCAGTAGTTGAGTCCTCAGAATTCTGGGCATGTCTAACTTTGAGACCTGCTACTTTCTTCTTTTTGAATTGAGGTTTAGGTTTTTGTTTTTCTTCTTTTTTAGGTGCGTAGTCCGCAGCGCGTTGCGTGTCTCTGGACTTTGTACGCTCCTTCTGTCTGTGTTCCGATCGTCCTTCTCTCTCTGAGTTTTTCGATGAACCCTGAAAGGAACGAGAGGAACGTGTATCAGTGTCCCGATACCTGTCAGGTCTTCGAATGTTGTCTCTATTCCTAAGATTATACCTCCTTTCGGAGGGCTCCCGTTGAGGAGTCCCACCTCTTGAATGAGATCTATTTGTTTTATTCTTTTGTTGTTTGTTATTGCCCCATTTCTTCTTCGAAGAAGCAGGTGCTTGCTTAAAGGTATCCTTGTCAGGACTCCCCATTAGCTGAGGTTTTACTGGTCTAGCTCCCAAACTGTCTCTACCTAATTCTGCATAAGCAGTTTCTATTATTTTAGGTAATTCTGTCTCCTGTTGTAAAGGAGTGAAATCTCTCAAACGTTGGCGTATTGCCACTGATGCTGCTTCCCCTTTAATGTTTGCTAATATTATAGCTGATACCTGGGCGAAGTTATTTAATAACTTCATCCCTAAGTTCAGAGCAGGTTCTGCGCCATACTCATTCTCTATCTGTCGCAATACATCTGGTATTACTGCTAATAAAGGGATACCATGTGTTCTGGTATATATGACAGCGAAGACTGTACCCCAAGAGGTACAATCCTCTACCGGGGGCGCTATCTCCATGGGCAAGCAAATTGTAAGCATTCTACGGTTTTCTTATGGACCAGTATGTGGGAATACTGCCTCTAGTTGTGCTATCTTTTGAGCTATCCAAAAAAGCATTTGCTTGTGCTTAGTGGGCATTTTACCCATTACTGCATATAATGTTTGTGGTGTAATTTTGGTTGTAGTAGTTTGTACTGGTCCTGTTGGTATAGCCGGTGTTGGCTGTAGTGTGAGTGTTCTCATCAGAAACTGTGTCATGTGTCTGTAAATTTCTATTAGTTCTTTATGATGTGTAAGTAAGTCTTCTCCTGGCATTGTCTCAATGTCAGGATATGGTGCATATGTCGCTAGTACTGGCCATGTTGCTCCGTCTCTTCCGAGCGGGCTGAGTCTTACTCTATTTCTTGTATGGGGGAGGGCACCTTTAAACCAGTAATAATGCTCCTGGTAAGTGAGTGGAATTTCAATGTCCTCGTATGGACAATATTCGTTCGGTATTTCATCTTCTAAATAGTAGTGAAATGTGGGAATTTAATCCATGAATAGAATACCTCTGTTCTATATGATTTGTGTGCCTCAATCACGAATATTACTGGCGCACTCCTAGACGTTAAGCCATATTCTGCTAGTTGTAGGGTGATGGCAGTTCTAACATTTTCTGGAATATGTATTGCATCTGCATCTTCTTCTCCTGAGAGATTTAATTGAATCACAGTATCTGCCTGTTCTGTCATTATTTTGGCAAGAAGAGCCTCGCAAGGGAACTGAGATAAGGTGTTATGCACAATAGGAACAATGTGTCCTTCAAGCTTGATTAACGAACAGCCAATACATAGGATTTTGCCTACTCAGCTGCGGTGGAGTTTTGTACCCTCCCACTCCAGACGTCTCTGGTGTAATGTGAGTAGGGATCTCTGAGAATAGCACAACTGAACTACCCAGATTTGACTGTTAAATAAGTACCCAATCAACGTTGGCAGTGCCATGTCGTGTAGTTCCTGTAAGACCTATATAGGATCTGCGCGTTTAGACAACATACACTGCAGGATTGGTATCAGGCTTGTTTTGAGCACCCACACCGGGTATGTTAGCCTGTATACCAGCTAGCTCACAGTGCCACTAGAAACTCCTCTTACCAAGGAGAGAATAGTCCTTGGCAACCATCGAACAGGACAACCCTGATCCCTCAGGACCATGGAAACAGTGTACTACTTTTCGTTCAGTCACTCGTGCTCACTTAGTCTCAGAGAGATACACAGAATAAACGGTAGGGACATTTTCAATAAGTATTTTTTGACCGGTCGCTATTCTAGTGTAGAATAGATGTGCTGTAACGATCATTAGACAGTAGCAGATATAAATGACTAGGAGCACTAAGAAGGTAAAAGGATGGTAGATTTCTACCATCCTGATATAATCATGAATGCAGGCAAGTATATGAAATACATGACAATAAAATGACAGTAAAATGCGTACTCCTACAATGCTACCCTAACTGGATCTACCTAAGTGTACCTAGCATGTATGTAGGTGTTTAAGCCAAGAATCCCTCTAGGATAAAGTCAACCCCCATTACCTGAAGTGAAAGACTGTGGGACCCCGTCCTGGTCTCGGGTTGGACACCCCGCAAGGGATGTCAGACCACTGCGAGCTGAAGTATCTGCATGCAGGGTGCTTTGGCGTCTCACGTCAGTGTGCCGGCATGGAAGTCCTGATCTCCTCTGTTTGTCTCAGCAAGATGTGATGTTTTTATACCCAAAGGTCTCCCCGGGGGTTCTACCTTGCTGTGCCAATGTCGGACTTAGGATGACGTCGGGAATGAACTTTAAACATAGTTATTATGCAGGAGATGAGCCCTGCCGAGTTTCCAAGAAACCTCATGCATAACGTATGAGGCTACTACTAGGGAAATCCCGCGTTCAGTGTGCAGTGTTGTATCTAGGTAAAAGGTCAATTCCCCAAGAACTATTATGTATGTAATGTAGGGGAGAATATAGGTGAAAGTTGAGATGTTACCTGAGCCTATATCGAGGTACCTATATGGACTATAACAATACCTGCTAGACAGAACACACACACTTTTGCACTATGGTGCAAAGGTGTGTGTGCATGGCGTTAGTGAACCTGTTTGTGAGCCCGCGCAGGGGAAGAAAGCAGCAGCAGGCCATATTTGTAAATATGATTCTATGCTGCTTTCTCCCCCTAGCGCAACGCAAAGCAGCAACTGTGGCTGTTGTGCTGCGATGCAGTGTTTATTTGCCTCTTAGAATCAATGGTCGACTGCGATTCTAAATATGTATGGCTCCTGAACGTTAAGGGCTAAAAGAACTGCCCACAGTAATAAGGGTGCTGGCCTCACTTCTCCAAGACCTCGAATGAAGGCTAGTGCAGCACAGATACAGCACCCTTGTTTCCAGGATTTTATTCGAAGCCAGGAGAATTTTCAAAGATGTTTCACCAGCAGAACACAAGGGTCTGCAGGCCAAGGGTCCAGCTAGAGTTTATTCCCTCCATAGTCAAAGGTGAGCACAGCCCCTTACCGCTGAGTTTGCCTTGTAGCATGTATGTATGTGGCTGAATGCCTCAAGCAGGTTGAATAGTGTCATGTGAAGGATACAGTGAGTGCTGTAAAATAGGTTGCCATTGTCACTGTGGCTGTGGCACTGTGGACGTATACAGTGTTGCTGTGGTCTTTGCCCTCCCCCCAAATGATGTGTATCGATTGTGGGCAGGGAGAATGCTCATCTGGTTCTCTGACAGCCACCTCTGAAAGCCACAGTACCTGCATTGACTTCCCCCTTCATGTGTACTGCTCGTTTCTGCAGCTCTTGGAAAGAAACATTTACAAGCTAAAAATCTGCAAATGACTGGTACAGAAATTGTAGCATTTGGAAGACAGTTTGCAAGATCTTCAGCTATATGATGCTTTCAACCCAAAAACTCATTGTCCTCTTTTTAAATAGCCGACTAATGCTTACATCTCTCGTGTCTAAGCATCCCTCCAGTCTCTGTCCTTTCCTGTTGTCTTAGATTCTAGTTTAAGCGTATCCGTGGCTTGACACCACTCACTTATCGCTTTTCTCTTGTTAGAATTCATCCTCTGTCTCATAACAGTTGTTCTGCCTCCTGATCCTGTTGTCACTTCACACCCTCTAGGAGTTACATCCTATTTCCATTCTTTTTCTCTTCTCTCCACTAAATGCTGGAAAGCACTTCCTCTCCACATTTGTTCCCTTCAGAAGCTTCTTTTTTTCCTACCGTTCCAGGCAGTGAGGCACCTCACAGTATCAAGCTCCAGGAAACAGAAAAATCCGAGAACTATAGGGTACCCATAAAAACTGAAAACTGTAATTTTCTGTGCTGTTTCAGAGATTTGATGCACTTACTAGGTGGTGAAGTGAGACAAATGCCTTACCTCTTCTAATGAAAGCACCTATCCTGCAGACCCCCTAGTAAAAGAGAAAAACACAAAGGAGATGAGTGGAGTGCTTGTAAAAGTCTCAGGCCACAATTCAGTCCATCGCTTTTTGCCCACGGTGCCACTTCACACACAGATCAGCCATAGGCATTAGCCTTGGTCCTACTCCAATAGAAATAGCCCAGACAAAATTATTAGGCCAGGTCCCCTCTGATCAGCAAACCAAGTAACCCCAGACTGATTTCAGCCTAATTAGGCTCATCAGCGAAATATACTTTGAGTTATGTGACACAGCAAGCAGGGGACCTACTACTGGGCACAACTGTTGCACTTAGGGCATTGCACTGAGGGAATCACAACAATGTGGGTGGAATGCTGCAAAATTCTCAGCCACTAGCAATTGCTTGAGGCCGTATTCCAGCCCATTGTGCTTTCCCCTTTATGACACTAATTAAATAGACAGGGCTACACTCAACTAGCCTTAAAATGGGAGCCCTCCCCTCTATCGATTCATCAGTGATGGAAATTTGCCAAATCTTTGTGTTGGAGAATGGTTCATAAAGTTTTTTCTGTAATTCAGACAGATGACATGTTAACACAATAAGGCAGATTTATTAAACAAGAGAGTAATGCAGTGCAGCAACCAAAATTGCTGTGCTGCGTTGGGCTAGAGGAGAGAGCAGCACAGAACCATATATACTAAGATATGGTGCTGTTACTCTCTTCCCCAGCTCTGGCATTCAAACATGCTGCCTAGCACCACAGTGCAAACGTATGTGTGTGATGTCTATCATGGGCATTGTACTGGAAGGGCGACATTCCAGTAAAAAAACACTACGCCTAGGCAAACATTTAAACTTTTGCACATGTGATGTGTCCTCTAAAGTGCAACACACATGCAATGTGTGAAAAGTAATGAGACATTAAAAGATTTCTCCTACTTGCTGCCAGCCTCAAAGAGGCATTTTTTGGTGTAAAGCCCTGTCTAACAATTTTAGTAGATAAGGCTTTGCATAAAAAAAAACATTAGTGGTAGCGTGAGAATGCTACATGCCACCTATAGGATGCCCCCTTGGTGCAATGTATTTCAAAGCAGCACAAAATTTGCATTACTTTTAGGGTTACAGTCCAGTCAAAAAACGTTTTGTACTGGAAAAGTAAAAACTTTATCAAGACTTTTCGTTGGCTTGCCTCACAGTGCCTGACTTTGCACCAGTGCAAAGTCTTTATAAATCTGTTCTTATGATTGCAAACATATCTGAGGCTATTCACAAAGGTAACTTGCACTTGTGAGTATGTTACATGTTTACTCTTACATTTTTGAGTAAATGTACTACTTTTGGCTATTCACAAGATATGAGTGTTAAGTTACTGGAAAGTGCAGACTTGCATGTCTCCACCACTACACCTGAAACTGGAGGAGAAGTGAAATTTACGAGCGTAAGTTACTACTGCCTAAAAAGAACAGTGGTAAGCCCAGCAACACACATGGTCAACCACTGATACGGTGACACTCTCAAACACAAAATAATGGAGACATCAACTTAAAATAGAACCCCATAGCAAATAATGTTAAATTAAATTAAATTATTTAAACAGTGGTTGGCCATGTGTGAAGCTGGACTTACTTCAGCTCTGAGCTGGAGTCCATTTTCTACTGTTTTAAGTCCTTTTTGGTTGTAGTAACTGTAGAAGTGCAGTTTGTGAATAGAAATGGGCTTACTAATTTCTGGGTGGGTGGATGTCCCTTCCTAAATCCTTCCCTAAACCTCCTTAAGACCTGCCTTACTCCTTCCTAAAGCCCTACCATTTAGTAGTTAGTATGCCTCTATTTCCCGCCACTCCCATATCTACTACTAAGGCCCTCGGTCAGAGGCTGTCCGACTGACATACTTGGTTTGAATTCCGATCGCCGTATTAGGATTACCGCGATCGGAATTCAAACTGGCCGGTCATTTCGGCTGGCTTCCAACAGGCTCAGCCCATCGGCCAGGCGAAAACCAAACATAATCCCATGCAGATGGCGTTTCCGCCGTCGGGATTATGATGTCGGTTTCCGACAGGCTTTCCATGTCGGGCTTTCCGACATGGAAAGCCTGTCAGAAAGTCTCCGGTTGGAGGCCAAGGGGGCACCTATGGTGAGGTGCCTGCCACACGGTGCAGGGATTTACACAAACTCCCATTTCTCTATGGGAGCTTGCGCTGCGGGCGGTTTCCACCCGCCGCATAAGCTCCCATAGAGAAATGGAAGTTTGCGACTGCACCATGTGCGGTCGCATCAAAATAGGGTGTTCGTAACCGCCGACCTACGGACGGTTGGTTCCAACATCAAGCCAGTGTCGGTCGGAGGCAACCCCGACCGACATCACAATAGGGGCCTAAGTGGTAAACTTACATGTGTGAGGTTCTCCTCATAGAAAAGATAGGAGAGCTGGTGATTTACACTTGTAGGTTTTTGACTTGCATTTTGTAGTAAGTAAATAGTGCTACTGTAGTACTACTTTGCATACTACAAAATGCAGTTTGTGAATTGAGCCCGTTATGTGACATAGGGCTATAGAAGCACAGTTGATGTTAGCTCCGAGGTTTGTGGGTTCTTACTGTTTCTCTTGCACTAGATTTCCTTTGAAGTAGTATTTTTTGGAGACTTTAAGCTGTTTTTTCACTCTAGCAGCTGATTGCTTGTGTTTCCCTAAGAAGCGACTCTGTGGTGTAAGAATAGGTTGTTCAGAAGGTTTGGGCTCTCATTTATAAAATAATTCCGAACTAGTTTCCATGTTCCTTTATAAGGATTTGTAAAGAAAACGTGGACTTTAAAGTCTCGGGGATAGGCTAGAAGAGAAGCAGCTCTTTGTACATTGCCATGACAACTGAAAGGATGAGCAGCCGGGCAAGTATGCTCTCTGCTAGTGTTCTGCAGTGGCCTTGCTGAGTACAGAGTGATCCAACATTCTTTGCATAGCCTACCATTAACTAATAATTAAGCTACGGGCAAAAAGTCACAGACACTTTAACATGGAAATTAACTTGTTAGATCGATGATGGGTCATTAGAGCTCCATGGTGTACTGCACACTGTTGAAGTGAGTAAGGCATTAAAGATGTATGTGGCCCTCAACTCTAAACGCATGGCATCTTTGCTGCTCATCAGAGGGCTGATGTGCTTACATAGCAGTGTTTGGTAATGGATTATGGCAGCCCTTGAAGTGTCATAGGCTAACATGGTGAAGTGTACTTTGCAATGCCACCGGATCAGCATTGTCATAAAGAAGCAAACCAGTGGTGTAGCTAGCCCATGTGCCGCCTGTGGCGGTCCCTGTGTTTGCTGCCCGCGGCGGCATGTATGGGGGGGGTGCTGGCGATTCCCACGATGACCGCAGGTAAGAGCGGGGGTGTCAGGAGGGGCTGGCGATTCCCACGACGGCCGTAGGTAAGGGGGGAGGCCGCCACCCCCAAAGCTTGTGACGCCCGGGGCGGACCGCCCTCCAACCCCCCTTTGTTACGCCACTGAAGCAAACAGATCTGATGTGAGCTGCTGGCTCAGATTGCCTAACCAGCACTTGTGCAATTTTGCACCTCCATTTCTAGATTACATATGTTACATCATTACTGGTGCAATTTTACATTGACATTTGCAAAGCACAACAAATACAAAAATAACATTTGTAACAAAGTAATTTTACAGCCGTCGCTCAGTCATAGTGCTGGGGCAAAGTTTCACCAGCTCTCTCGCAGTCTTTGTAAGTCAGGCCCCACCCTTTAACAGGATCCCGAAGTACTGATCTCAACACTGAGCAAACAAGCAAGAGCACCAGATGCCAGAGCATACCCATGACCAGGAGTCAACTCACTGCATTGGGACTTCCAGAGTGTAAGTTTGTTGTCAATTTATAGGGTTTGTGAGTATTCCAAAGTACAAGCCATTAACTACCTGTCCTTCCGGTCCCTCCCGCTCCCAGTTGCCATCCAGCCAGTTCAAACACACCTGGTAATTGGTTGTACTTTTTAGAGTAGAACACGCACCTTCAGTAACCACGGTGTGAAATACTGGACTTGGTATTTTCCATAGTTATAGTAAGTATTTGGAACAGTCTCCACACACCAAAGGATGTTCATTCAGGGAGAGTTATTCTGCCCAAGTGTCTGCATGGGACCACCAATGAACACACACACGGTGTGTGCGCACACACACATGCAAGCACACACACAATAGGACCCTTAGGGGCATATTAGCAACGAGTTGCGATAATTATCGCTTAGCGCGCTTAGCGCAGTTTTTTTTATCGCCGGCTATCGCTGGATTTCATCGCCGAGATAGCGCGTTATTAGCAACGCTTATCTCCAAGGCGATAAAAAATCCAGCGATAGCGGCGAAATGCGAGAATATCGCAGGAAATCCTGCGATAAAACACCAGCGATAGGGGAATCCTTGATGATAGGCCATGGTGGACTTAGCCTCACAATCCACCTCCCATTGAGAAAATAGGTAAGTCAAGTTTATAGCAGGTGTTAAATTCCAGTGATAATCGCGGTTAGCGCGACTTTTTTTATCGCTATTGTTAATAGGGGGAAGTTGTGTTTGCGGCTGTTTGCAGTTGCTTTTAGTTGGGAACGCCTACTTTGCATGTCATTAGCGATAATTATCGCTGACATGCAAAGCAGCAACAAAACGGCCGCTATCGCCATTAAGCTGTCGCTAACAGCTGTTAGCGACAGCTTGCAAATAGGGCGATAAAAATATCACCGCTTTATCGGCAAAAAGTGCCACTAAAGTGGTGATACTGCCCTTGATAATATGCCCCTTAGTTTGCTCGTGAATTTAAAACTGGATAGCAGCCTTCCAACTCACACAGTGTCACACCTATTCACATCCTGGTCTGGTTAAGGGGCACTTATAGGTGGACATTCTTTCATAGAATAGATTTCGGGCTCAGGTGTGAATGCTTTGCACAGCGGTTCTCCATTTACAACTGCCCCTTGGCATGACGGGGCGGAGGATAGGTGGGTGCGCTTTAGCGAAGCGGGGCTTCGAAAGACCCACCCACTGTGTCCCCCCTGCTCTTTCCATGGCCACGCCCCTCCTCTGTATGATCACACGGGGAAAGTTATCATTAAGACTGGCAGGTCTGGGCAGATGTGAGCAATCCTTTTTTCTTGAAGCAACATTAAGGTCGTGCAAAAGTTCAGAGTTTAATGCAGAAACCTTTTTGACATATGGGTAGCAGCTGTAGTATTTGTGAGAATTAGGGGAATTTCAAAAAGGAACATTTTTGGAGCTTCGCACACCTCTAGTTTATGACAAGCCACTGTAGTTGCGGGGCAGAGTCAGTCACATCCGTGGCCTTGCCTGCCACGTGAGAGGCTTTGCGACAACTACGAGACTGCATGAAGGAGGAATCCATGCAGTCAAGCTGGCAAAAGGGACCTTGAGGAAAAGACTCGATAAATTCCTTAAATTACAGATTCTAGTTTAAAAACAAAAAAAAGCAGAGCAGAGATTGTTAGACTTGCACGGCACTTAGTGGGTGCACTGAAAACACGATTTCACGCCTGTGTGTTGGGTGTGGGTGTTCTCTCATTTAAATGGATGTCAAGGACAGCTGTAAGTGGCACTTGTCAGGCATGCACAGCAGTCAGGCTAGACGACCTGTGGCCTGTTCAGCTCGACAAAGCATCCAGAACCACACAAATCTGTCCTCCTGGTGACAAAAGAGTAGACTAGAATGCCGTGTGCATTGCCATTGACATGACTTGTTCAGGCAAGCGCTGCCTGAAAACACCCTCTCATTTCGACGCCTTTTACCGACATAATGGATGCAATTGAGCAAGAACACGCTCAATAGATTTGCCTCAAATTTGACACAGCATCTTATTTCACGGCAAAGGTCCTGGCAGCCCCCCAACAAGCTGCTGGTGAATAACAACAAGCGACGTTTGTAGGACGGAAATGTACGATGGGGAAAAGTGACTAGCATGAATACGACTTTATTTCGCAGCATAATCACACAATAGCGTGGAATAGAATGCTGCTAACGCTGCCCTCGGTCACCAGTAAGCTTGTGGAATGCATGCTAACAATAAGCATGCCGCTGATCAGCACACATAAGCTGGCAGGAGAAACCAGAACAATCTATCCCAGGCTCATTAGCGCTCGTTCCACTGCCCATCATGGACCTGGCATAAAAGGCAACATTTTCCTGATACACCGCCAAACTCTCCAAGCACAAGAGAAAAAATGCTCAAATAGCACTCTCAGGATTATCTAAAAGACCAACCAACCAGCAGGGGCCTAGGTAGGAAAATAAAATACCCCCCACTTTGAGCCCTGTGACATTAAATAACAGAGCAACATGAGTAGTCCCAAATTTTCCTATGAATGCTAGAGAGAATTGTTCAACCAACAAACAGTTGCAAAGAATTGTTCATAATAATGCATTTTATAGCACAGTGTAAAGGAATTTTGTCAAAAACTGCATTTAACTGTATTGACTTTCTTTGATTTTTCTCTCTTTCTATTTTCTTTCTTTCGTTTGTGCCTTTTTTCATTGTGTCCTTCTTTCTATCCTTCTTTCTTTCCTGCTTTCTATTGTTCTTTCTTTTCTTCTTTCCATTCTCCTTTCATTCCTGTTTCCATCTTTCTTTCCGTCCATCCTCCTTTCGTTCCATCTCTCATTCTTTTTACCTTCCTGTCCTTTTTTATATTCCTATTTCATTTTCTTTCCACCCTTCTTCTTTCAATTTTTTAAAATTCTTTTCTTGTTCCTTCTTTTCTTCTTATGATCCTCTTGTCTTTCCTTCTTCTCTTCATTCCCTCCTTTTTCTTTGCCTATTCCTTCCATTTGTTGTTTCTCTTCTTTCCTTCCATCACCGTTCCCTCATCTCCCATTTCTTCAATCTATTTTCCTTCTCTCCATATTTCTTTTCCTCGTTCCAGTTTCCATTTGAGTTATTTAATCCTTGTATCTTTTGTTCGTGCTGTCCTTCTTTCTATGCTTCATTTTATTTCTTTCCTTCTATCGTTGATCCTTTCTTTTTATTTCCTTAATTGCATTTTTTTTGTGCCGTTTTCCACCCTGCTTTCATTTTGCTTTCTATCTCTCTCCATTTGCATTCTACTCTCCTTCCTTCTTTCACGCTCACTCGCTCTATTTATCTCTCACTTATTTTGTCTTTACTATTTAAATAATTTCTCTTTCTGTCTGTCACCTTTTGGCTTCTTTGGCACCCTTTGGCCTCATCCAACAGCTTTGTCATGGTATTTATTCCTCTGCGAGCCACAGATCAAAGTTAGGAAGGGCCATAAAACAATTTTTTTCCAGTGGCACCCCTGATTAAGCTGATAAAGGGGGTGCTTCACTAGCCTTTGCATAACAGAAAACTCCAACAGAAGCAAAATATTTTTTTCCAAATATGTCAAATAGTGCAGAAATACCAGCCAGATCCACCTTTATCACACAAGGCTGGCTTTAGCGTGATGCAACTGTTGCCTCACCTGGCACTGACCTTGGGGGGCGCTGTATTTAAAAATAACTTACAGGTTTGAAATTACCTGCTCCAGAGTTTGTTCGTTGTCTGTTCAGCAGTTTTCAGGCAACAATAAAAATGTCAAAATAACTGAGAAATTGGTTTACTGGTTGAGAGAGGTGAGACCCTACTCAAGCAGCAACCACAATCATTGTCAGGGTGAGGCACAAACAAACCCCAGATTAACCTGTGCTCACCCTCTGGTAGCCTGGCACAGAGCAGTCAGGCTCAAATTAGAGGCAATGTGTAAAGTATTTATGCAGCACAGTAATTAACTGAAAACACAACACATGAAAGATCCCACACCAATTTAGAAAAATAGAGTACATTTTAATAAATGAAACAACCAAAACATCAAAAATCCAATCAGTAGAACCGGATAAATGCAAGTTTAAAGATTTCCTTTAAAATAGCACCCAAAATCACAAAGCTCCATCTGTGGATATCTGGTCACGTCGGACCGGGACAAAGTCACAAGTTGAGGCCAACCTCAATGGAGTGCTGGCCAGCTACAGGGACCCAGGTAGGCCACTGAGCAAGAGTACCTTAAGTCCTTGTTATGAAGCGTTGCTAGGTCCCGCATTGAGGATGGGTCATGCAGCCGAGGCAGTGCCTCAGTTCTGAGGTGCTGCAGAGTTGTGATGCTAAATCCTGTTTTATCAGCGAGGATCTTGATGACGATGGCTTGCGATGTGAAATCCAGCGTCGAGGATGCGTTGCACAGTCGAGGCGATGTGTCAGTTCTGTAGAGCTGTGATGTGAGAACCTGCGTTGTCATCGAGGCTGCCATCGATGAGAGATTTGCAATGCGAGGGCTTGCATCAGTGAAGCTTAACACAGCGGCGGGTCTGATGCAGGCTGCAAGGTCGATGCGGAGTCTTGGCGCTGAGAGAAGCCTCGTAGCATAGGCGATGCATCGATTCTGCTCAGGATTGCGCCGAGCAGCAAAGGTGCTCGGTCGTTTCTGCTCGATCCACAGATGGGCTGGCTGAGCACCTTCAGGCCCACTTGCAAGAGTCCAGGACTGGGATGGCACCACTTGACAGGGAAGGACTCACAGATGGCAGAGCCCAGTTGCTGGGTCCAAGATGGTTGGAACCTTCTGTCCCTGAGGCTCTAGGCAGGTGGCAAGCCAACTAGCCATTGAAGTCACTTTGGGGTACTTGGCTCACAGATGCAGGTCCAGTCCTTCTCACCCAGGCAAGAGGGCAGCAGGTCAGCACATTAGGGCAGCAGTCCTTCAGAGCAGCAGTCCAGCAGAATGGCAGTCCTTTCAGCAGCACAGCAGTCCTTTTTCCTGGCAGTGTATCCACAGGTCCAGAAGTGTACAGAAGAGCCGGTATCTAATGTCTGATATTTATACCTGGGCCTTCCTTTTAAGTGGGAGAAGCTTTGAATGGTTTCCCTTTCCTTTAACTGTACTGGTTCCAGACTAACTACAGGGGGAATACAGCCCTTTCTGTGGAGGCAGGACACAGCCTATTCAAGTGTAAGTAGGGCTGTGCCCAGATTCGCCCTCCCATCCTAACAGTGATGGCCCATCCAGGCACACCTAAGCTCTCTATTGTGTGTGGCTGTCTAGGAGGAATACACAAAGCCCAACTGTCAGCTATACCAATTCATGTGACCCAGGGACAGCCTGAAGGCACTAGATGGCTCAAGCTAGAAAATGGTAACTTTCTAAAAGAGGCATTTTCAAAATTATAGTTGGAAATTCGACTTCACCATGAGACAATTTTTCATTACAATTCCAAATACACCAAACATGAACTGGATACCTGCTACCATTTGGAAATTATCACTTATTAAATGTAATAAGGTAACTCCAACGTTAGCCGATGGGAGAGGTAGGCCTTGCAGTAGTGAAAAACAAATTTAAGAGTTTTTCACTACCAGGACATGTAAAACTAAAAAGTACATTTCCCACTTTTTAAATACACTGCACCCTGCCCTCTGGGCTTCCCAGAGCATACCCTAGGGGTTACTTAAATGTATTAAAAAGGAATGCTTGAGCCTGGCAAAAGGTTTATTTTGCCAGGTAGACATGGCAGTGTAAAACTACACACACAGGCTGCAATGGCAGACCTGAAACTTGTTTAAATCACTACTTAAGTGGGTGGCACAATCAGTGCTGCAGGTCCACTAGCAGCACTTCATTTACAGGCCCTGTGCACAGGTAGTGCCACTTTACTAGGGACTTACAAGTAAATTAAATATGCCAATTGGGTATAGGCAAATTCTACCATGTTTTAAGGAGACAACACAAGCACTTTAGCACTGGTTAGTGAGCAGAGTCCTAAAGCCAACAAAAATAAAGTCAGCAAAACAGGAGCGATGCCGGGTCTAACAATAACTCTGGTGATTATTGTTCTTGCTGGAGAGAGAGATCAGAGTTATTTCTAGTGGCAGTTTTGCCTGCTGCAAAGGACATGTATCATGCATATCACAGAACTGAGTTTAAGTGAACTATGAGTAGTGCTATAAAAAAAAATGAAAGATATGGGTGAGAGGGGCTCTGGAGAGATGAGAAGCACTGTTGGAGAGTGGTAGTGAGGGAATCTGCGGAGAAGGCGAAAGATCTTTGCACTGGGCACCACTAACGCTAAAGCTTAACATGTTATCACATCAATCTTATGTTAATTATCCTTGTAGAGCACTCAATTACCCAGACGGCATCTTGGCACTAGCTGAGATAGCAAATGAAAAATAACCCAAGAAAAGAGAGTAACCCACAGAGAAAAGCCATTTTTTCAGTGTTTTTCTGAAAGTCAAGAGATTAAACATGGTTTTGATGTGCAAAGGAAGAGCATTCCAGGCTTTGGATGCTCCAAGCACAAAACTTCTACCTTCCCAGTTCGCATATCTGAATCTGGGTATTGCCAGCAGTTTGGCCGCTGCTGAGCATAAAGATCTGCCTGGCGGTAAAGCTCCTCCTCAAGAAGTCCGGTCCTATCCCGTGCAGTGCTTTAAACACAGTGCACTGAGCTTTGAAAATGACCCTATGTCTAACAGGGAGCAAATGGAGTTGCTTGATATATTTGCCAAAGCCATCACCATCAACAAATTCATCATATAAAAGATCAACAAACTCAAACAATACCTCCATAGCTCAAATAATTCCACTTTCAAAATAGTGGATAGTTTCACAGCCATACTCACTTCTCTCAAAGCAACCACCAATAAAGAGGCATCCTCCTCTCGTCCTTCCTGAAACTCCTTATCAGTGAAGCACTCATATCGCTTCTCAACATAGCAAATGACTCACTCATGCAAGGTGTATTCCCAAACACCTCAAAATCCATCAAACTGTGAAGAAAGCCACCCATACCTTTATAATTTATCTAACTAACAACCCAGCAGCCATCTCTTATTCATTGGAAAAATATTTAAACAATGTTGCCACTGATCTCAAGGTAATCACTTTCTATATGTCAATCAATCAGGGTTCACGCCAAGCTGCTTTAACAAGACTATTACCATCCAAGTTGTGAATAAATTACTCCTCACCACTGACAATTAAAACCCCTTTCTCCTCATCCCACTTAACTTATGAGGAGCCTTCAATGCCCATCAATATCCTGTATGTGTTTCACTTGCCCGATTCTTCTTCGTTGTGTATTTTAATCTTATTCAAATAGGACCTTCAAGATGTCAGCAGCTGCTTATTACCTAACGTTTCCTACAGGGTTCCATCCTCTGCGGGGATCTTCAACTTGTACATAAAACCTCTCAGAATACTCCACACCATCCATATCATCAACGTTCACCAATGTGCTAAACACACTCAAGCGTACCACTCTCAAAAATGGCCATCACCTCAAGAACTGACTCTCGATCATACATGCATGGATGCCCAATGCCTCGCTTAGCACTGAACCCAAGTGAGACAGATTTGGTGCTCTTTGCCAATTACACAAAACAGGCCCAAATCCAAGACTAATTCTCCCTTAGGAGCTTGGAAGGATTACACAAATCACAATAAAATGCAAAATCGCTTTTCACTGCAAATGAAAACTCTCTTGCCTTCAGCTTAGACTCCACCCTTTACTCAAAACTCACATCATGAAGAAAAAAACCAAATGGTGGTATAAACTTCTACAGTAATCGCACTTATCTTAAACAGACTTTAGACCCATGGCTCATGTGGTAGTAATGCCCTAGTAATTGACATGCCTGATTCAATCCTGTTGCATCTCTTGGGTATTTTACACATTATTACACCTCTCATCAAAAAGCTACCATACCTCTCACATCTTTCTAGAGCTTCAAAAGCTGTCCTTTCAAACCTTCATTATCCTTAAGACAGTTTGCATCAAATGCAATGGTATATAAACAATGTAACATCCATGTGCAACAGAATGTGCCTCCATTCTTTCATTGACACTGTAGTTTGGGATCCCAGAAGAAATATCAGCTATCTGACTGGCCTGTTCTGTAATACACATTGTACTGCAGCAAAGTCAGCGCCCGCACAATTTAGAGTGGGGATTCTCTAATATGATTAGGAATCAGCATCTTTGGCGTAGTTTCCCCTGACTTTTTTGCCTTCTGGCCTCCTGTTTTGATGACTTCGTTTTTCCTAGCTTTGGGACTCTGGGCACTTTACCACTGTTAACCAGTGCTAAAGTGCACGTGCTCTGTACTTAAAACATGGTAACATTGGCTTATCCACAGTTGGCATATTTAATTTACTTATAAGTCCCTAGTAAAGTGCACTACATGTGCCCAGGGTCGGTAAATTAAATGCTACTAGTGGGCCTGCAGCACTGATTGTGCCACTTACTTAAGTAGCCCTTTAAACATGTCTCAGACCTGCCACTACAGAGCCTGTGTGTGCAGTTTTAAACTGCCATGTCGACCACTTGCCAAGCCCAAACCTTCCTTTTTAATACATGCGTCACCCCAAGGTAGGCCCTGGGCAGCCCAAGGGCAGAGTGCATGTACTTAAAAAGTAGGACATGTACTTTTAAGTTTTACATGTCCTCGTAGTGAAAAACTCTTACATTTGTTTTTCACTACTGCAAGGCCTATCTGTCATGGCCGCTAACCTGACACTATCTCTTCCTATAGGATAACATTGGGATTACCTTATTACATCTTATAAGTGTAATTTCCAATTGGGAAGAGATGGGACCCCAAGTTTGATGTTTCTGGATTCACAATCTAAAATCCCAAATTATGGAGAAGTTAGATTTTAAATTGCAATTCTGAAAATGCCACTTTTAGAAAGTTGTGTATGTCAAGAAACAAAGGTTCTTATGGAAACAATGGTATTGATAATACAACGCACAATGGCAATAACAATGGGTCGTATGAATTTCAGACAGGAAGGAGGCCGAGTACAATATGATTAAATGTTTACAGTTTAATTCAATTTTCATAAAATGTTTGCAAATATATACAGCAAAATAGTACTTAGTGTCCCCAGTGTGCAGTGGAACCAAAGAAAACGGACTAGTGAAAAAATGTGACATTTACAACTTGGTTTCTCACAATCAGAAAACGATCATTTACAATTATTAAATATTTTCAGACACTGTCTATATTAACCAGTGTCGATACAATGATTCATTTTTTATATATATGTTGACGGCGTTTCGACCCTTCTAGTGATGCAGGGTCTCTTCAGGACCTAATGGTATAGGGACATCTAAAATTTAAAAAGGAGAGTGGAGTGAGCTACATTATTTGAAAGAAATAAAAAAATGAATTTGTAGAAAATTGAATATAGGGGCCAAGAAATACCTGAAAAAGTTATAGCAATACGCGCAGCCACGGGTCATAAGTAAAGAACACCGGCCAAGTGAGAAAAAAATAAGAAAATACTCACACTGGACCCAGCCGGGTGCTACATGAGTGAGACAAAAGAGGAAAAATGTGAAGGTAATGAGAGAAAAAAAGTAAAAATGGCTAAGGTAATTTATCCATGGTATATGAGAGTGCTTACCTCAGTGTGGTGAGGGTGGGGGTGGGAGGGGAGGCTGGCGGTAGAGGATAAGACAGGGCGGGTGCCACTGTCTGTAGTTCAGAACTCTGGAGGTACTGTCTGAAAAGAAGGTGTGGTGTGTCAATGAAATACACACATCACGTAATTGATATTAAGAATAAGAATGAATATACAACAGCAAATCAAAACAAAGGGCAGTAGTCTTACCCTTATATTGCTTCCTGTTAATTGGAGCAAAACCCGAGGTAGAGTTAATAACTCGGGCGTGGGACCAGGGTATGTCTCGTAAATGGATATCTGAAAGAGACATGTATCGTGTAACAGTGGTGGAATGAAAGCCGATGGCCTTCCGGTCGCAATAACAAAAATAATACACGCTTGAAGATATAAACTCAACACGTAGTGTAAACGCATTCAGTTGCTTAAAAGCGGGAAGGTTTCTGTATTTAAAAACATATATCAATGGGGAGCCCTCGTGTGGGCAGACAGTACCTGGGCATGCAAGGGCGTAAATAGTTAACTATTGAATTAAAGTAGCAGGAAAGAAGGGACAAGGGGTCAGCAAGTCCGGGGAGAAGTGAAACGCGAAACGCGTATGTCTCACCTTCTGATTCATTCAATGAACGAAGTGTGCGGTTGCTACGCGTCCCCTCGCAAGCGTCTGTCTTGGTACGATGACAGCGAGGTAATCAGCCTGGGAAGGTTAAGTACTGTCTGTGCCTGCCAGAACCAGTCTTCACGGCAGGCATCACTGTGGATTGCCGTTCGTGGGGAGAACCGGAGAAAGGAGAAAGAGTAGAAAGACCGGTGTTCTATGTTAAAAAAGTGGCAATTTCTGTAAGCGCGTTTAATAAAGGCTCTTTGAAATAAAAAGGGTTTTTGTATGGTTCTTAAATCCGTGAGGCATACTTATCATAGGGAACAATGCTTTTCGCCTGGTATGACAACCACACAGTTATCAAAAAAGAGGTTTAAAGCAATAGCACAGACCATACATATTTTCCAATAATGGTTATAAAACATAGTTAACCATAAAGGTACAAATTAAACAGTTCAAAGACGTGCTGGTTCATGATAAGGAGGGATACATACAATCTCTTGTCGAAATGGATGACACATATATACCAGAGAACAGTAGGCATGAATACAATAATATCGCAATTCAATTGTATTTACATACAAAAAGTAAAATGTAATCAGAATCTTCAGGCACGTATGGGGGATAAAACTAATTGTAAAAACAACTACAAAGTCGCTCAGTTTATAATAACAACGGAGGTATATGTATAATTGTGCCTAGTGAAGGAGGAATGGTCATTATGATGTCAGAACCAGTGGTACAGAAACCTCTTATGATAACCTAAGGATGGAAGGCTTATTATATGTCTCACTAGTGAGTCATGTAAGCAGGTGTATACTGACCCGCACAGTGTAGTGGTGTAAGGGTCAGTATACACCTGCTTACAATTAGTTGTGTCCCCCATACGTGCCTGAAGATTCTGATTACATTTTACTTTTTGTATGTAAATACAATTGAATTGCGATATTATTGTATTCATGCCTACTGTTCTCTGGTATATATGTGTCATCCATTTCGACAAGAGATTGTATGTATCCCTCCTTATCATGAACCAGCACGTCTTTGAACTGTTTAATTTGTACCTTTATGGTTAACTATGTTTTATAACCATTATTGGAAAATATGTATGGTCTGTGCTATTGCTTTAAACCTCTTTTTTGATAACTGTGTGGTTGTCATACCAGGCGAAAAACATTGTTCCCTATGATAAGTATGCCTCACGGATTTAAGAACCATACAAAAACCCTTTTTATTTCAAAGAGCCTTTATTAAACGCGCTTACAGAAATTGCCACTTTTTTAACATAGAACACCGGTCTTTCTCCTCTTTCTCCTTTCTCCGGTTCTCCCCACGAACGGCAATCCACAGTGATGCCTGCCGTGAAGACCGGTTCTGGCAGGCACAGACAGTACTTAACCTTCCCAGGCTGATTACCTCGCTGTCATCGTACCAAGACAGACGCTTGCGAGGGGACGCGTAGCAACCGCACGCGTCGTTCATTGAATGAATCAGAAGGTGAGACATACGCGTTTCGCGTTTCACTTCTCCCCGGACTTGCTGACCCCTTGTCCCTTCTTTCCTGCTACTTTAATTCAATAGTTAACTATTTACGCCCTTGCATGCCCAGGTACTGTCTGCCCACACGAGGGCTCCCCATTCATATATGTTTTAAATACAGAAACCTTCCCGCTTTTAAGCAACTGAATGCGTTTACACTACGTGTTGAGTTTATATCTTCAAGCGTGTATTATTATTGTTATTGCGACTGGAAGGCCATTGGCTTTCATTCCACCACTGTTACACGATACATGTCTCTTTCAGATATCCATGGACGAGACATACCCTGGTCCCACGCCCGTGTTATTAACTCTACCTCGGGTTTTGCTCCAATTAACAGGAAGCAATATAAGGGTAAGACTACTGCCCTTTGTTTTGATTTGCTGTTGTATATTCATTCTTATTCTTAATATCAATTACGTGATGTGTGTATTTCATTGACACACCACACCTTCTTTTCAGACAGTACCTCCAGAGTTCTGAACTACAGACAGTGGCACCCGCCCTGTCTTATCCTCTACCGCCAGTCTCCCCCTCCCACCCCCACCCTCACCACACTGAGGTAAGCACTCTCATATACCATGGATAAATTACCTTAGCCATTTTTACTTTCTTTCTCTCATTACCTTCACATTTTTCCTCTTTTGTCTCACTCATGTAGCACCCGGCTGGGTCCAGTGTGAGTATTTTCTTCTTTTTTTCTCACTTGGCCGGTGTTCTTCACTTATTACCCGTGGCTGCGCGTATTGCTATAACTTTTTCAGGTATTTCTTGGCCCCTATATTCAATTTTCTACAAATTCATTTTTTTATTTCCTTCAAATAATGTAGCTCACTCCACTCTCCTTTTTAAATTTTAGATGTCCCTATACCATTAGGTCCTGAAGAGACCCTGCATCACTAGAAGGGTCGAAACGCCGTCGACATATATATAAAAAACGAATCATTGTATCGACACTGGTTAATATAGACAGTGTCTGAAAATATTTAATCATTGTAAATGATCGTTTTCTGATTGTGAGAAACCAAGTTGTAAATGTCACATTTTTTCACTAGTCCGTTTTCTTTGGTTCCACTGCACACTGGGGACACTAAGTACTATTTTGCTGTATATATTTGCAAAAATTTATGAAAATTGATATAAACTGTTAACATTTAATCATATTGTACTCGGCCTCCTTCCTGTCTGAAATTTATACGACCCATTGTTATTGCCATTGTGCGTTGTATTATCAATATAGTATACCATTGTTTCCATAAGAACCTTTGTTTCTTGACATACAGTACTTACCCTGGTTCGTTGTGAGTAGGGTTTCCCTTGTTTTTGTATTTTACTTTTAGAAAGTTGGCATTTTCTTACTTAAGCCATTTGATGCCTTCTGCCTGTCTCTGAATACGCATCTGGGGTGGGTGACAGGTGGGCTTTGCGTATTCCCCCTAGACAGCCACACACAAAAGGAACTTAGGTGTGACTAATGGGCCATCCACATCCTGATGAGCCATCCTGGACAGGCTGGGAGAGAGGAGCTGACACTTACACCTGAATAGGCTGTGTCTTGTCCCCACACAAAGGGCTGCATACCCCCTTGTAGTGAGTCTGGAGCCAGGGCAGAAAGGGCAGGGACTCTGTGCACTTCAAAGGCCTCTCTTTTAAGTCTCCCCCACTTCAAAGGCACAACTGGGTATAAGTACTGGACCTCTGACACCACCAACTCAGTACACTTCTGGACCTGTGGATACTCTGCCTAGAAGAAGGACTGCTGTGCTGCTGAAAGGACTGTCGCTCTGCTGGACTGCTACTCTGCTGGACTCCTGCTCTGCTGTGCTGACCTGCTGCCCTCTTGCCTGGAAGTGAGAAGGACTGGACCTGCATCTCTCCAACCCAGAACCAGACTGACTCAAAGGGCTTGTCTGCTTGCCTCTTGTTCTGAAGTCTCAAGGACGTTAAAGACTTCCAACCCATCTACCTACAACACCTAGACTCTGCCATCTGTGAGTATTGCCCTGCTAAGTGGTGCCAATCCAGTCCTGGGCCCTTGGAAGTGGGTATAAAGTACTGCATCTACCAAAATCCATGCATCGCCATCGTTGAGTGGTTCGGAACTGGCGCATCTCCCTCGACGCATCGCTGCTGCCGCAAGGACAGAAGACATCTAATCACTGACTGCGAGGTGCATCACCTCCAGTTCCCGACGTATCATCGACTTGCACGGCTCGATGATGACAACACATTGCCTACATCCTGTGGATTGAAGACAACGCATTTCTGACTTGCACGACTCAGAACAGACGCATTGGCTACTATCAAATGAATCGGCAGCGATGCATCTCCCCGTCTGCGCAATGCATCGGGTCTTCGTAAACTACGCAACTAAGGTACTTTGCAGTGGGACAAGGTTGATCCCTGTATCCGACCTGCGCTCAATCGCATCGGCCTGAACTTTTGGATTTGACCCAATCTAGAGCAACCAGATAGCCGCTGTTTGCGCTTTCTGATTTAAACACTACTTTTCAGTTTAATCTTTAAAAATTCAGAACTCCGGTTGTACTTTTTGGATGTTTGTCATTTTGGTCTTGTTTTCTTCACTAAAGTAAGCTCTATTGTTCTAACCAGCTGTGGTATCTTTTTATGTGCTGTTTTCACTGTTTTACTGTTTGAAGTGCACAAATACTTCATACATTGCCTCTTAAGTTAAGTCTGACTGCTCTGTCCCAAGCTACCAGAGGGTGAGGATAGGTTAATTTATTGTTTTGTAGCTGACCAACCCTGACTAGGACAATAGTTCCTGATTGGACAGGGTGCATACGTCTGCCAACCAGAAACCCAATTTCTAACAATTGGGAGCATAGCCCCAAGTAAAATATCAAATGTCTTTTGGTCATGAATCTGCCTCATATTACACAAGCAAGTGCATGAGTAAAATGACTCTTTAGAACATGCTAACTGCGCACCACCCAGGACACCTTTTGAAAGGGAGAACAGGTGGCACTCCTGAAGATCCTGCCACTCTCTTGGGTTGCATCTATCACTCCCTAGATGAAATGAGATGAGACAATGACTAGACACTGGCAGGCATCAAAAATAAGATGTTGGATGGAATACTTGAATTAATCTCAGCAACTGACAATTACTTGGGGCCTCATCCCAAGCCATTGTTTTTCACCTACTGTGCCACCTATATGCAAATCAGTCTTGACCCTTTTCCAGTGTGAACAGTAAAGCCCGAACTGCCAGGCCAGGTGCTCCTGGAACCAGAATAGACTGGTTTTGCCCTTATTGGGTCTCATCAGCCAGTTATAGCTTTGTTCCAGTTGCTCAGTGAGCCTGGGACCAATGTCTGGGCATACTTGTCACACTTAGAGAATCAAAAAACAAGATGATGGATGGAATGTTTGAATTAATCTCAGCTACCAGCAACTGTTCGGGCCGCCCACCATGTCACCTCAGTTTGACCCTGCTCCAATGTAAACAGTCCAATAAGAACTGCCAGACACTCCCTGAGCCGGCAGGCAAGCAACCCAGGACCGGGCTTGCCCTGATGAGGGCTCAGGCTCATCAGCAGGTATAGCTTGTTTCCAGTGTCACAATGAGCAAGTGTCTGGGCAAACCTGGTGCACTGGGCATCAAAAAATAAGATGATGGAAGGAATGCTTGAATTAATTGCAGCCACTCACAATTGCTTGCGCTGCATCCCAGTTCATCGTTTTTGCCCACCATGTCACCTCAGTTTGATTCCAGCCATATGCAAATCAGTCTTGACACTGCTCCAATGGGAACAGTCTAGTCTGAACTGCCAGGCCAGGTCCTCCCTGAACCAGAACACAGGCAACCCAGACCAGTTTCTCTCTTATTAGTGCTCATCAGCCAGGTATAGCTTGGTTACTGTGGCACAATGAGCACGGAACCTACGAATGGCCATACCTGTCACACTTAGAGCATCAAAAAACAAGATGATGGAAGGAATTCTAGAATTAATCCGTTCCACTGTCAATCACTCAGGCCACATCCCAATCCATTGTTTTACATCCACCATGCTACCTCAGTTTAAACCCAGCGATATGGAAATCAATCTTGACCCTGCTGCAATGGGAATAGTCAAGCTCGAACTGCTCATCAGCCTGGTATGGCTTGGTTTCAGTGGCACAATGAGTACAAGACCCAAATCTGAGCATACCTGTCACACTTAGGGCATCAAAAAGCAAGGTGATGGATAGAATGCTTGCATTCATCTCAGCCACTGGCAATCATTCGGGCAACATCCCAATTGATCGTTTTTCACTCCCCATGACACATCAGTTTGAGGTGGCAGGGCCATATTGTCAGTATTTGGGCTGAGGCACATTGCAGCCTAGCCATTGAGAGCAGGCACCGTGAAATCTCTCATGAGTGTTGGTTGTATGGCGTAGTTGCACCAGTACTTTTGGGAGGCATCTGGTCATTCCATGTCCTGGGGGTCTACCTTCAAACTATGGCAAATTGCAGCTGCATGTTTCTTTCCAGAACTGTCTTCAGGGCATGGGCAACTCTTTAAGTTAGCAGATGTGCCAGAGACTATGGTTTTCTTTGTAGAAGGGTGCATGACCCAAGAGCACAATAAGTGTTGTTGAATGTGGGTGCACACCTGGTATATGCCTGCCATCACTAATGTGGTAGATGCATTCACTCATTTTTACCATAGATGTTGTCTACAAAATTATTCTGGGATTAACAAAAGTGAGAAAACAAATTTCCCCTTAGTATTCAATGAAAGTTAAGAGGTACAATACATTCATCTATCATTCACACCGATTGTAGAGGAATAATTAATCTACTAAAAAGAAAATATTTTTTATACTAAGTAATATACCACCAAGACATAAATAAAGCTCAAAGATTATTTATTCTAAACCATGAGAGCTTAAAAACCTTCTGGCAAAAAATGTTAAATAGCACACAAAGGGGTCTTAGCCCTTATACACTCAAATATATAAAATTCATATATCGCATAAAAAATTTTAATCACAAAGCAATATACAGTCAAGGTTAAAATACGGCGAAAAAATGTCACAATCAATAAATCAAAAAAATCAAAAAAATCACATAAAACCACAATGATACAATTAACAAAGGAGACCCTATCTACACAGTTACACACTGACTGTTGTGCGTATTTACTTGCACGCAGATACGCCGCTCGTAGCTGTAGTACGGCACCAAACAACAGACACTCCTTGAAGGAATGAATTTGGAGAAAGGGTACATGAGTCTCTAGTGGCAGACACAATATAGGAGAACTAGTTTCCCTATAAATAGAATAAGAAATGCGAAGAGGTCACCGTGTGAAGCACACAACTACAACTAGAGAGAAATCGGGATTCTGCGATTTTAATCAAGATGCTAAGTCACAGCTGTGAGCAAATAACTACTAGCTGGATATCTTCCCTTTTTTTTAATAAGCAGACTTCACCTTAAGTGATTACGGTTTTTATGTTGGAAGGAGAAACAGTTCCCTTAAATTTGAGTCCTGATGAAGGTGGTTGTATTAAAAAGTGTACCACCGAAACGTGTCGACGCCAACAAGACTTTGAATCCAACCACAAGAATTGTTGGGAAGGAATAAAATTATAACACCTACCAGAATTCAAACTGGATGCTAAGTGTTGGATCAATACGCACAACAGTCAGTGTGCAACTGTGTAGATAGGGTCTCCTTTGTTAATTGTATCATTGTGGTTTTATGTGATTTTTTTGATTTATTGATTGTGACATTTTTTTGCTGTATTTTAACCTTGACTGTATATTGCTTTGTGATTAAAAAATTGTATGCGATATATGAATTTTATATATGTGAGTGTATAAGGGCTAAGACCCCTTTGTGTGCTATTTAAAATTTGTTGCCAGAAGGTTTTTAAGCTCTCATGGTTTAGAATAAATAATCTTTGAGCTTTATTTATGTCTTGGTGGTATATTATTTAGTATAAAAATATTTTCTTTTTAGTAGATTAATTATTCCTCTACAATCGGTGTGAATGATAGATGAATGTATTGTACCTCTTAGCTTTCATTGCATACTAAGGGGAAATTTGTTTTCTCAACTGTTCAGTAGAGCCCTGTCCCCGTTGACAGTAGGGCTACCTCTCTATTTTCTTATACTATTAACAAAAGTGAGCAACCACTCAAACCAAGAGACAGTGTTAAGAACCCAAATCACCAAAAGACGCTCCCCTAGGTGCTTCTTATACCCACAAAGCAGAATAAATCTTCTCCATCCTCACTCATAGAATAACTGCATGAGCACTGTGTAAAAACATATAGATACCATATAGATTCACTAAAACATACATATCTACCACATTGTGCCATTGTACAATTATGAGCTAATTTGTCATGTACAATTATTCAGCGTGCGCAGATTGTGAAGATATATAAAATATGAGCTAAAATACCACCAGCACTCTCTTTAGCACTAGTGCCAGTGTCTTAATGTCCCCTTTAGAGGTAGTTGCTGGTGCTCCTGTGTTAGTTGAAGGAAATTTGAGTATTGTGGTTCTTACTGGAGCTATAATACCACTGGCTTCTCATATCCATGTAATTTGAGTTTGTATTAGAGTACTGTTGGACCTGTCACCCTTAGGGTGGTCTTCCCCCAAACTTTTTGCTACTCCTCCTTCATTTGCTATAATTTATATGCTACCAGTGGACCTGCAGCGCTTATTGTGCCACCCACTCAAGTAGCACCTTAAAACATGTCCCAGGGCTGCCACTGCAGCCTGAATGCAGTTTTAAACGGCCATGTCGACTTGGCATTTAAACTCCTTTGCCAAGCCTTACACTTCCCTTTTATTAAATGTAAGACACCCCTAAGGTAGGCGCTAGGTAGCCCATAGGGCAGGGTGATATGTAATTAAAAGGTTGGACAAGCACTTTTAAGTTTTAAATGTCCTGGTAGTGAAAAAATCCTAAATTTGTTTTTCATTACTGGGAGGCCTACCTCTCCTATGGGATAACATTGGGAATTCCTTATTACATTTAGTAAGCTGTAGTTTCCAATTGGGAGCAGGCACTATATGATGTTTAGTGTCTTTGGAATCGTAATGGAAACCCCTATTTAATGGTAAAGTTGGTTTTTTTTATTACAATTTTGAAAATGCCACTTTTAGCAAGTTGGCATTTTTCTGCCCTTAGTCCACTTGTGCCTGCAGCCTGTCTTGGGTCACAAGACCTTGTGAATTCCTCCCAGACAGTTACACAATAGAGGGATTAGGTGTGCCTCAATGGACCATTGGCTGACAGGATGGGGGCAACGGAGCTGAACACAGCCCCATTTGCAACTGAATAGGGAGTGCTCTGCCTTTACACAAAGGACTTATCACCTCCACATTGTCACTGAAGCCAGCTTGGAGCCTCGGCAGGGGAATCAGGAAATTCCATGCACTTCAATGTCGCTGCCTAGAAACTTCTCCGACCTTCCAGAAGGAAGGCACCAGGGTATAAAAATAGGGTCTAAGACACCGACTCTTCAGTACACTTCTGGACCTGTGGATACTCTGCCAGGAAGAAGGATTACTGTGCTGCTGAAAAGACTGAAACTCTGCTGTACTGCTGCTCTGAAGGACTACTGCCCTGCTGCCCTCTTGCCTGGGTGAGAAGGACTGGACTTCCACCAGAGTGACTCTAAGGACTAGTTCAATGGCCTCCTGACTTGAGTTCAGGGACAAAATGCTCCAACAACCTAAAACCCAGCACCTGGACTCTGCCATCTGTGCGTCTACCCTGCCAAGTGGTTCCACCCCAATCTTGTACCCTTGGAAGTGGGGCTAAGGTGCTTTGCCAGCCACTGTCGAGCCAGCTGAACCAACACATCTCTGCTGTGAGGCTCAACCTCAAGCAAAACTCATGTATTGATGCTGCATGGCTAGAACCTGTCGCAAAGACCCACATTGCCTCTGAAGCCTCTTTTGTACTACTGCTTCATGACGCATCCTCAGTGCAGGCCCTTGCTCCCTCGTCGACAGCAGTCTCGACAACAATGCCAGATTACGCATCGCACCCTTACTGCTCCTCGGAACTGACGCATCGCCCCGACTGCGCAATGCATCCTGGAAGCTGAACTTTGCCTCGCAAGCCCTCATCAACGGGATCCTCAACAATGATGCAGGACCTCTCATCGCAGCCTTGCTACATCTCAGAACTGATGCATGGCTTCAGTTACACTACGCATCTTCGACACGGATCCTCACAACACTCCACAAACCAGGACAAGGTACTTTGTCCAGCAGGCCTAACGGGGTCCCTGTAGCCGGCTTGAGTTCCATGGCGTTCGGCCTGAACATATACCTTTGTCCCGGTGCGGCGTGACCAGATTGCCACAGTTGGCGCTTTGCGCTTTTCGGAGCTATTTCACAAAAAATCTTTAAAATTGCATATCTCCGGTTCTACGGATTGGATTTTTGTTTTGGTCTTGTTTTATTTATTAAAAACAACTCTAGTGTTCTAATCTGGTATGGGATCCTTTTTGTGTGGTATTTTTCCTTTGTTACTGTTTGAAGTGTTGCACAAAGACTTCAATTTAATTTACACATTTCCTCTAAGTTAAGCCTGACTGCTCTGTGCCAAGCTACTATTAATTATCAACAATTAAAAATAAAAACACCCAGTGCCTTCTTAAAATATGTGCTGTATGTCCTTCAGGTTCCATAATGACACACTTGCAAAATCTAGCTTCTGGTCAAGTATGCACAACACCAAACCACTCCCCGGGTAAGCATCATAGCCATACAACATTTCTTCCAATCAAGCATTCATGGTCCTGCTCATACACCACAGCATCTTGCAGGAGAATCAGGCGCTATATATATGAAAATACAATACAGTACAATGCATATCCATTATGCATTCTGGAATCTAAATGTATTGTATTTCCTAATTTGTCTGAAGTAACTATTGTTTCCTAAGATTAGGATTTTCAACCACCAGCAAATAGTCCACTTTGTCTGAAATTTAAATTGATCAGCACCCCAAGCAAAAACATTTAGATTTTTCTTTATCATTCTTTCAAAAAATTGTGAACAGGTTGTTTAATGTTTCCATGTAGTATATTATTGTGATCACTAAAAACAAAGGGTCATATATGTGGCAGAGCTTTCTCTGTGTTCGTCATATCGTAAGTACTTGAAATATCAATCGAGACAAACTATTCCATTCAGGACAAATAATCTAAACACCCAGGACAACAATAGAGTTAGAGAGATACACCAAGCTGATTCAAGGCCAAGCTTCCTGCCAATCACTTAAATTGGAGTGGACTTAGATAAATAAAAGAGACTTAATGCATGCACTTAAAGACATTGGGTGTTCTAGATATGGTCTAGCTGGGGAAGCACAAGAGATCAGCGGAACCAACTTTAGTGAATATGCTTTCGGTATCATCTTTGGGGAAGACTCGATAAGTCTGCTGTAGAGCCTTCTCAAAAGGAACACTTGTTCTTTCCTTTTTCATAGTATGACATTGTGGCAATTCAGCTTATTGTTTATTAGACTACCTAAATAATTATAGCTGTCTGCTTTCTGCAGTTTGTGTCTACTTAAGTAGCTGAGCACTTTAGCTGCGTCCCCAAAACACATCACTTGGGTTTTCCTCTTTACTATAAACGCCCTGTGTTATTACATAACACACTCAAGACATTTTATTATCCTATTAGAATATGGTCAATGATTATCATTGCTTTCGGGTAATATATTATGCCATTTAGAGCCGTACGTAGGTGCAGATCACCATTTAGGTCACAAAGATGTAGATTAAAAGCAGCAAGTCTAGAACACATACCTGTTGCGCTTCCTACAAAAACTTTACTATTTTACGGAGTTCCATGGTGTGGGCAACTTCACTAGTGCCTACTTATCACTGTGCATCTCATTGTTGATTTCCACCACCTCTCTGGGGCACTCACGTGAAGGCACTTATTCAATAAAATGGGTTTTTAAGTGTTAAACTCTAACAAATACACAGTACATGGGCACAGCCCCCAGTCGATGACTGCTAGCCATTATGGTAAGTCCCATTACACTATGCATAGTGGACAAATTCTTGTAGAATACATTTTTTCCAAAAGGTAAAGTATCCGATTCCGAAACCTAACAGTTGAATCAGTCTAGTAGTGCTTTGGTAAAAATCTTTGCCTGTGAACCCAGCACCGCTTAGAGCCTCTGTGACATGGCAAGTTGAATACAGAAGGCTCAAAAACAAGCTGTGTCATCAGCAATAGGATTTAATTATTCTCACCACATGTCATCACACGAGTGGCATCCTCTGTGTCTGTATCAGGAAAGTTGAACTCAATAGAACCCAGATCCTGTTCCACGTATAACACATTCCTACTCCTGACATAATTGCAGCTACTGAGCCGCGTTCAATCAGTGTCATTAATACAAATTGTCACATCCTATGACCAGAGGATGAAGTCCATTTGCTCTTTATGGACACTTTGTGTAACAAGGCACCTTTGCTTCTCCACTGTTACTCTTAAATGCGGAAAACACAAGGATCCTCCATGCTGTAGGGGATGTTTGGGGAAGCTAAGGTGCCCACTATCTTACAGTGGCAAAAAAATTCTCTTTGATAATACTCGATTCTTGATGGGAGCCATAGTTGGCCCTCCAATTTGAATCCTATGTGAGTGACCATTTCAAGGCAACAAACTATATTCATTTGATTGTATTATACGTGCATCGATTGACTGATGATTACAGCCCAGTAATATTTGATTACACTCTTTTATAGGGGAAACAGAGTTTACAATGCTGTCAGAACAAGCCGGTGACATTACAACGTGGTCAGTACAACGACCACGTTGTTACCACGCATACCATTACAACGCAAGTCATTACAATGACTGACTGTAGGGGGCTTTAGGTGTTGGATTTTAAATCCAACACCTTCCCTCCTGTTGCACAGACTGGAATTGGAATAGTAAATTATACTATTCCAAACTCCAGCGCCCCCTACAGCAAGTCGTTGTAATGACTTGCGTTGTAATGGTACGCGTGGTAACAACGCGGTCGTTGTACTGACCGCGTTGTAAAGGCATGCGTTGTAAACGCATGCACAGTAACGTCATATATTCATTTATAGTGTACGACCCTGTGATGAATGGCAGTTGGAATGTTCTAATGATGATTTCAAAAGCATCTTTTAGTTCCAAACAAAAAGGGCAGATTTAGAGTTTGACGGGCAGGGTATTCCGTCACAAACAGGGTTCCTTTGATGGCCTGATGGTGTAGGGGCCGATGGAGGAAGGGTATTACACTGGCTGGGGTGAATGGTGTGGTGTCTTTTTTTATTATCTGTCCATCAACCTCAGGAAAGACAGAAAAAAAAAACAAATAATGACCCCGACAGCCAGGGAAAAAACTCCTGTGGGATGGGGGTCATTACTTATTTGCTTTTCAATAACAAAATCCCTGTTTGGCAGTTTGCTTTCGAAAAAAACAAAACTTACTAAAGTAACCGTCTATACTGATGGTTGCTGTCCACCAACATTTTTGGCCCTTGCCAGGAACTGCCAGGATGGCGGTTCCTATCAAGGTAAAGAGATCACGCTGGGCCAGCGGCAAGCTCTAAATTTGGCAGACGGTAGTCTGTCAGAGTGTCAGTCATAATGTTATCTGCCATCAGATTGGGACAGATTGTTCTCCGTCTGACAAACTTTAAATACATCCCAAAATTGTTTCCCTGGTGTCCCTGGAGGGAGCACAACACATGCACATACATTGATTGTACATTGTGCAACTATGGTATGACTGCAAACTGCAGTTTACAATCAAACCACAATTTCTGGAGCAAAGCAATCCTGAAATGTGACAGCCAATTTTCGTACCACTTGCAACATCAATGTCACTGCCCGTGTGCGCACACTTGCAAGCATTCTTCAAAGTGAAGTTGCCTTGATCTGGCGTGCACTCAGGACATTACCTCTGCTGGCGGACTGATGATCATCAAAGTCTATGGTAGCCAAAGTTACAATTTATCAGAGCAACTTCCTATTAGCCAGGACTCACAGGCTGCCATACATCATACTTGTCTGAGTTCCTATATATATTTGATGCACACTTGTGGCTCTGCACTATTATTTCCAACGACATGAAATATCTGCTGCTTCTAGAATATTGACAGGCTGGGCTGACAGGTGATTAATTCTGCCAGATACCCTGATGTGCCTGAGTCATCTGCTGTGCAGGAGCATAGCTATCAGCGGTGCAGCAAATGCAGTGGCACCTGGGTCCTAAAGCCCGAGGGGCTCCCTGAATACAGAATATCAGTATATTTTACTGCCAAAACAGCAGTCATGAGATCCATTGTCCATGCTTTTAGTAGCACACATGCCACCTTTACTACACGACAGCTGATACAGAACTTGACTCTGCACAAACTTCCCTTGCTCACTGTGCCAGTGGAACCAAGCTACACCCGACTAAAGAGCTCCAATCAGGGCCAAACTGAAGTTTGGTTGCTTGTGTTCCGGTTCAGAGAGGACCTGGCTTGCCAGTTCAGCTGGACTGTTCCTATTAGAGCAGGGTCAAGACTGATTTGCATATGGCAGGGTCTAATCTGAGGTAGCACGATGGGTAAAACAAAATGGCTAAGAATACCCAGAGCGATTGCCAGTTGTTAGATTTACTGCAAGCATCCTCCCATCACTTTTTGTCTGTTTTATGTAATTCACTAAGTGGCCATGGGAATGCCCAGACGTGTGTCTCTTGCTAACTGTGCCACCGGAACCAAGTTACACCCGACTAAAGAGCCCACATCAGGGTCAAACTGGTGTTTGGTTCCTTGTGTTCCAGTTCAGAGAGGACCTAACCTAGCAGTTCAGATGGACTGTTCCTATTGGAGCAGGCTCAAGACTGATTTGCATATGGCTGGGTTTAATCTAATGTGGATTGGTGGGGAAAAGGATGATGGGTTATAATAATACCCCGAGCAATTGCCAGTGGTTAGGTTTATTGCAAGCATTCTCCCATTACCTTTTGTGTGCTCTCCTGTTCCATAAGCAGAAACCAATATGGTGAATAGGTTCCACATTGTTACCACAATGAATGTAAATCTCATTCAATGTAAACCTGCAAACATGCCTGTGCATCATCAAAGCTGCTTATCTCAGTGTCCTTGTCAGTCTCTGCAACTCTCCATTATATTCATCGTCATCAGTTGCCCGAATCCTTTGATCCAGGGTAGTCTGGTGATAAACAACTTTAAATTTAACTTATGATCCCGGAGGTCTATGGCAGCCAGAGTTACAATGTACCAGAGCAGCTTCCTTTAATCCAGGGCTCACGTCATACCATACATCACATTGACTGAATCCCTATACATATTTAGTGTGCACGTGCCACTCTGTGCTATTATTTCCAATGACAGGAAATGGAAGCTGCTACTAGTATATTGACAGGTGTAGCAGAAAGGGGACTAAGGGCCTGATTCAGATCTTGGCGGATGGGTCACAACGGTGACGAATATCCCGCCCGCCGAAATATAAATCTCATTATATCCTATGGGATTTATATTTTGGCGGACGGTATCTGTTGTGACGGAGCAACACGTCCGCCAAGATCTAAATCAGGCCCTAATTCTGTCAAAGACCCTGATCTGCTTGAGTCATCTGAAATGCAGGTGCATAGCTATCAGAGGTGCAGCTGCTGTAGTAGCACCGGTCCCCGAGGCCTGAGGGGCTCCATGAACCCAGAATATTGGTATATTTTACTACCAAATCTGCAGTCATGGAATCGATTGTCCATGCTTTCACTGGAGCACATCACACCCTTGCTACACAACAGCTGACATGTAACTGACCCTGCACAAACTCGAGTGTGCTCTATCTATACATAGGAGCCACCATGGTGAATTGATTTCTCATGGTTGCCAAAAGGCATTGAAATCTCATTCAATGTAAATCTGCATACATCCCTATGCGTAGTCAAAACGGCTTACTTCAGTGTCCTCGACACTCTCTCAAGCTCTTCATTGTGTTCATTCTCATCTGTTGTCCAAATCTTTTGATGCAGGGTAATCTGGTGATAAACAACTTTAAATCTAACTGATGTGGGCATGCAGGGGCCGTAGAAAATGATCTGCATTCTAACGGGATGCCCAGGTGTTGGTTAGATCAGGGACAGTGTTAACCTCGAATCACAAAGCAATGTGTCCCAGAGAGGTTCAAAACAGCATTTTAAAATACAACCAATAAAGGAAGAACTGACTAAAAAGTGAGTTCTACAATGGAATATAGAGAAGCCATGAAGGTTTATTACAATATTCAAAAGTACAATACAGAAATAGTAAAGTGCAGACACAGCAATAGTCACATTTAAGTGTGAAAAGGCACTGTCATGACGGCTCTCAGTAATAGGAACAAATGCAGAATAATAGGCAAACTCAGAAATAGACTAATTCGCAAGTGTGCAGCAAAATCAGCAAGAAATCGGACAGCGTCCTTAGTACCACAGTAAAGGTCTCCAGCTGAACTCCACATTCAAGGGTTTATATAGCCATTTTTTCTGGAAGAAACCATTTAAGCTGCTAAGTCACCATTCTGTGAGGAAAGGATTACATTTTCAAGAAATCATTTTGCAGCATTATGAACTATGTTCATCATCGCCCTAGCACTAGCCCACAACATACATATTGATTCATCCCTTCTGACCTAACCTCATCCGGATGTGTCAGAAAAAACTAGTTACATAAACAGAAGTGAACCATTGTGAATGAATGATCTATAAGCAGAGAATTTACATGAGACACAGCATCCATTTAGCACAAAATGGCTATGCAGGAGCATAGCTCTCAGCGGTGCAGCAGCTGCAGTGGCACCAGGGCCCAGAGGCCAGAGGGGCTCCCTGAGCCCAGAATATCGGGGATTTCACTAACAAAACAGCAGTCAGGGGATCCATCCCCCATGATTTCTGCGGACAAGTAACTGACTCTGCAGAAACTCTGTCGTCCACCAGGGACGCTGTGGTACACTCTCTCGATTTTGCATCACCTCAGTCCTAATTTCTGTGCTAGCAAATAGGTATCAACCAAGACCGGCTCCAAGAATTTTTCGGGGGTGGGCCAAGGGTGCATTTGGGTGGGCCACTGCGGGCCCAATTTGTCGCTTCTTGTGGTAGCCTACAAGCCCTAGATTACATCATATCTACTTGCAAACAGTCACCATGATACAACGGATTGATTCTGTGTGTATACAGAGCATGTGGAGAGTTATTTGAAAATAAGAGCAATGTCTGGACCTGAGTGCAAACCCTCAAATTCCAACAGGCCAGGCTTCAAAACAAGTACTTCCAGGCCCGATTATCCACTTTTCTACCATCCCTCTCCTGTGCACCTTATAACACAGCTGACCTTGGCCCCCAGCCCCATATCAGCCACCATCCAGCTCCACTTTCATTATTTCCGTAAATAACATTAGTAAAATCACCTTCAATCTTAAAACATTGAATATAGCAGTAAATATAATTAGAACACACTTTATAATATGTTCCATTGTTGCCCTAATGACCTGACTGCTAATTAAATAAAAACAGAAAGGCCATGACAGGGCCGGCTTTAGCGCTAGTGCGAAAGTCTTTTTTGGCGCCCCACCAATTACCTCTTTCTCCGCAGATACCATTACTACCACCCTC